>SJYQ01009658.1:128737-144199 GCA_006410935.1 Redunca redunca | reverse complement strand
TTTTTTTTTTTTTTTTTTTTTGATGTCTGATCTTATTTATTTGTTACACTTAGAACATCTCATTTTTGACTGGACTCAGACTTAGAAGTAGAAGCTCTCAGAGAGGACAGCCTCCATCTCTTGGCAATCTGTTTCTGCCATTTTTCTTTGGCCTCCTTCATTCTCTTGGCCAAAAGTTTAGCATATTCTGAAGCCTCTTCTTTATTTTTCTTAGTATGCTGTTTCTTCAGAGCAATATGCCAGCATTTGTGTTGCAGAACTCCTAGTCAGGAGACGCTGAATCTTGGATGCTTTAGTCCTAGGTTTCTTAACGTCATTGTTTAGGAGCTTTTGCACAACATATTGGCAGATATCATCCTCTTTAGAGAGACTGAAAAGTTTGCGAATTCTGGTAGCTCTTTTGGGACCCAGGCGACCAGGCACTGTAGTATCAGTGAGTCCAGGAATAGCCTTCTCCCCTTTTTTCATGATGACCAAATTGAGAACACTCAGATTGGCATCCACAATGCAACCCCGTACAGATTTGCACTTTCTCTCTCCAGTCCTCCTTGGTCTGTAACAGGAATGTCCCTTACTCAGTAGCAGGCGAACTTGGCCATGGGTCAAGACACCCTGCTTCATGGGGAAACCCTGCTTATCTTTCCCGCCACTGATTCGGACCACATAACCCTTCCATTCTTCACCCAAAGCGTAAGCAGCAACTTCTGCGGCCATACGCTTCTCGCAGAAGGTACGAAGTTTTCGTTCATCGTCCATTTCAATGAGCTTCTGGCAGCCAGTGGCTGGGAAAGAGATGTTCAGCTTCATTCTGAAGCAGCTGACAGCCTCCGAGGTGCCACAAAAAAGAGCCAGTATTAGTATCTTTGAAGGTTTGGAAGGCAAGAAAAGGAACAAAGACCCCCAACAGTAAGAAGTGACAGTATACAATTTTTTCTCGCCACTCATAGTTGCAATTCACTTGATACAACAAAGTTCTTTTTCTAATATATGAGTGTGTACAGATTTTATAATCTGTATATATAGATTCTGTATGATCTGTATGGTCAGGAAGATACCCTGGAGTAGGAAATGGCAACCCACTCCAATATTCTTGCCTGAAAATTCCATGGACAGAGGAGCCTGGCAGGCTACAGTCTATGGGGTCACAGTCAACCACAAGTGATCACCCATGTCTCTATTTAATAATATATGCTGTTGGTGCTTAGACGCTCAGTCGTGTCCGACTCTTTGCAATCCCATGGACTGTTTCCTGCCAACACCTCTGTCCATGGGATTCTCCAGGCAAGAATAATGGAGTGGGTTGCCACTTCCTTCTCCAATAATAATATATATAATTAGTAGTAAAAGCTACCATGCATTGAAATGGTATGGGACTAGCTATGTTTATTACATTACTTAATTTTCAAAGCAAGTTAATATTTCATATGCTTTTCCAAAAGAGAAATGTGAGAAGTTTCTGAGATTGGAAGATCTAGAGAAGAACATTAGCTATTTTAAAATTATGTTTGGATTCTAATGTTAATCTCAGTGCCTGTGAATTAGTGAAAAATATTTTTCTCCCTTGTTGCCACGTTAGTGCTTTCTGAATTCTAACCTCAAGTGCCTCAGACAACAAGATGACTCACTTTTTCTACCATTACTCTTTTATGATATATATGGTGGCCAAAGGCAGGGCCAACACTGTGAAACTGATACTAGTTATACAATGCTATGTCTCATCCTGACTTCGGAATCTTGAGTTTGTTCCATTATAAACCTCTGGGATCAGGAGAAATTTCATCCTCAATATTCTGCTAGAAATCCAGGGATCCCTTGGGGTTTTACATGTGTCTTAAGAAGTAGTGGGAAGGCAACATCTATAGTAGTCACATGGATACTGAGCAAGATTCTGGTGAACTGGTGGGCATCCCTTATTGCTGGTCAGTCAGAGCTGTGACTTTGGTAAGCAAAAGGGATGGAATTTCACTTTGAGGTATGTGGCATGAAAAACTGGCTGATAGCTGAGGTAAAGAATTGAAGGATGAAAGCTCCTAGTCAGGTAAAGACCTCTACCTAATGTAACTCCTCAAAATATTTAGCTATTCAGAGTGGTACCTCTCTTGGTCTACTTAACCACACTTTCTAGGAATCCGCATCACCACATGCCCTTTGCCACTCTTCTAGCCTCAAGTCTTCACATTGTAGAACCCAATTCATAAGCCATCGTGGATACTTTTCCTTCCATTTGGCCACTTATTCTTTATCCATCTTGATCTTTAAAGACTTTCTATTTTTCCACTATAGATTTTTAGGCAATATAATAAAAGTTGATTAAAAATTGACAATTCAACCAAGAAACAAACATTTAAATATTTTTTCAAACATAAGGAATAGTCGTTTTCAGATACATTCTGCAGGTAAGGCAGGTATATAGCAGTGCTACTATGAAAATTTGAATAATTCCATAGCTGCAAGAACAAAAGAATACTGATTTTCACATTAGAATAAGTAATGTCCTGCAGTAAATGCCTAGAATTCACTGATTCTGTCCTTCTAAACTCCACATCTCCACATTTGGCTCTCTCAGGAGAAAAAAGAGATAAAATCAAGGAAAGGAGGGAAGAGGAAGAGAGATATAGCAGGAGTCTGTGACCTCAGCAAAACATAATACATTACATTATGTATGGATACAGTTGAGCTAATTCCAACAGCTTTTAGGTCTTCTCATCCCTGCAAAGAACACTAGCCTATACTTAACAGGTACATAAATGCTATAATAAAACATTTATGACTAAGTCCAGCTTAATCTCTAATCATGTATATTTATTTCAAATGTGTTTCAATATGGGGTTTCTCTGGTAACTCAGATGGTAAAGAATCCACCTGCAATGAAGGAGATCTGGGTTTGATCCCTGGGTAGGAGAATCCCCTGGAGAAGGGATTGGCTACCCACACCAGTATTCTTACCTGGATAATTCCATGGACAGGAGCCTGGCAGGCTACAGTCCATAAAATCCCATAAAGAAAAGCTTGGTACCTTGAAGATGGTTAATAAATGAAATGTGCATATAACACAAAATTAGAAAGGAATAGTTCTGTTTTTCTTTAAGCTTACACAGAGGTCTGATGTAGCCAGTCCAACATCAGACTAACAGCTGACTGAAATAATGAGTGTAAAATACTTATTTTGGAGCCTAGCATAATAGGAAGATTTAAAATTTAACAAAGCAAGCTTGTTTTTATTATGGAAAATAGACCAAAAATACCAAGAAAATCTCTGAAGAAAAAATTTATAGAATGCCTGATTAGGGGGTGAAAGCAGAAAAGGTAAGAATGAAAATTGCTTCAACTTTAGTCAAATCTGGAGAGTTGAAAGGATCAATTTAATGAATGTGCCTCTGGGCATGTTTTCAGTTCAGTTCACTCACTCAGTCATGTCTGACTCTTTGCAACTCCATGAACCGCAGCACTCCAGGCCTCTCTGTCCATCACCAACTCCCGGAGTCCACCCAAACCCGTGTCCATTGAGTTGATTATGCCATCCAGCCATCTCATCCTCTGTCGACCCCTTCTCCTCCTGCCCTCAATCTTTCCCAGCACCAGAGTCTTTTCCAATGAGTCAGCTCTCCACACTGTGTGGCCAAAGTATTGGAGTTTCAGCTTCAACATCAGTCCTTCCAATGAACACCCAGGACTGATCTTTAGGATGGACTGGCTGGATCTTCTTGTAGTCCAAGGGACTCTCAAGAGTCTTCTCCAACACCACAGTTCAAAAACATCAATTCTTCTGTGCTCATCTTTCTTTATAGTACAACTCTCACATCCATACATGATCACTGGAAAACCCATAGCCTTGACTAGATGGACCTTTGTTGGCAAAGTAATGTCTCTGCTTTTGAATATGCTGTCTAGGTTGGTCATAACTTTCCTTCCAAGGAGTAAGCGTCTTTTAATTTAATGGCTGTAGTCACCATCTGCAGTGATTTTGGAGCCCCAAAAAATAAAGTCGGCTACTGTTTCCTCATCTATTTGCCAGGAAATGATGGGACTGGATGCCATGATCTTAGTTTTCTGAATGTTGAGCTTTAAGCCAACTTTTTCACTATCCTCTATTGTATTCATCAAGAGGCTCTTCAGTTCTTCTTCCCCTTCTGCCATAATGGTGGTGTCATCTGCATGCTTTAGCACAAGTTTAATAGGATTATTGTCCTCTAACTTTCTCTTTTTAGTATAATGTCACTCTCCTAGGAGTTTGGGACATAATTTAGACATAGAGACTTCAAGTTCTCAGAGTATCTCTCCATTCTTAAGTGTTCTTTTTTCCAAAATTGTCTTTCATACATTCATTTAGCAAACCTCTATTTATCCTTTGAAACACAATTCAATATTATCCTTTACAATGGTCTCCTATCATGTGCTGGTCAATTGTTTATTATGGCACTTATCACACTGTTAAAATTACTAGTTCACATGTATGTCTCCTTCAGAAAGTTCTGGTTCTGAGTAAGTAAGGTACTATATTTCATTGATCACAATGTCCTCAAATATGGAATCTCACTCCATACCTGGGCACATAGTTGACATAAAATACAAATTTAAAGAATAAATGAAAACTTCATTTCACTGTAGCATAGAAACAGGTTCTGATATGAGTAGATTAATTTTAAAGATGATATTAGAGATAGAGAAATATAAAATGAAGATGAAAAGGTAATGAATACAATTATCATATTGATAGAGATCATAGATCTGCCTACATTTAAGTACATATTCCATGATATCCAGAGAACAGGGAGAGGGAAGAGATGGAAAACTATTAGAAGTAATATAAGTGACAAAAATAGAAGAAATTACTTCAGTGGTTCCAACTTTCAGCCCATTTCCTCATCCCCATCCCCAAGAATAAAGGACTAAAGTAAATGATGAGTACCAAATTGTGGGAGGAACCATTACTTAACCAACAACACAGGTAATGAGTGGTCTTTGTGACTACCTTTTAGCTGTGTTGTATCTCTGATACTGAAGATGAACTTGTTCATGTATTTGACTATATCCTGCTTTGAGTGTCTATATTTAGACCATGATTCCCAAAACAACAAGGTCTGGGGGTGAAGTATTGATACTTGTTACAACATGAATTATTTGAATTATTCCAAAAAACATTATGCTAATTTAAAGAAGCCAGTCACAGAAAGTTGAATATGGTATGCAGACTGAAAGTAGATAAATGGTTGCTGGAGGAAGACAGTGACAAAAGATGTTTTAAAATTAGAAGTGATGAAGTGATGGTTGCATAACTGTGAATGCATTTTCTTTAAAGAAACACTGAATTCCCCAATAAATAAGGTTTGGGGGATGAAGTATTGATACCTGCTACACTTTAAAAGGAATAACTCTGTGACATATGAATTACATGTTAACTAAGCTGTTATAAAAAATTGAGTGAATGAAGTTTGGTGGATGATTAGACAATTGAAAACACTAGTTAAAATCAGGATTTGCAACAGGGGAGAAATACAGGATGTGTAGCATTCAAAGTTCTATATACCTTCTCACTAGTTTATGGTGCCTTCAATATTTTAAAGAAATTTTGAAAACACAAAACATTTCAAAGAATAATACATCAAANAGAATTAGTTAACTGAATTCTATAAACCAAAATAGATTTTATCTTTATAGAGGAATAATATTAAAACACAGGAGCAAGAACTGTAGCAGTATCCTAAAACTCAAATTAATTTTAATTTTGAGTTTCCATCTCTCCTGCCTGCTGAGAAACATAATTTTAGTCATTTGTAATATCTCTTAGTCTCTTCAAAGATGAGAGTCAATCAAAACATTGGGATTTTAGTAGTCCAGAATAACATCTAATATTAACCATGTGAATATCCATGTAAAAGCTATATTTTATAAACTTCAAGGTAATAACTATTTTGAACACCTACTCTATTGTATAACTCCAGTGTCTCAGGGTTCCACATGCAGGCTGGTGTCAAAGTTCAGCGAAATGTCTGAGAGAGCTGAGACATGGGCAAAGACCATTTATCTATAGAAAATACCATTTGAAACACCCCACAGTCAACATGAATGTTCAGATTCAACACCTATCTATGGCCTCAGTTTCAAGAGATCACAGGGAAAACTTCACAAGACCATTTGTAATTTTGTCTAGTGTTAAAACATACATCATTTCTCTTTGAACTCTCAATTCACTGGCATTGTGAAATTCCATCTTATTCAGTTAACCATAGGGTATTGTTGAATTCACTTAGCACTTCCGGAAATCATGGTTCAGTGTTTCTTTCTTTTTTCACCCAACTTCTCATGGCTTTCCTTGCCATCTGCAAATCCAAATTGGAGAATCTTCTAATCCAGGATTGAACCTACACTTGCTAAGCCTTCTCATGGAGATAGACAGATAATAGATAGATATAAATTGATTGATAGATATAGATACAGATATAGAAACAGAAATTTTTCCTATTCAAGTACTTCTTCCTAGACACAAGTTTTGGCTTTTAGGGGAAAAAAAAGGCAGGACGAATCACAAGCAGTTTTTGCTATCTTGTCACTTAAATTCATGAACTTGGAAAAGAAAATGCTAATATACTATAATGTAGTATGACATGTAGATATAAATAAATAATAAATTACTGTCTCAAAATATTGTCCACACTAGGCTAATGTATCTGAATGAAAACATTTTAGGCATGTATTAGGCTGTTCTCAATTTTTATAAATAATGAGCTTCCAAGAATATTTAAAAAGTGAATGCATAAGCAAAAAAATATGTTTAATGAAAGATTTGTTTCTATTAAACAAAGCTTATTCTATATCCATAATCAGCTTTTAAAATTCAAAGTTTTTGAATACATGCATAATGTCTTATAGAATATTAAAATAAGTATTAAAGTACTTTTAAAAACACAAAGTTTTATTATTTCAGTTAACTTGAAATTGAATCGGTTGAAAAATCCTAGTTCAATATTAAAGGAAAGCATAACTTGGTGATTTTCGTAAAGGATTAATCAGAGAAGCAGAAAATATTCACATGAAGATTGTGTTGATTTTGATCAGTTCTTAACATATTTCCTTAAATAAATTGTCAAGACAAATTTAAAGGCTAGATTTATTTTCTGTGAAAATAGTCTATTTGGTTTCAGCTCAAACATGTAGAGAATTGAAAGAGGATTATCCTCCTTGTTACAACGTTGATAAACCTGGACAAAGGGCACAATAATTATTTTTCATGAACCTAGCGCAGAACTAAAATTTCAGGGCAATTAAGAAACCTGAAACCTTGGGAAAGAGAGCCACTTGCAGCAAGAAACAGAACTCTCTCACTTGCTTACTTGGAATGGATAAGAAATACAAGCTAAAAATTTAAACAAATTGCTAAAGACCAAGTGTGGGTGAGACTAGTGTGGAAAGAAAGCCTGCTGGGACTGAAGACCTGAAGGAGTCACAACCTTTTGCAGATTCTCCCTCCTTGAATGCAAACATGAGATCACAATAAAAAAATCTGAGAGAATCCAGGAGAGTTATTTTCCTGGTACTGGTTGGGAATGTAGAATAGCGTTAACTCCTGAAACCTAACCCAGATCCCACCTCCTCTATTTCCCAGTCAGAATAAATGATTTCATCTGCAGAGACAAAGGAAAAAAATCTGCTGCCTTAAGGCAGTTTCGGAAACTCACTACAGTGGATTGAAGAGAAGGTATTATACCAATTCTAAGAAATATCTTCCAGAAATAGAAGGGAATTAAACAATCTCAACTTCTCTAAAATGCCAATTTTTTTTAATACCAAAACCAGATAGAACTATTAAAATAAAAGGTAACTACAGATCAATTTACCTTATGAAAATAGATGTAAAAATCCTCACCAAAATATTAACATATTAAATTCAATACCATGTATAAGGGATAAAACATTATCCCAGGAATGCAAAACAGGCTCATCATGTAAAAAATCAATGTAATTCTCCATACTAATAATTAAAGATGAATGCAGTTCAATTAATGAAGAAAAAACATTTGAAAAAATTCCACACTCATTTATGACAATTATTCCTTGCAAACAATAAAGAGAATGACTTTAACATAATAAAGAATATGCTTTTAGCCTAAGTTCGGGAAGAAGACAAGATGTTCACTGTTACCACTGCTATTCAACATCATACTGGAAGTTCAAGCCAGTGCAGTGAGAAAAAGAAAAAAAATATAGATTGTGAAGAAAATTTAAGTCTATTCACAGATTTTTTTATATAAATAATTCCAAATTATCTACAAAGGCTAATGCATTTAAACATGTTGACCTAGGATTGAGGTCAAGATACAAATCAATAGTATAGCTATAAATACAGACAGTAATAGCACGTTGTGATGTCTAGACTGTCCAGTACCTGCTATGGCTCTTCTATTTTAAGGTATTAACTTCTTGAGTGTTTATTTTCCCATTGGAGTTTCACTACTAATATTTGTTGTTCTACAAAAATCCTTACTTTGGTTGTTGACATTTGTATTGGGGTTAAATTATAGATGTGTATGCTAAGTTGCTTCAGTCATGTCCGACTCTTTGCCAATGAACTGTAGCCTGCCAGGCTTCTCTGTCAATGGGATTCTCCAGGCAAGAACATTGGAGTGGGTTTCTGGGCCCCCCTCCGGGGTGAATTATGTATAAAAATACATTAATCTGTGAAGCAAGAGATTTTTGTCTTGAGACTGTGTTGATTTTGATAGATTCATATATTTGCTTAAGTAAACTGTACTTTTGTACTTAGGTTGTTTCTGAGATCAGTGGATATGATATATCTATACCAGAGATGATTGGATATATCAGAGAAATAAATTAATCGGATGCATTTTAACATCTTTAAGATTTTCACTAAATTTATTTGTGTACATGGGATGACTTTCCATTTGTTTGAATAAACTCATAAGACTTTCAGTAATATTTTTCTTACAGATTTTGCACATTAAAAAAAAATGGAATATAGTCGCTTTACAATGTTGTGTTAGTTTCTGCTGCATAGCAAACTGAATCAGCTATATGCATACATATATCCCCTCTTTTTTTGGATTGTCTTTCCATTTAGGTCACACAGAGCATTGGGTAGAGTTCCCTGTGCTACACAGTAGGTTCTCATGACTTATCTATTTTATATAGTAGTGTGTACATGCGAAGAAAGCAATGGCACCCCACACCAGTACTCTTGCCTGGAAAATCCATGGATGGAGGAGCCTGGTAGGCTGCAGTCCATGGGGTCACTGAGGGTCAGACACGACTGAGCGACTTCACTTTCACTTTTCACTTTCCTGCATTGGAGAAGGAAATCGCAACCCACTCCAGTGTTCTTGCCTGGAGAATCCCAGGGACAGGGGAGCCTGGTGAGCTGCTGTCTATGGGGTTGCACAGAGTCAGACACGACTGAAGTGACTTAGCAGCAACAGCAGTTGCTGGTGACTTAGCCACTAGCAGATTCCCTGGTAGCTCGGCACAAAGAATCCACCTGCAGTGCAGGTCACTCAAGAGATGGGAGTTCAGTCCCTGGGTAAGGAAGATCCCCTGGAGGAGGGCATGGCAACCCATTCCAGTGTTCCTGCCTGGAAAACCCCACAGGCAGAGGAGCCTGGCAAGCTACAGTCCATGGGGTCACAAAGAGTCAGACACGATTGAAGCTACTGAGCACACTCACAGTGTAAACATGCCAATCTCTACCTCCCAATTCATCCCACTCCCCATTCCCTCTTTTGTATCCAAACATTTTTTATCTATATTTGTGTCTCTATTTCTGCTTTGAAAATAAGTTCATCTGTACCATTTTTTTTCTAGATTACACATTTATACATTAATATACAATATCTGTTTTTCTTACTGACTTGCGTCATTCTGTGACAGTGTCAACTGGAAACAAACTAAAACTATCACTATTTGCAGGTGATATGATACTGTACATAGTACATGTCATAGATACTGTACATCAGTTCAGTTCAGTTCAGTTGCTCAGTCATGTCCGACTCTTTGCGACCCCATGAATCGCAGCACGCCAGGCCTCCCTGTCCATCACCATCTCCCGGAGTTCACTCAGACTCATGTCCATAGAGTCAGTGATGCCATCCAACCATCTCATCCTCTGTCATCCCCTTCTCCTCCTGCCCTCAATCCTTCCCAGCATCAGAGTCTTTTCCAAGGAGTCAACTCTTCCCATGAGGTGACCAAAGTACTGGAGTTTCGGCTTTAGCATCACTCCTTCCAAAGAAATCCCAGGGCTGATCTCCTTCAGAATGGACTGGTTGGATCTCCTTGCAGTCCAAGGGACTCCCAAGAGTCTTCTCCAACACCACAGTTCAAAAGCATCAATTCTTCGGCGCTCAGCCTTCTTCACAGTCCAACTCTCACATCCATACATGACCACAGGAAAAACCATAGCCTTGACTAGACGGACCTTAGTCGGCAAAGTAATGTCTCTGCTTTTGAATATGCTATGTAGGTTGGTCATAACTTTTCTTCCAAGGAGTAACCATCTTTTAATTTCATGGCTGCAGTCACCATCTGCAGTGATTTTGGAGCCCCCAAAAATAAAGTCTGCCACTGTTTCCACTGTTTCCCATCTATTTCCCATTAAGTGATGGGACCAGATGCCATGATCTTCGTTTTCTGAATGTTGAGCTTTAAGCCAACTTTTTCATTCTCCTCTTTCACTTTCATCATGAGGCTTTTTAGTTCCTCTTCACTTTCTGTCATAAGGGTGGTGGCATCTGCATATATGAGGTTATTGATATTTCTCCTGGCAATCTTGATTCCAGCTTGTGTTTCTTCCAGTCCAGCGTTTCTCATGATGTACTCTGCATAGAAGTTAAATAAGCAGGGTGACAATATACAGCCTTGACGTACTCCTTTTCCTATTTGGAACCAGTCTGTTGTTCCATGTCCAGTTCTAACTGTTGCTTCCTGACCTGCATACAGATTTCTCAAGAGGCAGGTCAGGTGGTCTGGTATTCCCATCTCTTTCAGAATTTTCCACAGTTTATTGTGATCCACACAGTCAAAGGCTTTGGCATAGTCAATAAAGCAGAAATAGATGTTTTTCTGGAACTCTCTTGCTTTTTCCATGATCCAGCGGATGTTGGCAATTTGATCTCTGGTTCCTCTGCCTTTTCTAAAACCAGCTTGAACATCAGGAAGTTCACGGTTCACGTATTGCTGAAGCCTGGCTTGGAGAATTTTGAGCATTACTTTACTAGCATGTGAGATGAGTGCAATTGTGCGGTAGTTTGAGCATTCTTTGGCATTGCCTTTCTTTGGGATTGGAATGAAAACTGACCTTTTCCAGTCCTGTGGCCACTGCTGAGTTTTCCAAATTTGCTGGCATATTGAGTGCAGCACTTTCACAGCATCATCTTTCAGGTTTTGAAACAGCTCCACTGGAATTCCATCACCTCCACTAGCTTTGTTCATAGTGATGCTTTCCAAGGCCCACTTGACTTCACATTCCAGGATGTCTGCATCTAGATTAGTGATCACACCATCATGATTATCTGGGTCATGAAGATCTTTTTTGTACAGTTCTTCTGTGTATTCTTGCCATCTCTTCTTAATATCTTCTGCTTCTGTTAGGTCCATACCATTTCTGTCCTTTATCGAGCCCATCTTTGCATGAAATGTTCCCTTGGTATCTCTAATTTTCTTGAAGAGATCTCTAGTCTTTCCCATTCTGTTCTTTTCCTCTATTTCTTTGCATTGATCACTGAAGAAGGCTTTCTTATTTCTTCTTGCTATTCTTTGAAACTCTGCATTCAGATGCTTATATCTTTCCTTTTCTCCTTTTCTTTTCACCTGTCTTCTTTTCACAGATATTTGTAAGGCCTCCCCAGACAGCCATTTTGCTTTTTTGCCTTTCTTTTCCATGGGGATGGTCTTGATCCCTGTCTCCTGTACAATGTCATGAACCTCATTCCATAGTTCATCAGGCACTCTATCTATACATAGAAAATCCTAAATATGCCACCAGAAAACTAATCAATGAATTTGGTAAAGTTGCAGGATACAAAACTAGTGCTCAGAAATCTCTTGCATTCCTATACACTAACAACAAAAAATCAGAAAGAGAAATTAAGGAAACAATCCCATTCACCATTGCAATGAAAATAATAAAATACCTCAGAATAGAGCTACCTATAGAGACAAAAAGATGCGTATTCAGAAAACTATGAGGTACTGATGAAAGAAATCAAAACTGGCACATTTTTAAAATACTGACTCTTTGGCATCATATATTTTTATTTACAGTGTGTTTTTCTCTTCCATCTTATCTTGTAACTGTTTGTGAAGGGAGTAGGACTGGGTAAAAGCAGCAACTGTGCTGTGATGTAGGCCTGACAAAGCCTCACCTGGTAGGGAGCTCGGTAGGTCTGCCTAGGACAGGACCTCAGACAGGTGCTTCTCTGCAGCTGAGGCAGGTCCTGAGGTAGTGGAGCTGAAGCATGTCTCATGAGTGCACTCCCCACTGTTGGGCTAAAAGTCTGCCTCTGAAGAGGGATTGAGTAGGGCATCTCTCTTCCTCAGCTGGGAATCATGATTTGACGTTGCATGAGGAAGGTGAGTGTGAGCAAGAGAGAACTAATAAAGGAGCCTTGAGGAAACACCACACCAACAGGGGATGGAGAGTCTGAAATGTAGAGTGAGAAGATTAGGAGTTTTGGAGTTTTTTAAGGTAAGTTTGGGAGTTTTGTTCAAAATTTAAATGTTCAGGGATTTAAAAATATTGATTTATGGGCAGATGTTTTATTTTGCAAGTTTTTGACTGCATTTTAAAATGAGAAAGAAAAAGATTTTTTCAGGTCAGTTGTCAGGAAAATCGAGTATATTAGAACATTAGGGGAAATATCTAGAATAAAGGAATATGTTAAAAATACAGAGGAAAGGGGGAACTAACTGAAGTGAGAAAAGTTCAAAGAGCCTCAAGCCACATATGGGATAATTATTTTTTTAAGAATATTTAGGACACAATCTGGTGTGACTAGATAGATAAAAATGACTGTGTCTGTAAGTAAGTTCATGGTGTTTGTGGAAATAGTTTAATGAAATATTTGTTGTGTTAAAAAGCCTAAGTCATTTACTGAAAATGAGGAAGAAACTGGAGGTTAAGTTGAAAGAACTTAGGGAAGCCCACCTCTGAGATACAGCTGTAAAGATTGAGAAAGAAAGCTCAGAAGGGAAGTAGCAAGATTTCTGGGCTGATCTAATTTTGGAGCCACAGATGTATAATAACAGCAGTCTAGAGCTGTATTTTCCAATACAGCAGCCAGTAGCCATCAATGTCTAAATAATTCAGTTCCTTAGGTGCACTAGTCACATACCTACTGCTTACCAATGACTAGTGTGTTCTCTGTTGGACATCACAGATATGGGACATTTCCATCACTGCAGAAAATGCTACTGATCAGTCTCGATTTGAGTTGGGTCATTTGTCTTCAATGGTGTTCAGCAGCCCAGGAGCAACAGTTGAGAGTGCATACTTTTAAGTGGCTCCAAGCCTGTCATTGTGCTTCCCTGGGCAGAACAGGAGATGGATGCTAAGCCAAAACAAAAGTGTGTCTTGTAAAGCCTAATCTGCATATAGAGAGATAAGAATTGGAAAGCATTGATGCATTAGTGACACTTAAAGATGCCAAGGACTTTGGCATTTGATGAGGCTAAACAACAGAGAAAAAACTAGAAAGATACTACTCAGAGTGAGGAAACTTCAAGATTTCACAGGGGCATTGTTCTTGTTGCAGACAAACTCAGGGTATGCTGGAAGTGGATATAGATTTGTGGGTTCACTGGATTTCAAACAGTCAAGGAAACCTAGCCGAGGACAGAAAACAATTTGAGTGATGAGGTCACCTGAGATGATAAGTTTATAATATGTAGGAAAAGAGTTTGATAAATGATATACATTAAAAAATAATAGAAATAATATAATCAAGACAGAAATGACCCTTAAAAAAATAGAGATGGAGAAACGTATAGGTTTGGAAACCAACTTAAAGATTAGGTTTATGAACCAACCACATTGGTTATATTTCAGTCTATCATTGGCATGCTATCATTTCCCCTACGTATGAATTAGAAGGTAACAGAGTAAACAGGGAAAACCATGAGCTGTGATGCTAGAAAAACCTGGCTTCAAATCCCCGTTCTATATCGTTTACCTGACATTTAATTTGTGGTAAGATTATGCAATTTCACTAAGTGTACTTTCTTCCTCTTTGAATGGCAATTATAGTATTTCAAGAGCATCATGTGGATTTGACAAAATGACATATTGGCCTATCTCATCCTTAGCCCTCTACCTTTTACACTCTGCTCCAGCCTCATGCTATATTTCAACTCCTTGAAAATTGCATGAAAATACTTCAATTCCTTGAAAATATTTATTTATTAACATCAAAGCATTTGCATGTCTATATCAATTAAGATTCATCAGGGAAACAAAATCGTAAGGATAAATATATAAAATACACATTTTTATTGCAAATAATTGGTTTACAAGACTGAAGCCGGGCTCAGTACAGTTAAGTCACTCAATCGTGTCCAACACTTTGCAATCCCATGAATCGCAGCACGCCAGGCCTCCCTGTCCATCACTAACTCCCTGTGTTCACTCAAACTCACGTCCATCGAGTCGGCGATGCCATCCAGCCATCTCATTCTCTGTTGTCCCCTTCTCCTCCTGCCCCCAATCCCTCCCAGCATCAGAGTCTTTTCCAATGAGTCAACTCTTCGCATGAGGTGGCCAAAGTATAGGAGTTTCAGCTTTAGCATCATTCCTTCCAAAGAACACCCAAGACTGATCTCCTTTAGGATGGACTAATTGGATCTCCTTGCAGTCCAAGGGACTCTCAAGAGTCTTCTCCAACACCACAGTTCAAAAGCATCAATTCTTTGGCCCTTAGCTTTCTTCACAGTCCAACTCTCAGATCCATACATGACTACTGGAAAAACCATAACCTTGACTAGACGAACCTTTGTTGGCAAAGTAATATCTCTGCTTTTCAATATGCTATCTAGGTTGGTCATAACTTTCCTTCCAAGGAGTAAGCACCTTTTAATTTCATGGCTGCAATCACCATCTGCAGTGATTTTGAAGCCCCCCAAAATAAAGTCTGACACTGTTTCTACTGTTTCCCTATCTATTTCCCATGAAGTGATGGGACCAGATGCCATGATCTTCATTTTCTGAACGTTGAGCTTTAAGCCAACTTTTTCGCTCTCCTCTTTCACTTTCATCAAGAGGCTTTTTAGTTCTTCTTCACTTTCTGCCATAAGGGTGGTGTCATCTTCATATCTGTGGTTATTGATATTTCTTCCGGCAATCTTGATTCCAGCTTGTGTTTCTTCCAGCCCAGCATTTTTCATGATGTACTCTGCATATAAGTTAAATAAGCAGGGTGACAATATACAGCCTTGACGTACTCCTTTTCCTATTTGGAACCA
>SJYQ01009658.1:93727-111439 GCA_006410935.1 Redunca redunca | reverse complement strand
ATCTTCATGATCCGGATAATCACGATGGTGTGATCACTCACCTAGAGCCAGACATCCTGGAATGTGAAGTCAACTGGGCCTTAGAAATCATCACTACAAACAAAGCTAGTGGAGGTGATGGAATTCCAGCTGAGTTATTTCAAATCCTCAAAGATGATGCTGTGAAAGTGCTGCACTCAATATGCCAGCAAATTTGGAAAACTCAGCAGTGGCCACAGGATTGGAGAAGGTCAGTTTCACTCCAATTCCAAAGAAAGGCAATGCAAAAGAATGGTCAAACTACCACACAATTGCACTCATCTCACACGCTAGTAAAGTAATGCTCAAAATTCTCCAAGCCAGGCTTCAGCAATATGTGAACCGTGAACTTCCAGATGTTCAAGCTGGTTTTAGCAAAGGCAGAGGAACCAGAGATCAAATTGCCGACATCTGCTGGATCATGGAAAAAGCAAGAGAGTTCCAGAAAAACATCTATTTCTGCTTTATTGACTATGCCAAAACCTTTGACTGTGTGGATCACAATAAACTGTGGAAAATTCTGAAAGAGTTGGGCATACCAGACCACTGACATGCCTCTTGAAAAACCTGTATGCAGGTCAGGAAGCAACAGTTAGAACTGGACATGGAACAACAGACTCCTTTCAAATAGGAAAAGGAGTATGTCAAGGCTGTATACTGTCACCCTGCTTATTTAACTTATATGCAGAGTACATCATGAGAAATGCTGGGCTGGAGGAAGCTCAAGCTGGAATCAAGACTACCAGGAGAAATATGAATAACCTCAGATATACAGATGACAAAACCCTTATGGCAGAAAGAGAAGAGGAGATAAAACCTCTTGATGAAAGTGAAAGAGGAGAGTGAAAAAGGTGGTTTAAAGCTCAACATTCAGAAAACAAAGATCATGGCATCCGGTCCCATCACTTCATGGGAAATAGATGGGGAACAGTGGAAACAGTGGCTGAATTTATTTTTCTGGGCTCCAAAATCACTGCAGATGGTGACTGCAGCCATGAAATTAAAAGACGCTTACTCCTTAGAAGAAAAGTTTTGACCAACCTAGACAGCATATTCAAAAGCAGAGACCTTACTTTGTCAACAAAGCTCCATTTAGTCAAGGCTATGGTTTTTCCAGTGGTCATGTATGGATGTGAGAATTGGACTGTGAAGAAAGCTGAGCGCTGAAGAATTGATGCTTTTGGACTGTGGTGTTGGAGAAGACTCTTGAGAGTCCCTTGGACTGCAATGAGATCCAACCAATCCATTCTGAAGGAGATCAGCCCTGGGATTTCTTTGGAAGGAATGATGCTAAAGCTGAAACTCCAGTACTTTGGCCACCTCGTGCAAAGAGTTGACTCATTGGAAAAGACCCTGATGCTGGGAGGGATTGGGGGCAGGAGAAGAAAGGGACGACAGAGGATGAGATGGCTGAATGGCATCACCGACTCGATGCACATGAATCTGAGTGAACTCTGGGAGTTGATGATGGACAGGGAGGCCTGGCATACTGTGATTCTTGGGGTCACAAAGATTCAGACATGACTGAGCTACTGAACTGAACTGATTCTGTTAATGCCTCTACTCTTTAAACCTGTGGCAGATTCATGTTGATGTATGGCAAAAGCAATACAATATTGTAAAGTAATTTACCTTCAGTTAAAATAAATAAATTTATATTTTAAAAAATAGCTTAAATACCTTCTCAGAAGAGAAGTGAAGCTCCTTTAGCATTAGAAGTTATTGAGTTGTGCCTATCCATCAAGTCCACATTTGTTGAGCATCTCTTGTGTGTCAAACAGTGTCAATGACTGGAATTCAGGAATAGCTAAAAGTGCCAGTAAGTAGTTTAATTTTAGATGGACAAGATTTATTGGTTTAAAATGAAATAGCACCAAATTCAATATACTTGGTATTTGGAGTGTCAAAATACCCAGATATGGTGAGTCACTAAGAGATAGGGAGTACTTTGTTCAATAGCTACCAAAGATAAATAGATTTTACCTGGCAGTAATGGCATTCCTTCTGCTTCCTGTTGTCCTTCACCTTAGCTCTTTAACCTCATGCTTCTACATCTTTCTGAAGTCCCTTGAGTTTCTTCAGAGGGCCTTTGTATCCTGTTGCCCTCTGTACCTTTTTGCTTACCCATGTATCATGCCATTTTAAATTTTGTCATATGTTATATTACAGTGTCTTTATATTCTTCTTGACTATTGACTAATACCACTACCTTAATATCTGACCTCCTTTAAAGAAAAAAAAAAACTATCAGTTTATTGAATATAGAATTGCAAAGCCAATTTTCTGGTGCCAGTTTATATCTCCACCTAGTCATTAATAAACCAACTCTCTTCTGCTTTGACTTTGCAGTTCAGAGGAACTCGGTAGCTGGAGATAAAATATCCTTTGCTGTTGTTCAGTTGCCCAGTTCTGTCCTATGCTTTGCAACCCCATGGACTGCAGCACGCCAGGCCTCCCTGTCCCTCACTATCTCCCGAGGTTTACCCCAAGTTCATGTCCATTGCTTTGGTGATGCCATCCAGTCATCTGATCCTCTGATGTCCTCTTCTCCTTCTGCCCTCAGTCTTTCACAGCATCAGGGACTTTTCCAATGAGTCAGATGATTGCATCAACAATCAATGCTGAGTTTCAGCTTCAGCATCAATCTTTCCAAGGAATATTCAGGGCTGATTTCCTTTAAGACTGATTGGCTTGATCTCTTTGTCCAAAGGACTCTCAGAAGTCTTCTCCAGCACCACAGTTTGAAAGCATCATTTCTTCAGTGTTCATCCTTCTTTACAGTCCAGCTGTCATAACTGTACATGACCATTGGGAAGACCATAGATTTGACTATACAAAACTTAATTGGCAGAATAATGTCTCTGCTTTTCAATACACCATCTAGGTTTGTCATGCTTTCCTGCCAAGAAGCAAACACCTGATTTCATGGCTGCTGTCACCATCTGCAGTGATTTTTAGAGCCCAACAAAAGGAAATCTGTCACTGCTTCTACTTTTGCCCCCTCTCTTTGCCATAAATAATGGGTCTTGATACCATGATTTTTTTTTAATATTTAGTTTGAAGTCTGTTCTTTCCCTCTCCTCCTTCACCCTCATCAATAAGCTCTTTAGTTCCTCTTCACTTTCAGCCATTAGAGTGGTATCATCTGCATATATAAGGTTGTTGATGTTACTCCTGCCTATCTTGATTTCAGCTGTAATTCTTCCAAGCCTGGCATTTCTCATGATGTGCTCAGAATATAGGTTAAACAAACAGGGTGACAGCAGACAGCCCTGTCATATTCCTTTTTCAATCTTGAACCAATCAATTGTTCCATACAGGGTTCTAAATGTTCTTTCTTGACCTGCACACAGGTTTCTAAGGAGAAAGGTAAGATGGCCTGCTTCTTCCATCTCTTTAAAAGCTTTCCACAGTTTTTGTTGTTGTTGTTTGTTTTTTTAATGATCCACACAGTCACAGTCAAAGGCTTTGCCTTAGTCAATGAAACACAGATAGATGTTTTTCTGGAATTCTTTATTATCCTCTATGATCCAGGGAATGTTGGAAATTTGATCTCTGGCTCCTCTTCCTTTTGTAAACCCAGCCTGGACATCTAGAAATTCTTGGTTTGCATGAAGTCTAGCATGCAGGATTTTAAGCATGGCCTTACTAGCATGAGATAAGAGTGTAATAGCCTGATGGTTCGCACATTCTTTGGTACTACCCTTCTTGGGAATTGGGATGAGGATTGACCCTTTACAGTTCTATGGCCACTGCTTGGTCTCCGAGATTTGCTGACATGTCGAATGCAACACTTTGATGGCATCATCCTTTTTGTTGTTGTTCGGTCACTCAGTAGTGTCCTACTATTTGTGACACTATGGACTGTAGCACATCAGTCTTCCCTGTCCTTCACCATCTCCTGAAAGTTGTTCAAACTCATGTCCATAGTGTTGGTGAAGCCATCCAACCATCTCACCCTCTGTCATCCCCTATTCCTCCTGCCTTCGATCTTTCCCAGCATCAGGGAATTTTCTAATGAGTCAGCTCTTCTCATCAGGTGGCCAAAGTATTGAAGCTTTAGCATCAGTCCTTCCAATGAATATTCAAAATCGATTTCTTTTAGGATTGACTGGTTTGATCTCCTTGCAGTCAGTACAAGGAACTCGCAAGAGTATTCTCCAACATCACAGTTCAAAAGCATCAATTGTCTGCCATTCAGCCTTCTTTATGGTTCAACTCTCACAAATACATGACTCCTGGGAAAACCAAAGCTTTGACTAGCTGGACCTTTGTTGACATAGTAATGTTTCTGCTTTTTAATAATGCTGTCTAGGATTGCCATAGCTTTTCTTCCAAGGAGCAAGTAAGTGTCTTTTAGTTTCATGGTTGCAGTCATCATCTGTAGTGATTTTGGAGCCCAAGAAAATTAAGTCTCTCACTGTTTCCAATTTCCCCATTCATTTGCCTGAAGTGATGGGACAAGATGCCATGATTTTCTGAAAAAGGACATGGCAACCCACTCCAGTATTCTTGCCTAGAGAATCCCATGGACAGAGGAGCCTGGTGGGCTACTGTCCATGGTGTCACACAGAGTCGGACATGACTGAAACAACTTAGCATGCATTGGAGAAGGAAATGGCAACCCACTCCAGTATTCTTACCTGGAGAATCCCAGGGATGGAGGAGCCTGGTGGGCTGCCATCTCTGGGGTTGCATGGAGTTGGACATGACTGCAGCGACTTAGCAGCAGCCGCAGCCATGATTTTCATTTTTTGAATGTTGAGTTTTAAGCCAGCTGTTTCACTCTCCTCTTTCAGTTTCATCATGAAGCTCTTTAGTTTCTCTTTTCTTTCTTCCATTAGGATGGTGTCATCTGTATATCTGAGGTTATTGATATTTCTCCTGGCAATCTTGATTCCAGCTTATGCTTCATCCAATCCAGCATTTTGCTTTATGTACTCTGCATACAAATTAAATATGCAGGGTGACAATATACAGATTTGATGTACTTCTGAATCCAACCTTGAAAGGTTTTGAGTATTACCTTGCTGGCATGTGAAACAAGTGCAATTGTATGGTAATTTGAGCATCTTTTGGCATTGCCTTCCTTTGGGAAGAAAATACTTGAAATCAAATAGATATAAATGACATTTTTAATTCTTATTTTGGAGATGTGAGTTTGAGATCTTTTAAAATACTACATGAGTGTTATCTGTTCATTCATATTGATTATTAATTTTTCATGGAGCACCATGTAATAATTTAAGTATCACAAGAGCATATATTATTTTCTTACTNTTTTCATGGAGCACCATGTAATAATTTAAGTATCACAAGAGCATATATTATTCTCTTACTTAGCCATCACAATGGCTCTGCAATTCTAAAAACAAATGTCAGTGAATTTTATAGATTAAGAGATAAGGAGTTATAACTTACCTAACATTAAGAAATAAACAGTAAATATGGAATGTGTTGGAGATTCTTTGTTCAAAATCTTAACTCCTTTGATCACTGGTTACTCTCAAAACAATATTCAAAAAAAAAAAAAAGATTGGTATGGTCATCTAACTTTATAATGGTGACCCAATAGCTCAAATTTTCTTCAGTTCAGTTCAGTTCAATCGCTCAGTAGTGTCCGACTCTTTGCGATCCCATGAATCGCAGCACGCCCGGCCTCCCTGTCCATCACCAATTTCTGGAGTTCACTCAGACTCATGTCCATCGAGTCAGTGATACCATCCAGCCATCTAATCCTCTGTCATCCCCTTCTCCTCCTGCCCCCAATCCTTCCCAACATCAGGGTCTTTTCCAATGAGTCAACTCTTCGCATGAGGTGGCCAAAGTACTGGAGTTTCAGCTTTAGCATCATTCCTTCCAAAGAAATCCCAGGGCTGATCTCCTTCAGAATGGACTGGTTGGATCTCCTTGCAGTCCAAGGGACTCTCAAGAGTCTTCTCCAACACCACAGTTTAAAAGCATCAATTCTTCGGTACTCAGCCTTCTTCACAGTCCAACTCTCACATCCATACATGAAGACAGGAAAAACCATAGCCTTACCTAGATGAACCTTAGTTGGCAAAGTAATGTCTCTGCTTTTGAATATGCTATCTAGCTTGGTCATAACTTTTCTTCCAAAGAGTAAGCGCCTTTTAATTTCATGGCTGCAATCACCATCTGCAGTGATTTTGGAGCCCAAAAAAATAAAGTCTGACACTGTTTCCACTGTTTCCCTATCTATTTCCCATGAAGTGATGGGACCGGATGCCATGATCTTCGTTTTCTGAATGTTGAGCTTTAAGCCAACTTTTTCACTCTCCTCTCTCACTTTCATCATGAGGCTTTTTAGTTCCTCTTCACTTTCTGCCATAAGGGTGGTGTCATCTGCATTCATCGTCATATCTGAGGTTATTGATATTTCTCCCAGCAATCTTGATTCCCGCTTGTGTTTCTTCCAGTCCAGCGTTTCTCATGATGCACTCTGCATAGAAGTTAAATAAGCAGGGTGACAATATGCAGCCTTGACGTACTCCTTTTCCTATTTGGAACCAGTCTGTTGTTCCATGTCCAGTTCCAACTGTTGCTTCCTGACCTGCATACAGATTTCTCAAGAGGCAGATCAGGTGGTCTGGTATTCCCATCTCTCAGAATCTTCCATAGTTTATTGTGATCCACACAGTCAAATTTTCTTACTCATCATTAAATATAAGATACAGTACACAAATTCAAGCTAGGGTCAGATGAGGTTTTCCTACCAGAGGGCCCAAATCAGGACTTGAGGACTGCATGTGGAGAAACTTGACTCTCCGTGCAGTTTCAGAATTCACATTACAAGACATCTTCATATAGCATATCAGTTTTGTATAATGTTACCTTCCAAAGAGAGTATATGAGAAAGAATAGCATGTCTGCATTTTGAAACCTGAGACTTCTCCCAAAGTGTACACTACGTGCTAACAGGGATCAAATAGTGGCTTCTCTAACTCATGCATTCATATATCAGATACCACAATCCAGAGAGTCAAAGACATATTCTTTGACTGTTGTGTGTCAAGCAGTTCAGTGACCCTCTACACTGGTTGTTGTTGTTCAGTTGCCAAGTTGTGTCCAACTTTTTATGACCCCATGAAGTGCAGCAAGACAGGCTTCTTTGTCCTTCACTGTCTCTCAGAGTTTGCTCAAACTCATGTCCATTGAATTGGTGATGCCATCCAACCATCTCATCTTTTTGCCCTCTTCTCCTGCCCTCAGTTTTTCATACCATCAGGGTATTTTCCAATAAGTCAGCTCTTCGAATCAGGTGGCCAAAGTATTGGAGCTTCAGCTTCAGCTTCCAGCCCTTCCAATAAATATTCAGGCCAATAAATATTCAGGGTTGATTTCCCTTTGGATTGACTGGTTTGATCTCCTTGCTGTCCAAGGCACTCTCAAGAGTATTCGTGAGCACCATAGTTTGAAACCATCAATTCTTTTGCACTCAGCCTTCTTTATGGTCCAACTCTTGCATTAGAAGAATGATTCCTCTTAATAGTACCAAGAATATATTTTTCTGAATAACACTCTTATTTTCTATTATATTGACACCTGAATAATCATGTGCCATTATTTATAACAGAAAGTGGACACTCAAATAATAGTTAAGGAGTATCATGTGAGTGCCTAAATGAAATACAGAAATTAGAGCCATAGTGAAAATAATTTAAGCTCAGATTCAGATTGGCTGTATCAGTGATCTATTCCTGCATATAAAATTATCCAAAACTTAGTGTCATAAAATAACAATATTTGTTATATCAGTTTCTACTTTTTTTCTCAAGAATCTGGGTGTGGTTTAACTATGTCTTTTGGCTTAGGATCTCTCATAAGACTTCAGTAGACAAGTCAGCTGGGCTACAGGCATCTTAAATCCTAAGTGATGCTCTGCATCTAGGGTCACTCACCTCGTTGTTGGCTGGGTTCAGTTCATGTGCTGTCACAAGGGCCTTAATTCCTTTCTGCCTGTTAGCCAGAGATTGCCTTTCACTCCTTGCCAAATGACCTTTTCATAAGGTAACTCACCACATGGTGTTGTCAAGAAAGAACAAACAAGTTATGAGGGATGGAGAGAGAAAGGGAAGAAAGTTCAACAACTTCCTAACTTGCAAACAAGACTGTTTTCTCATATTAGGTGGAATCAGAATAACTTTCTTGACAACATCATGAAAGCAGGTTAACAGCATAAGTACCATATAAAGTGAAATTAGCATGGTTGCTATTGTTGTATTAGCAGTATATTTAACACTCTAATAGTATTATTTAATTAACATATATGGGATGAGATTTGAATAAAGAGCTTGCCAAGCAACACTTTAGATTTTACTAGTAGAAGCTATGGAGAAGGCAATGGCAACCCACTCCAGTACCCTTGCCTGGAAAATCCCATGGAAGGAGGAGCCTGGTGGGCTGCAGTCCATGGGGTCGCTAAGAATCGGACATGACTGAGAGACTTCACTTTCACTTTTCACTTTCATGAATTGGAGAAGGAAATGGCAAACCACTCCAGTGTTCTTGCCTTGAGAATCCCAGGGATGGGGGACCCTGGTGGGCTGCTGTCTATGGGGTTGCGCAGAGTCGGACACGACGGAAGCAATTTAGCAGCAGCAGTAGAAGCTAAAGATGAAACCCTAAGTTTTGGAAAATGTGTGGGTTTTAAAGTAACATATTCAGAGAGAGGAAAGCATTCATTCATATATTTTGAATAATTTTGAGCACCGTTGAAGTGCCAATCAAATGTGGTTCAGCTATTGATCTAATGTTGTTTAGTTGCTAAGTTATGACCAATTATTTTGCAATCTTGTGAACTCCTTTGTCCCTGCTAGGCTCCTCTGTCCATGGGATTTCTGAGGCAAGAATACTGGAGTGTGCTGACAGTTCATCCGTCAGTGTATCTTCCTCTCCCAGGGATGAAACTCATAACCCCTGCTTAGCAAGCAGATTCTTTACTACTGAGTTACCTGGGAAAAGTCAGTTAAATTTTCCTTATGTGTTAGGAATAGAACTGGAAGGGGGATGCTGCTGCTGCTAAGTCACTTCAGTCGTGTCCAACTCTGTGCAACCCCATAGACAGCAGCCCACCAGGCTATTCCCTCCCTGGGATTCTCAAGGCAAGAACACTGGAGTGGGTTGCCATTTCCTTCTCCAATGATGCATGAAAGTGAAAAGTGAAAGCGAAGTCTCTCTGTTGTGCCCAACTCTTAGCGACCCCATGGACTGCAGCCTCCCAGGCTCCTCCTTCCATGGGATTTTCCAGGCAAGGGTACTGGAGTGGGTTGCCATTGCCTTCTCCTCCTCCTTCCCTCCAGGTTGTCAATTTCCCTTTGCCTGCAATGTATTCCGCCTCTCCTCACTGCCACCCTCCACTCCTCCATGCTTAAATGTCATTCCTCTGAGAAGGCTTTAGGATCCACCCACTTCACTTAACAATTAGGTTAAGAACCCTTGTTAAACACTCACTCGCTCTGTACTTTTCCTCTGAGGCACTTATTATAATCCAGTGTTTGTTCACCCCATTAAAATAGGGAGTGTCTTACACTGCTCCCTATCCACCCTGATACTTAGCACAATTCCAAGTCCATAACAGCATACATCATTTAAGTATCTGAGGAATGATGACTTAAATCTGACTAGGCCCAAACTTTCTCTCTTGGGATTATAATAACCTCTAACAGTCAGTCACTTTTCTGCCAAGGGGCAGAACTCTTCACTCCCTTTACCTTCTGGGGTAAGATTTTCAGAAATGCAAATCAAGAATTTAACAAATGAACTTGTGGCTGAGTGAGACTGCCAGGAATGTGTGTTGATTCAAGTTATTTTACATTTGCATTGCTCAGTATGGTAACCATTACCACCTGCGGCTACTGAGCACTAGAGATATTGCTAGCCCAAAGATAAATACCTCTAAAAAATATTAGAATTAACCTAATGTGAACCTCATGTTTTATACAAGTGGAGAGAGGGAGAGTTAATAGTTTACCTAGGCCTTACAGTAAGCAAGCATCAGAGCCATCCCTAGAAACCTGGCCTCGAATATCTAGGACAATATTTTCTTTTAAGAAACAGTTGTTTGTATATAGAATTATTATTTCAGGAATAGTTATTCATAAGTTATTTCTAATAGAATAAAACATGAATAGTTGGAAAGAACAATGGAGGAAATATTGAAAATGAATATTTCATTCAAATGGGCTTCCCCAGTGGCTCAACAGTAAAGAATTTGCCTGCAATGCAGGAGATGCTGGAGTTGTGGGTTCAATCCCTGGGTCGGGAAGATCATTTGGAGGAGGTAATAGCAAACCAGTCCAGGATTCTTGACTGAAGAATTTTATAGACAGAGAGCCTGATGGGCTATAGTCCGTGAGGTCATAAAGAGTCAGACGTGACTGAACTTGCATGCACGTCTCTCTTACATTTCATTCAAATGCCATAGATTCATATTTTGGAAAAAAATATTTTTAATATATTTCTATGTTTTAAAAATAGTTTGGGAACGCTTGTACACTCGTGGTGAATTCATGTCAATGTTTGGCAAAACCAATACAGTAATGTAAAGTAAACTAATGTTAAAATAAAAATTTTTAAAGTAAAAAAAAAAAAAAATAGTTTTAGAGAGTTAAAATATTTTATGATGGCATTTTCCCCCAAATGAATAAAAATTGTATTGAAAGTATTGAAAATCGTTGGCATTAAAGTAAAACACTATTTGTTATAGATATTACAATATAACTATAGCTGCACTCAATATGCCAGCAAATTTGGAAAACTCAGCAGTGGCCACAGGACTGGAAAAATTCAGTTTTCATTCCACTCCCAAAGAAAGACAATGCCAAAGAATGCTCAAACTACCGCACAATTGCACTCATCTAACACGCTAGTAAAGTAATGCTCAAAATTCTCCAAGCTAGGCTTCAGAAATACAGGAACTATGAACTTCCAGATACCCAAGCTGGTTTTAGAAAAGGCAGAGAAACCAGAGATCAAATTGCCAACATCTGCTTCATCATCAAAAGAACAAGAGAGTTCCAGAAAAACATCTCAGTTCACTTCAGTCACTCAGTCGTGTCCGACTCTTTGCGACCCCATGAATCGCAGCATGCCAGGCCTCCCTGTCCATCACCAACTCCCGGAATTCACTCAGACTCACGTGAATCTCCCAATCTCTCCCAGCATCAGAGTCTTTTCCAATGAGTCAACTCTTCACATGAGGTGGCCAAAGTACTAGAGTTTTAGCTTTAGCATCATTCCTTCCAAAGAAATCCCAGGGCTGATCTCCTTCAGAATGGACTGGTTGGATCTCCGTGCAGTCCAAGGGACTCTCAAGAGTCTTCTTCAACACCACAGTTCAGAAGCATCAATTCTTTGGCACTCAGCCTTCTTCACAGTCCAACTCTCATATCCATACATAACCACAGGGCAAACCATAGCCTTGACTAGATGGACCTTAGTCGGCAGAGTAATGTCTCTGCATTTGAATATACTCTCTGGGTTGGTCATAACTTTTCTTCCAAAGAGTAAGCGTCTTTTAATTTCATGGCTGCAGTCACCATCTGCAGTGATTTTGGAGCCCAGAAAAATAAAGTCTGACACCGTTTCCACTGTTTTGCCATCTATTTGCCATGAAGTGATGGGACCGGATGCCATGATCTTAGTTTTCTTAATGTTGAGCTTTAAGTCAACTTTTTCACTCTCCTTTTTCACTTTCATCATGAGGCTTTTTAGCTCCTCTTCCCTTTCTGCCATAAGGGTGGTGTCATCTACATATCTGAGGTTATTGATATTTCTCCCGGCAATCTTGATTTCAACTTGTGTTTCTTCCAGCCCAGCATTTCTCATGATGTACTCTGCATAGCAGTTAAATAAGCAGGGTGACAATATACAGCCTTAAGGTACTCCTTTTCCTATTTGGAACCAGTCATTGTTCCATGTCCAGTTCTAACTGTTGCTTCCTGGCCTGCATACAGATTTCTCAAGAGGCAGGTTAGGTGGTCTGGTATTCCCATCTCTTGAAGAATTGTCCACAGTTTATTGTGATCCACACAGTCGAAGGCTTTGGCATAGTCAATAAAGCAGAAATAGATGTTTTTCTGGAACTCTCTTGCTTTTTCCTTTGACTATGCCAAAGACTTTGACTGTGTGAATCACAATAAACTGTGGAAAATCTGAAAGAGATGTGCATACCAGACCACCTAACCTGCCTCTCTAGAAACCTATATGCAGGTCAGGAAGCAACAGTTAGAACTGGACGTGGAACAACAGACTGCTTCCAAATAAGAAAAGGAGTAAGTCAAGGCTGTATACTGTCACCCTGCTTATTTAACTTCTATGCAGAGTACATCATGAGAAACACTGGGCTGGAAGAAGCACAAGCTGGAATCAAGATTGCCGGGAGAAATATCAATAACCTCAGATATGCAGATAACACCACCCTTATGGCAGAAAGTGAAGAGGAACTAAAAATCCTCTTGATGAAAGTGAAAGAGGAGAGCGAAAAAGTTGGCTTAAAGCTCAACATTCAGATAGCGAAGATCATAGGAAATAGATGGGGAAAAACAGTGGAAACAGTGTCAGACTTTATTTTTTTGGGCTCCAAAATCACTGAAGATGGTGACTGCATCCATGAAATAAAAGACACTTACTGCTTGAAAGGAAAATTATGACCAACCTAGACCTAGATAGCATATTGAAAAGCAGAGACATTATTTTGCTAACAAATGTCCGTCTAGTCAACGTTATGGTTTTTCCAGTAGTCATGTATGGATGTGAGTTGGACTGTGAAGAAAGCTGAGTGCCAAAGAACTGATGCTTTTGAACTGTGGTGCTGGAGAAGACTCTTGAGAGTCCCTTGGACTACAAGGAGATCCAACCAGTCCATTCTGAAGGAGATCATTCCTGGGTGTTCTTTGGAAAGAATGATGCTAAAGCTGAAACTCCAGTACTTTGGCCACCTCATGCGAAGAGTTGACTCATTGGAAAAGACTCTGATGCTGGGAGGGATTGGCAGCAGGAGGAAAAGGGGATGACAGAGGGATGAGATGGCTGTATGGCATCACTGACTCGATGGACGTGAGTGTGAGTGAACTCCAGGAGTTGGTGATGGACAGGGAAGCCTGGCATGCTGCGATTCATGGGGTCACAAAGAGTGGGACATGACTGAGTGACTGAACTGAACTGAATAGATATTACTGTACTTTTCACTTGCACAAGAGTTTTTCATAAGACCCAAGATTGAAAATGCTTATTTATATCTGCTATTTAAAAAAGATTTTGGAACATGCATGAGTATTTGCATGATAATAGGTGTAAATTAGTGTGGATATTTGAATGCTGGATTAAAACTGATTCTTATCACTGGCTTTCAAGTTAAATTAATCTGGGAAGTTTAAAATGATCCTGATGCTTTGGTCTCTTACCTGACCAAATGAAGCAGAACCACTGAGCTTGCAGTCAATATATTAATATGTGAAAAGTTTTTTAGGTGTTGACAGCACACAGCTACAGTTGAGAATTCCTGATTTATAATAAAATAATAATGTAAATTCCAGAACTGTCTAGTCCACTTTCCAAAAAAAAAAAAAAATACTAATAATAATACACTTTCACTTCTTAGCATTCAAAGACATTTACAGTTACTTTATCTTATAGAGCTCTTTTGGACTAATGTTTCCAATGGCTCGTAGAGTTTCAACATCAAGTTATCAAATTAATGATGTGTCATCACCTGCAAACATGAAGTAGGTGTTCTGTTTCTAACAGCAAATGCTAGATTAATGTCATTTTAGGCACAAGAAGTTCAAAATCAATTTCAATGCTAATCAGTGGTTGAAAGAACAGATTAGTAATGCAGTAGATGCCATTCATGTTACTGATGCAGTTACCCTCTCAAGTAGTTCTTTTTATGTGGTGTTCCTTGCTGAAGTGAATAAAGTTGTGAGGCTATGATGCCATAAAGTAAGGCAGCAGATTAAGTGAAATAATAATAGAAAAATGCCAAGTTAAACATTTCTGAATGAAATAATTTTCCCTAAAATAAACTGTGATTTCAGCCAGTTAGTGATTACCCTGCTATTTAAAGTAAGAATTTCTCCACATTAAAAATTAGAGTCAACATTGTGATTTTTGAAGATTTTTATACTAAATCACTTTGATTATAGTACAAAATTATTAAACTCAAAATTGTTTTTGTATGTATTGTACTACATTAATCTGGCCTGGTACTGCTTTGCTTGCCTCTGTTACATTTAAGTAACCTAATCAATAGAGAGAGGGCAGCATTACAGTAGTATTCCTGAGTGAACTTATCTTATTACTCTAGTGCAGTGGTAATATGTAAAGGATCTTTTAGTACAGATTTCACATTCAGTACGTAAGTTTGAAAGGTATTCTGTAATTATAGTTTGTATGTCCCAAAATATGTTGAAGACAAATTCAAATCAACATGAGATTTCCAATTGAAGGTACTTGAAGTATTTTAAAAACATGGTTAAGAATGTAATCTCCTTGCATGGTATTTATTTACTATAGGAAGATTTAGAAGAAAAACAGGCAAAAAGTATTTTAACTTGCTCATTTTGTTTAGAATTCTAGTAGAAAACCATGAAATTTATACAATAAATTCAAATATAGATTAGAAATTGAGAAAGCCAAATGATTTGTTTTTTGAAATAAACAAAAACAAATTGAAAATATTAGCTATGTAGATAGATGCACAGTAGATGAGATGCAGCATATTTCTTCATATTGGCAACATACCCTTACTCATTTTAAATGAGAGTATATATGCTGATATTGGGTTCTTGGGCATTTCTTGTAATGCGTACTTACTTTTAAGCAATGTCTTCCTAATATGATCATTGTGCAGAGGTACAAACCAAATAAGAGTATAATGGAAAGAAAAAGTCAGTAACTGTCTTAACCTATCTCCAGTTTCAAACAATGGATCACATGATTATCATGACCTTATTTTATTTTTTCTAGCAAAGTTAAATTTTATCTCGTGGTCTTCTTTAATTAAAAAGAAGTTCTCATTATTATCAAATAATTTTTGACCCAGGATGAGTTGTCTTTTCCATCCTAATGCCTTATTGACTCTCTATTCCCTTTTATTCTTCTTTGCAAAATGAGCATTTTTCACTTAGTTGTAAGTTTCTCATAATGCTTTGCCAAACAACAGCTAATAATAAAAAGTGCATGCTATCAACAAGCTGTTTTTAACCTCTCGACATCCACTACCCTAGGGTAAATTAGCTGTATTATACTTCTTCCAATTTGTTGTCAGTGTATTTTACTGAGTGTTTTCCACTACTTATATAGATACTGTCCCATACTCTTTTCCCCTTCACTATCAGGTGTTTAATCCCTAAAACAAGGACACAAATAGATTTTAATTTTTGAGGTGGCAATGCACTCATATGTACCAATTTCTCTTTCAGACAGAATGGGCTAAATTACATTGTTTTAAAGACATGATGAAGATCTCTTTAAAAAAAAATAGACTTTGCTTTAGAGAAGTTTTAGGTTTGCAGAAAAATCAAGTAGAATGTCAATGTATGGCAAAACCCACTACAATATTGTAATTAGCCTCCAATTTAAATAAATAAATTCAAAACAAAAAAAAAATACAGAAAGTTCTCCTATGTTCCCCCCTTTATTTTCCTGTTATTCGCATCTTTCATTAGCTTTGTACATTCCTTGTAATTGATAAATCAACGTGTTATGGACGTGAGTCTGAGTGAACTCCTGGAGTTGGTGATGGACAGGGAGGCCTGGCATGCTGCGATTCATGGGGTTGCAAAGAGTCAGACATGACTGAGCTACTGAACTGATACATTAGAATTCAGATTTCTGTTTTGTTTAATTCTGTGGGTTTTCACACACATATACTACATAGCTGCTATTTTAGTATCATACAAAATACTTTTCACTGCTCCAAAAACCCTCTGTGTTCCTCCTATTCCTGTTTCTGCCCTCCATCCAAACCCCTCGTAACCACTGATATTTTTATAATCTCTGTATTTTTCCTTTCCCAGAAGGTCATATAGTAGGTTTCATACAACATGTAGCCTTTTCAGATTGGCTATTTGCACGTAGCAATATGCATTTAAAGTTCCTCCATGTCTTTTCTTGCCTTGAGAGTTCATTTCACTTTATTGTTGAATAACTTTCCATTGTATTTGTGTGCTATAGTTTGTCAGTTCACCTTTTGAAGAACATATCACTTGCTTCCATTATGAATAATGATGCTTTATACAATCCATGCAGATTTTTGTGTGTACACAAGTTTTCAACTCATTTTGGTAAATAATGTGGAGTGTGATTGCTAGACAACGTAAGACTGTTTAACTTTGTAAGAAACTGCCATGCTGTCTTCCAATGTGTACATTGTTGAATTCCAACCAGCAACAGGTAATATTTCCTCTTACTCCATATTTTGCTAGCAACTGATGTCAGTGTTTTGGATTAGCCATTCTAATAAGTGTTTAGTGGTATCACATTATTGTTTTAATTTGTGTTCCCTAAAATAACATATGTTTAGCATCTTTTATATCATCTAATATTGATGTATTTTCTTTGGCAAGGTATGAGTTCTCATCTTTTGATGCCTTTTATTCAGCTGTTTGGTTTCTAAGTTTAAAAAAAAAAGTTTATTAGAGGAAATTGCTTTACAACATTGTGCTGGTTTCTGCCATACATCAAAATGAATCAGTCACAGCCACACAAATTTCCCCTCCCTGTCTAACCTCCCTCTCATCTCCCACCCCATCCTACTCCTTAGGTTGTCACAGAGCACTGGGTTTAGCTTTGTGTGTCACACAGCAGATTCCCACTGGCTATCTATTTTACTTACAGTAATATATATGTTACCATGCTACTCTTTCAATTTGTCGCACCCTCTCCTTCCCACAGTGTCCACAAGTCTTTTCTCTATGTCTGTATCTCCACTGCTGCCCTGCAAATATGTTCATCAGTACCATTTTGTAGCTTCCCTAGTAGCTCAGTCAGTAAAGAATCCGTCTGCAATGTAGGAGACTCGGGTTTGATTTCTGGGTGGGGGAGATCCCCTGGAGGAGAAAATGGCAACCCACCCCAGTATTCTTGCCTGGACAATGCCATGGACAGAGGAGCCTGGCAGGCTACAGTCCATGAAGTCACAAAAGTCAGACACAGTTAGCGACTTTAAAGATGCATTTACAACTAATTTTACTTTCAAATAGCACTATAAAATTTCACTGGTAGTACAATTGTTTTATAAAAGTATTCCCTGTTCCTCCCTCATCCCTTTAAAATTCCTGTCATTCATTTTGTTTATTTATAATCACCTAATTCATTATTGCTATTATGATTTTTAACAGTCAATTTAAGGATATTGGTTATGTAAAACTCATTGAAGGTTCAAAAAAATTAAGTCACTTAACATCTGATCTGAGCAAGTAAATTGATAACACTTTTAAATTCCCTTAGGCACCTTACCACTCTATCCAGCAACATCAAACATCTAAGAATAAACTTTGAATTCAGTGATGTGGGCCATGTATCAATATGATTCAAATTAAAGTATTGTCTTGGTATATTGGTAAGAGTATTCAAAGCATACAAGTTGTTTCAATACCTCAAATTATTTTTTGATCATTTGTTTTAAAAATGAAGCATGACTTTTCATAAAATAATATTTCTGTAAAG
>SJYQ01009658.1:69037-81730 GCA_006410935.1 Redunca redunca | reverse complement strand
TTAAAATTTTTATTTTTTTATTTATAAATTTAAATTTATTTATTTTAATTGGAGGTTAATTACTTTACAATATTGTATTGGTTTTGCCATACATAAACATGAATCTACCACAGGTATACACGTGTTCCACATCCTGAACCCCCCGACCACCTCCCTCCCCATACCATCCCTCTGGGTCATCCCAGTGCACCAGCCCCGAGCATCCTGTATCATACATCGAACCTGGACTGGCAATTCGTTTCATATATGATATTACCGTGTTTCAATGCCATTCTCCCAAATCATCCCACCCTCTCCCTCTCCCACAGAGTCCAAAAGACTGTTCTATACATCTGTGTCTCTTTTGCTGTCTCGCATACAGGGTTATTGTTACCATCTTTCTAAATTACATATATATGCATTAGTATACTGTTTTGGTGTTTTTCTTTCTGGCTTACTTCACTCTGTATAATAGGCCCCAATTTCATCCACCTCATTAGAACTGATTCAAATGTATTCTTTTTAATGGCTGAGTAATATTCCCTTGTGTATATATACCACAGCTTTCTCATCCATTCGTCTGCTGATGGGCATCTAGATTGCTTCCATGTCCTGGCTATTATAAACAGTGCTACAGTGAACATTTGGGTACACGTGTCTCTTTCAATTCTGGTTTCCTCGGTGTGTATGCCCAGCAGTGGGATTGCTGGGTCGTAAGGCAGTTTTATTTCCAGGTTTTTAAGGAATCTCTACACTGTTCTCCATAGCGGCTATACTAGTTTGCATTCCCACCAACAATATAAGAGGGTTCCCTTTCCTCCACACCCTCTCCAACATTTATTGCTTGTAGACTTTTGGATTGCAGCCATTCTGACTGGTGTGAAATGGTACCTCACTGTGGTTTTGATGTGCATTTCTCTGATAACGAGTGATGTTGAGCATCTTTTCATGTTTGTTAGCCATCCATATATCTTCTTTGGAGAAATGTCTATTTAGGTCTTTGGCCCATTTTTTGATTGGGTCATTTATTTTTCTGGAATTGAGCTGCAGAAGTTGCTTGCATATTTTTGAGATTAGTTGTTTGTCAGTTGCTTCATTTGCTCTATTTTCTCCCATTCTGACAGCTGTCTTTTCACCTTGCTTATAGTTTCATTTGTTGTGCAGAAGCTTTTAATTTTAATTAGGTCCCATTTGTTTATTTTTGCTTTTATTTCCAATATTCTGGGAGGTGGGTCATAGAGGATCCTGCTATGATTTATGTCAGAGAGTGTTTTGACTATGATGACCCATTTACTGGAGACTTGGAAAATACAGGACAAGGTTACATATATTTAAGAATGGAGTTTTAATCAGAAAATTATTTAGATTGATTATATTATTTGCAGCCAAAGATGGAGAAGATCTATCAGTCCAGTTCAGTTCAGTTGCTCAGTTGTGTCTGACTCTTTGTGACCCCATGGACCACAGCACGCCAGGCCTCCCTATCCAGCACCAACTCCTGGAGTTTATCCAAACTCATGTACATTGAGTCAGTGGTGCCATCCAACCATCTCATCCTCTGTCATCCCCTTCTCCTCCTGCCCTCAATCTTTCCCAGCATCAGGGTCTTTTCAAATGAGTCAGTACTTCCCACCAATGGCCAAAGTATTGCGGTTTCAGCTTCAACATCAGTCCTATCAATGAACACTCAGGACTGATCTCCTTTAGGATGTACTAGTTGGATCTCTTGGCAGTCCAAGGGACTCTCAAGAATCTTCAGCAACACCAAAACTCAAAAAAAACAGCAACAAGCTCAAAAACATCAACAAAAACAACACTGGGAGCTGACTGTGACTCAGATAATGAAATCCTTATTGCAAAGTTGGACTTAAGAAAGTAGGGAAAACCACTATGCCATTTAGGTATGATCTAAATCAAATCTCTTATGATTATACAGTGAAAGTGACAAATAAATTCATTATATCTGATAGACAAAGTGCCTGAAGATGTATGGACAGAGGTTTATGACTTGTACAGCAGACAGGGATCAAGACCATCCCCAAGAAAAAGAAATGCAAAAAGGCAAAATGATTGTTGTTGGAGGAGGACTTACAAATAGTTGTGAAAAGAAGAGAAGTGGAAAGCAAAGGAGAAAAGAAAAGATATAAGCATCTGAATGCAGAGTTCCAAAGAATAGCAAGAAGAAATAAGAAAGCTTTCCTCAGGGATCAATTCAAAGAAATAGAGGAAAACAATAGAATAGGAAAGACTAGAGATCTCTTCAAGAAAATCAGAGAGACCAAGGGAATATTTCATGCAAAGATGGACACAATAAAGGGCAGAAATGGTATGGACCTAACAGAAGCAGAAGATATTAAGAAGAGGTGGCATGAATACACAGAAGAACTGTACAAAAACTATCTTCATGACCCAGATAACCACGATGAAGTGATCACTCAGAGCCAGACATCCTGGAATGTGAAGTCAAGTGGGCCTTTGGAAGCATCACTACAAGCAAAGCTAGTGGAGGTGATGGAATTCCAGTTGAGTTATTTCAAATCCTAAAAGATGATGCTGTGAAAGTGCTATACTCAATATGCCAGCAAATTTGGAAAACCCAGCAGTAGCCACAAGCCTAGAAAAGGTCAGTTTTCATTCCAATCTCACAGAAAGGCAATACTGAAGAATGTTCAAACTACCACATAATTGTACTAATATCACATGCTAGCAAATTAATGCTCAAAATTCTCCAAGCCAGGCTTCAACAGTACATGAACCACAAACTTCCAGATGTTCAGACTGTATTTAGAAAAGGTAGAGGAACCAGAGAAAAAATTGGAGTGAGATTCAAAACCCATTGGATCATCAAAAAGGCAAGACAGTTTCAGAAAAAAATCTACTTCTGCTTTACTGACTACACCAAAGCCTTTGAATATGTGGATCACAAAAACTGTGAAAAAAATTTTTTTAAGAGATGGGAATACCAGACCACCTTACCTGTCTCCTGAGAAATCTGTAATCAGGTCAAGAAGCAACAGTTAGAACTGGACATGGAACAACAGACTGGTTCCAAATAGGGAAAGCAGTATGTCAAGGCTATATATTGTCACCCTGCATATTTAACTTATATGCAGAGTACATCATGCAAAATTCCAGGTTGGATGAAGCACAAGCTGGAATCAAGATTTCCAGGACAAATCTCAGTAACCTCAGATATGCTCATAACACCATCATTATGGCAGAAAGCAAAGAAGATCTAACATGCCTCTTGATGAAAGTGAAAGAGGAGAATGAAAAGGTTGTCTTTAACCTCAACATTCAGAAAACTAAGATCATGGCATCTGGTCACATCACTTCATGGCATATAGATAGTGGAAACAGTGAATGACTTTATTGCTGGGGTCTCAAAAATCATTGCACATGGTGACTGCAGCCATGAAATTAAAAGACAATTGCTCCTTGGAAGAAAAGCTATGAACAACCTAGACAGCTTATTAAAAAATCAGAGACATTACTTTGTCAACAAAGGTCCATTAGTCAAAGCTTTTCCAGGAGTCATATATGGATGTGAGAGTTGGACTATAAAGAAAGCTGAGTGCCAAAGAATTGATTCTTTTTAAATGTGGTGTTGGAGAAGACTCTTGAGGATCCTTTGGACTGCAAGGACATTAAACCAGTCAATCCTAAAGGAAATCAGTTCTGAAACTCCAATATTTTGGCCACCTTATGCTAAGAACTGACTCATTCGAAAAGATTCTGATGCTGGGAAAGATTGAAGGTAGGAGGAGAATGGGATGACAGAAGATGAGATGGTTGAATAGCATCACCGTCTTGATGGATATGAGTTTGAGTAAGCTCTGGGAGTTGGTTGATGGACAGGGAAGCCTGGCGTGCTGCAGTCCATGGAGTCACAAACAGTTGGACACAACTCAGCGACTGAAATGAACTGAACTGATGCCAGCCTATCCCTTCTCCAGCGTGTCAGGAAGATCTGCTGGGGAAGGGATAGGCTACCCACTCCAGTATTCTTGGGCTTTGCTGGTGGCTCCACTGGTAAAGAACCTGCCTGCAATGTGGGATACCTGGGTTCCATCCCTGAGTTGGGAAGGTCCCCTGGAGAAGGGAACAGCTACCCACTCCAGTTTTCTAGCCTGGAGAATTCCATGGACTGTATAGTCCATAAGGTTGCATAGAGTCAGACACGACTGAGTAACTTTCACTTTCACACCCTTCCCTTAAACCCCACTACTACTACTACCACATCTGTATACTAAGGAGAGAATGGATGGAGAGATCTTTAAATGCAACATCAGAGGGACCATTTAGAGTGCTTGGTTTGATGTTGTTATGGGTTGAATTGTGTCCTCCAAAAAGATGCATTGCAATGTTAATCCCAGGTAGTTATGAATGTGATCTTACATGAAAACAGGGTCTTTGCAGATGTAGTCAAATTAAGATGAGGCTATTAAGGTAGTCTCTGATTCAATATAACCATTGTCCTTAGAAGAGGAAAAGACACACAAGGAGGGAATGCCATGGCATGATAAGAGGAAGAGATAGAGACTGAAGTGCTGCCAGTGTAAGCCTAGAAATGCAAGTATTGCTGGCAAGCCACTAGAAGCTAGAAAAAAGCACAAAAACATTTCTCCCTAAGATTTCTGAATTCTAGCCTTCAGAACAGTGAGACAAATATCTTATGGTTCTTAGTCACTCAGTTTGTGTTTCTTTGCTGTGTCAGACCTAGGAAACAAAGATGTTTTCATTAGTTAAGAATTTCATAGAGGAAACCTAAGAGGATGAGTTAGTTTGACTAGGTGTTCCAATGATTGGAGTAAGGAGCAAATTGCTTCTGTGTTGGATTCAGATCCTACTCTTATATTTAATCAGGCTGAAGACCGTATAAATGTTTCTTGTGGACCATGTATCATTCATTTGGCAGATAACCAGGATGTGGTTAAGTCCTGTCCAGGTCAAGAGAATTGTCCTCATAGAAAACAAAGAAATTGTATGGAGTGTACTGCTGGGAAGCTAGACTCGGGAAAAGAATTCCCAGTGAAAGGAGTGCATGGTTGATATTAAGTCAGTGGTGCTTTAGCAGATGGGACCAGAATGAATAAAGGAGAAAAGGAGTAAGCTTTAATGATTAGGAAAGCATAGAATATTTTAAGCTGTTTCATGAAAGTAGCGATCATTAGGAATTTTATGTATCATTTTCCTTATTTTTGCTCTGATCCTGGAGGGCTCAGAAATGGCAGATAGTTTATACCAAATGAAGAGAACAGGAAAGAATAAAGTTTCATATTGTTGTTCAGTAGCTAAAAAAAAAAAAAAAAAAAGAATAAAGTTTCAAACTATTTGCTCCTCTGACAAGGCAAGGGCCCATCTCTAACCTGCATTTGTTAGGGTAAGAGCAGAAAAAAAAAATCTTTATGTTTAATTTAAAGTGTTGAGTGGCATAATATATTCTTTTTCATATCCTTTTCCATCATATGTTCCTATAAGATATTCGATATAGTTCTCTGTACTGTACAATAGATCCTTGTTATCTATCTTATATATAGCAGTACATATCTATTAATCCCAAACTCATAATGTATCCCTTTCTTCTGTTTTCCTCTTTGGTAACCATGAATTTATTTTCCATGTCTGTGAGTCTATTTCTATTTAATAAATAAGTTCACCTGTATCATTTTTAGATTCCACATATAAGTGCTATCATATGTTTGTTTTTTTCTGCCTGACTTACTTCACCTAGTATGATCATCTCTAGGTCCAGCCATGTTGCATTATTTCATTCTGTTTTATGGTAGAGTAACATTTCCTTCAGGGCTTCCCAGGTGGCTCAGTGATAAAGAATCTGCCTGCCAGCATGGAAGATATAGGTTCTCTAAGATCGCCTAGAGAAGGAAATGACAACCCACTCCAGTATTCTTGCCTGGGAAATCCCACGGACAGAGGGTGCCTGGAGGGCAACAGCCCATGGGGCCATAAAAGTCAGACGTGACTTAGCAACTAGACAGAATTTAATTATATATATGTATGTTTGTGAGTATGGGGGTGTATGCCACATCTTGTAAATCCATTCGTCTGTCAATGGACATTTAGGTATTTAGATTATTTCCATGTCCTGGCTATTGTAAACAGTGCTACTGTGAATATTGGGGTACAATATTCTTTTTGAATTCCCAGGTGTATAACTAAGAGTGGGATGACTGGATCATATAGTAAATCTATTTTTAGTTTTCTAAGGAACTTCATACTGTTCTCTATAGAGGCTTCAGCAGTTTACATTCCCACCAACAGTGTAGGAGAGTCCCCTTTTCTCCACACCCACTCCAACATTTATAATTTGTAGATGCTTTGATGTTGGCAGGACTGCTGATGTGATATGATACCTTGTAGTTTTGGTTTGCATTTCTCTAATAATTAGCAATTCTGAGTATCTTTTTATGTGCCTGTTGCAATTTGTATTCCTTCTTTGGAGAAATCAATGTTTAGTGCCTCTCCCAATTCTTTGTTTGGGTTGTTTGTTTTTGAGTTGTATGAGCTGTGAGCTGTTCATACATTTTGGTAATTATGCCTTTATCAGTCACATCATTTGCAATGTTTGTAACCATTCTGTAGACTATTTTTTTCACTTTGTTTATGGTTTCCTTGGCTAATGAAACATATTTAAACTCAATTAGGTGCCATTTGTTTATTTTTGCTTTTGTTTCTATTATTCTAAGGGATGGATTCAAAAAAATATTGCTGTGGTTTATGTCAGACTGTTCTGCCTATGTTTTCCTCTAGGAGTTTTATACTATCCAGTCTTACATTTAGGTCTTTAATCCATTTTGAGTTTATTTTTGTATATGGTGTTAGGGAATGTTATAATTTCATTATTTAGCATGTAGCTGTCCAGTTTTTCCAGCACCACTTATTGAAGAAATTTTCTTTTCTACTTTGTATATTCTTGCCTCCTTTGTTGTAGATAAATTGACCATATGTGTGTGAGGTTATCTCTGGGCTCTCTATTCTATTCCACCAATCTGTGTCTGTTTTTATGCCAGTCCCATACTGTTTTGCTTACTTTAGCTTTGCAGTATAGTCTGACGTCAGGGAGCATGATTCCTCCAGCTCTGTTTTTCTGAAGATTGTTTTGGCTATTCAGGATCTTTTGTGTTTCCATACAAATTATTTTTTTGTTCCCATTCTATGAAAAAATGCTGTTGGTAACTTGATATGTAGTGCATTAAATCTGTAGACTGCCTTGGGTAGTATGGTCATATTAACAATATTGATTATTACAATCCAAGAATATAGTAATACCTTTCCATGCATTTATCTTGTCTTCAGTTTATTTCACCAGCATCTTATAGTTTTCAGAATACAGGTATTTTGCCTCCTTAGCTAGGTTTATTGCCAGGTATATTATTTTTTTTGATTCAGTGATAAATGGAATTATTTCCTTAATTTCTCTTTCTGCTATTTTGTTGTTAGTGTATAGATAAGCAACAGATTTCTGCATATTAATTGTGTATCCTGTAACTTTACTGAGTACATTGCTTAGCTCTAGCACTTTTCTGGTGACATCTTTAGGATTATATACATATATTATCATTTCATCTGCAGTGACAGTTTTACTTCTTCTTTTCCAACTTGGATTCCTTTCATTTGTTTTTCTTCTCTATTTGCTGTTGCTAGACTTCAAAGATTATATTTAGTATAAGTGGCTAGACTGAGCATTCCTGATCTTAGAATGCTTTCAGTCTTTCTAAATTAAGTATGATGTTAGCCGCAGGTTTGTCATATACTGACTTTATGTTGAGTATGTTCCCTCTATGCCTGCTTTTTGGATACTTTTTATCACAAAGAAATGTTGACTTTTATCAAAAGCTTTTTCTGAATCTATTTATATAATCATATGGTTTTTATTCTTTAATGTGTTAATGAGGTTAATCCCATTAATTAATTTGCAAATACTGAAAAAAATGCTTGCATATTTTAGATAAATTACACTTGGTTGTGGTGTATGATCCTTGCAAAGTATGGTTAGATTCAGTTTCCTAGTATTTTGTTGAGGATTTTTGCATCTATGTTCATCAGTGATATTAGTCTATAACCTTTTTTGACATCTTTGTCTAGTTTTGGTGTCAAGAGGATGGTGGCCTCACAGAATGAATTTGGGAGTGTTCCTTTCTTAGATTTTTTTTTGTTTTGGAATAGTTTCCAAAAGACGAGAGTTATTTTGTTTCTAAATATTTGATTGAATTCACCTGTGAAGTCATCTGGTCCTGGATTTTTGTTGGGAGTTTTCAAATTACTAATTCAAATTCAGCAATGGTAATTGATGTGTTCATATTTTCTATTTCTTCCTGGCTCAGTCTTGGGAGAGTGTGCTTTTCAAGTATCTGTCTGTTTCTTTTGCATTGCCAATTTTATTGGCACATAATTGCTCATAGTAGTCCCTTGTGATTCTTTGTATTTCTGTAATGTTGACGGTAACTTATCCATTTTGATTTACAATTTTATTGATTTGGACCCTCTTCCCTTTTTTTTTTTTTTTTTAATGATTCTGGCTGAAAGCTTATCAGTTTTTTTTTTTATAAATCTTTTTCAAAAGGACTAGCTTTTAATTTCATTAATCTTTTCTATTGTCTTTTACTTGCTATTTTATTAATTCCTGCTCTGATTTTTATTTCTTTCCTTCTACCAAACTTTGAACTTTTCTGGGTAGAGTCCTTGGTCACAGGTTTTCCCCTTTCGTGACTTTGAATCTTCTTTCCTGCAGAGTTTCTGCCAAAAGATCAGCTAAATAACCTTATGGGAGTTTTCTTGTATATTATTTGTTACTTTTCTTTTGTTGCTTTTACTATTCTTTATCTTTAATTTTTGTCATTCTAATTGCATTGTATCTTGGAGTATTGCTCTTTGGATTCATCCTGTATGGGAGTATCTGTGATTTTTAGACTTGGGTAACTGTCCCTTTCNCTATAATGCAAATATTAGTGTGCTTGATTTTGCCATAGATGTCTCATGGCTTTCTTTTCATTCTTTTTTCTGTTCAGTGGCAATGATTTCTATACTGTTTTCCAGCTCACTGATCCATTCTTCTTTATCATTTAGTCTACTATTGATCACTTCTAGTATATTTTTCATTTCAGTTATTGTATTTTGCATCTCTGATTAGTTATTTTTTATATTTTCTAGCTATTGATTGAAAACTTCTAACCTGTCATTCTGTGCATCCATTATTTCCTCAAGTTCTTTGATCATCTTTACAGTCATGATTCTGAACTCTTTTCTTGGGTAAACTATCTTTCTTCACTTAGTTCTTCTTCTGAGATTTTATCTTATTCCTTAGTCTAAAACATGTTCCTCAGCTGCTTCATTTTGTCTAAGTTGCTATTGGTATTTTTTTGTATATAAGAGCCATCCCACATTTTTGTGTATGTGTCCCTGCAGCACACTCCTCTGTCATCACCCAAGTTATATGCTCTAGGGATTCCCCCTCAAAAGGTTGTGTAGGTACTTCTGTTTTGGTGAGCTAGGTGGTCAGTCTTGACAGGCTTGGTTGACCCTTATCCTGATTGGTTGCTAGGACCCTCCTTGTGCAGATGGTGCTGGCTGCTAGTAGTGAGACTGCTGACTGAAGAACCCCAGGGGGCTCTGAGGCTAGTGCTGGCTCACTAGTGGGTAGAGTCAGGGTTCAGAAGACTCTGGTGCTATTTCCTTCCACCACGTGCTGGTGAAACAAGGTCCTAGGGTTAGTGCTAGACTACTTGCAGACAGTCAGGTCCTAGAGTCTGGCCACAGGGCTCTGGGCTCCAGAGCACATATTTGATCTTTGAGGATGGGAGGGCCTTTTTCTGGAAAAGTTGGGTATGAAGTCATGGTTGTCACAAAGCTTGTTTTGATCTGCTAGTGGACAAGGCCAGTGCCCCACTGGTCCCAGGTTAGGGTGTAGCCTGCTGTGTAGTCTGGGTCCCAGGCTGCTGGATTGTGGTTTCCTTCCATCTGGTGTCTGCCCCCTGGTGGCTAAGCCTAGACTAGAGGCTAGTGCAGGTTTCCTGATGGTACAGCAGAGCCTGCCCACTGGTGGGTGGAGTTGGGTTTTGGCCCTCTGGTGGGCAGGGCTGTGTGAAGAAGCATGTCTGGGGGACTTAGGAAATTTTTAGGCACCTGTCTGATGATGTCTGGGGCTGTGTCCCCATTCAGTTAGTTGTTTGACCTGAGGTGTCCCAGCACTTCTGCTCATAGGCTGTCTGGTGCAGCCGGATCTCAGTGCTAATGAGCTAATAAAGCAGCTGCCAGCAGCATGTTTATACTGTAAAATCAGCTCACAAATATGGTTGCTGACAGTGTCTATGTCTCCAGGATGAGCCTCGGCCACCCCTCACCTCTCCAGGGGACTCTTCAAGACCAGCAGGTAAGTAACTACCTAGGTTCTTCTCAAATTACTACTTTTGCCTGAGGTCCCAGTACACATGAGATTTTTGTATAGACCCATTAAGAGTCTATAGGGGCTTCCCTGATGGCTCAGAGGTTAAAGCATCTGCCTCCAATGCGGGAGACCTGGGTTCAATCCCTGGGTCGGGAAGATCCCCTGGAGAAGGAAATGGCAATCCACTCCAGTATTCTTGCCTGGAGAATCCCATGGACGGAGAGGCCTAGTAGGTTACAGTCCACAGGGTCACAAAGAGTCAGACTTGACTGAGCGACTTCACCTCACCTTCACCTCATTATGAGTAGATGGGTCTATTTCTGATAGTTTTTTGGTACCCCCAAATTAAGCCTTGCTGACCTTAAAATGCCCTGGGAGTTCTTTCACTGCAGGACTCCTGAGCTGGGGAACTGAGTCTGAAGCTCAGAACTCTTACTCCTGTGGGGGAATTTCTGTGCTTTAATTATTCTCTAGTTTATGGATAACCCACCTGAGGGGGACTTTATATTGAGAGTACACCCTTCTTACCTGTCTCACTATGGTTCTTTCTTTATATCTAGCTGTAGAAATTTGTTTTTGTAGGCTTCAGTCTTTTTCTTAGATGGTTCCTCTGCAAGTAGTTATGGTTTTGTTGTGGTTGCTGAGAGAACTCAGGGTCTTTCTACTACACTGTCATGGCTGATCCTTTCTTTCCAAAATATTTGTACAATGAATTTTAATTTTAATTCAAAATATGTTTGAATTTGCCTGCATATTTCTCCTTTGTTCCATGTGATGCTTAATTATCAGATTTGTGTGTATTATCATATATCTTTCTGTTACTAGTTTCTAGTTTAATTCCATTATGCTCTGTAAACATACTTGTATAATTTTTGTTCTTTTAAATATCATGAGGTTTGTTTTATGACTCTGAATATGATATACCTTAGTGCATATCCACTGTATACTTAAGAGGTATATTAGTTATATTTTGCTATATATCAAATTACCATGAAACTTAAAATATACACTTATTTTCTCATAGTTTGTATGGGTCAGATATCCAGGCAAAACTTAGCAAGATTTTCTATCTCAGGATCTGTCACAAGTTGCAATCAAAATGTCATTTGATTGCAGTCATCTGAATCTCAAGAGTTCATATTCAAACTCATGTGGTTATTGGCAGAATTATATTCTAATCAGGCAGTTAGACTGAGGGCCTCTGTTCCTTATTGGGTTTTGGCCAGATACTGTCATCAATACATTGTCCCATGCATCTTTCCAATATAGCAGATTGCTTCATCAAACTGTGCAAGCCAGCAAGGCTGTACAGTGAGTTGGCTGCGAAATGGAAGTCATTCGTTTTAACCTAATCTCAGAAAAGACATCATCACATTTTCTGTATACTATCCTATAAAAGCAATTCAAGAGAGCTAGCCCACACTTAAGCAGAGGGTATTATACTACAGCTCGTTTATCACAAGATCAAATCACCACTTCCTTACTCCTCACTCTGTACCCCAGGAAATGTCCCTGGAGAGAAATACAGTGGTCATAATCTACCTCAGGCTTACCTGTGTGTTTCCCTTCTTTCAGTGGTAAAATTCCTCAGTTCTTCCTGTATAATGCCTGGAAACTGTTACCTCATATCTTTTCTTCAGTGTTATCATTACTTTCAGCTATAGGCAAGTTTTGCACATGGTACTTTGTATTCTTGGTATCATATTTCTATGTATTTGAGAACTATTCATTTTATTGCTAAGAATCCTCTATATTTTTGATATAGTCAGTTGTGTGAATGCACACCTGTTTTTTATTATTTTAAATTACTTTCTCATTTATGAATGTTTGACATTTTCCCCAGGAATTTGCTTTTGAGAGTAGTAATCTATGGAAATCTTTATATCTGTGTCATGGAGTACATGGGAAATAGTTCCCTTGAACAGACACCCAGCCACCTTTCAGTTACATTCCTAGAGAGAAGGGTATGCATAGATTCATAATTATAAGAACATATTAAACTGCAGCACCAAACTTTTAAAAAATGGCTATATAATTCTCTCATTAAGAATGGATTCCAGTGGATATATATTCTCTTCAAATGTGTTATCATCAGGTTTATTTTTCATTAGAATCTTTCAGTTTTTGCTAATAACATGAGTATACAATATTATACTAACATTGCTGTGATTTTTATTTCCTTGAACACTAATGTGCTTGAACATCTCTTCATATGTTCTTGGCCATGTGCATGTCCCAAATAGATATATAGATATAAATATCTGCATGTCAACATAGATATTTAATGCCATTTTTTCTTAGAATATTTG
>SJYQ01009658.1:46690-58064 GCA_006410935.1 Redunca redunca | reverse complement strand
ATGGAATTTTTACTATATATAGTTTTTAAATTTTAAAATTTGTTTATATATTTTTGCATTATTTTTCCCATGTACAAATAGTCACTCTTTTATGGTAGGAAAGTACCTCTTTTGACTATTGTCTACCCAGCTGTCACCTCTATCTTCTATTTACATTTGGCCATACTAGAAAAATATAAGGTGGTCCACAGTCATAGCTAATATGTATTATATCTTTCCCAATATATTAAGGAAAAGGAGAAATATTGACTGATAAACGCCCAAGGGATATCTTGAACTTTTTATGGAGGCTAACCAATGAAGAAATTTATACTCTAATTAAAACAGAATCAACTTTAATCCAAGTACTGTGATATTTTAGTTTTAATGATGTTTGACAGCCAGATTGAGGTCATTCAGTGTAGTCTGATCCTGAAGCCCTATGAACTCTCTAAAACCTTTTGAAAAAAATTTATTACTCATAGGGACCTAATTTGATATGCTTTAAGGTTACCAAAAATGAGAATAAATAGTTTTAATGCCTAGACAGTTTCCCTTGAACATTCATTTTTAATATCCATGGTCAGAAACCATCCCTAATTATATGCTCTCTACTGCATTTAGAGCTCAATAACTGTTAACTGATGACAGCAACAATAGGGCTTTGTGATCCACAGCCTCATTCTCAGACTGTGGCAACATTCTTCTACCAAAGGTTGGGAACAAGACAGGACTTTTCTACTCAGTCAAAAGAGAAATAGTCCAAAAACAATTCATTGGTCTTTGACTTGAGGTTTCCATATGCTATGAGACTAGCAAGAATGTTTACTTTCCTTGAAAAAAATCAGGATGAACATCATGTACATTTTTTTTCTTTCTGGGTCCAAGCTTATAGCACTTGCCATATGACAGGCCAATAAATAAAGGGCTGAGTTGTTAGAGCAAGGAATAGTGTCTTTATTCAGAAATCCAGCAGACCAAGAAGATGGTGGACTAGTGTCCCAAAGAACCATCTTGCGAAAGTTTGGATGATAATTTCTTTCAGAGAACAAAACGGGGGAGGTGAGGAAGCAACATAGAAAAAGAAAAGTGACACATTTTTGCAAATGTCTCCTGGTTCTGGCTAGTGTCTGGAGGGAATGTGTTAATTTCTTTCCTGCAGGCTTTCACTGGTGGGTCTGGTCAAGATGTTTCCTGTGAACTTAAACAAAGGTATCTTAGGTTAAAACTTAAGCACCAAAGGCAAGATTCCCTGAGATGAGCCATTATGTATACTTTAAGTTTATAGGAGATATCCCTTTGGTGATTAACTCACAGCAAAATCTAACAGAATATAAAGGTTAAAATAAAAGAAACAGATCCAACGTAGGGTCAGATTTGCTCTTTATTACAGTTTGTTTTTGATATTTGATCTCTCATGAAAAACTCATTGTAGCTCTAATCAGAAACCATTGAAATGTAAGTTAACTAATTATCTTTGAACCAGTCTTTACTGCAATGGGAGAAATCATTCTAAGCACTGAAATTTTCCTATTACTTGTTCTAGTTTGGTTAAAGATAGAATTTATTTTCTAATGAGACCTCATGATATATACTATAGTCCCCCAAAAGTCTATATCTTCTAATGTGACATATAAAAGTATATAAATAGTTATGAAATATGGAATTGTATAAAAGATGCCATGTTTTCTTTCTATTTAAGAACTAGCAATCAATAAGACCTCATTAGGAGAAGGCAATGGCAACCCACCCCAGTACTCTTGCCTGGCAAATCCCATGGACAGAGGAGCCTGGTAGGATGCAGTCCATGGTGTCACTAGAAGCTGGTCACGACTGAGCAACTTCACTTTCACTTTTCACGTTCATGCATTGGAGAAGGAAATGGCAACCCACTCCAGTGTTCTTGCCTGGAGAATCCCAGGGACAGGGGAGCCTGGTGGGCTGCTGTCTATGGGGTCACACAGGGTTGGACACGACTGAAGTAACTTAGCAGCAGCAGCAGCATACACGTATATGGGCTTCTCAGTTGATGCTAGTGGTAAAGAACCCACCTTTCAATGCAGGAGACATGAAAAATATGGGTTCCATCTTTGGGTCTAGAGAATCCCATGGAGGAGGGCTTGACAACTCACTCCAGTATTCTTGCCTGCAGAATCCCCATAGACAGAGGAGCCCAGTAGATTATAGTCCATAGGGTTGCAAAGAGCTGGACAAGACTGAAGCAACTTACCATGCATGCACACATGCACATACATATATGTACATGTGAATAAGAACGCTTAAAATGAGGGCCTTTTCAAATGTATTTGCATTCTTCTGTGAATCTAAAAAGATACCTTTCAAAGCACCATAGATCTAATAAGTATGTCAGGATTCTTAATCAGTTCAGTTCAGTCGCTCAGTCGTGTCCAACTCTTTGCGACCCCATGAATCACAGCACGCCAGGCCTTCCTGTCCATCATCAAATCCCAGCGTTCACTCAAACTCAGGTCTATCAAGTCAGTGATGCCATCCAGCCATCTCATCCTCTGTCGTTCCCTCCTCCTCCTGCCCCGAATCCCTCCCAGCATCAGAGTTTTTCCAATGAGTTAACTCTTTGCATGAGGTGGCCAAAGTACTGGAGTTTCAGCTTTAGCATCATTCCTTCCAAAGAAATCCCAGGGCTGATCTCCTTCAGAATGGACTGGTTGGATCTCCTTGTAGTCCAAGGGACTCTCTAGAGTCTTCTCTAACACCACAGTTCAAAGGCATCAATTCTTCGAGGCTCAAATTTCTTCACAGTCCAAATCTCTCATCCATACAAGACCACTGGAAAAACCATAGCCTTGAGTAGATGGACCTTAGTTGGCAAAGTAATGTCTCTGCTTTTGAATATGCTATCTAGGTTGGTCATAACTTTTCTTCCAAGGAGTAAGCATCTTTTAATTTCATGGCTGAAATCACCATCTGCAGTGATTTTGGAGCCCAAAATATAAAGTCTGACACTGTTTCCACTGCTTCCCCATCTATTTCCCATGAGCTGATGGGACCAGATGCCATTATCTTTGTTTTCTGAATGTTGAGCTTTAAGCCAACTTTTTCACTCTCCACTTTCACTTTCATAAAGAGGCTTTTTTCGTTCCTCTTTACTTTCTGCCATAAGGGTGGTATCATCTGCATATCTGAGGTTATTGATATTTCAAGAAGCAACATTTAGAATGAGACATGGAACAACAGACTGGTTCTAAATAGGTAAAGGAGTATATCAAGGCTATATATTATCACCCTGCTTATTTAACTTATATGCAGAGTACATCATGTGAAGTACTGGACTGGATGAAGCACAAACTAGAATCAAGATAGCCAGGAGAAATATCAATAACCTCAGATAGGCAGGTGATACCACCCTCATGGCAGAATCTTGATTCCAGCCTGTGCTTCTTCCAGTCCAGCATTTCTCATGATGTACTCTGCATATAAGTTAAATAAGCAGAGTGACAACATATATAGCCTTGACCTACTCCTTTTCTTATTTGGAACCAGTGTTGTTCCATGTAAAGTTCTAACTGTTTCTTCCTAACCTGTATATAGGTTTCTCAAGAGGCAGGTCAGGTGGTCTGGTATTCCCATCTCTTGAAGAATTTTCCACAGTTTATTGTGATCCACACAGTCAAAGGCTTTGGCATAGCCAATAAAGCACAGTTTGTAGTAAAATATAATCAAGCTATAAGAACTAGACAATAGAATACAGAGCAAGTAATTTCCAATAAAATAGGCATGCTAAAAGGTTTAAAAACTGAAAGTCACTGAAAGTAGTGTTTTGGAAATGAGGAGATTATGTTAGTGCAATTATGCCTCTGTAGAATATCACACCCTTAAGAATTCACAAGGTTAGTTGGAGATTTTCAAACTATGATGGATTCTTAGTATAGTAACCTATTTTACTTATTATAGTGACATATTTTAGGTAGATAAACTAATGGGTTAAGTAAGAAACACTGTAAAATACCAATTAATAAGGCAGTTCAGTCGCTGAATTGTGTCCAGCTCTTTGCAACCCCATGGACTTGCAGCATGCCAGGACTCCCTGTCTATCACCAACTCTCAGAGTTTCCTCGAACTCATGTCCATTGAATCAAATGATGACATCCAACCATCTCATCCTCTGTCTTCCCCTTCTCCTCCTACCTTCAATCTTTCCCAGAATCAGGGACTTTTCCAGTGAGTCAGTTCTTCTCATCAGGTAGCCCAAATATTGGAGTCTCAGCTTCAGCCTCAGTCCTTCCAACGAATATTCAGGACTGATTTCCTTTAGGATTGACTGGTGTGATCTCCTTGGAGTCCTGGGGACTCTCAAGAATGTTTTCCAACTCCACAGTTGAAAACATCAATCCTTCAGTGCTCTGCTTTCTTTAGAGTCAAATTCTCACATCCATACAGGACTACTGGAAAATCCAAGCTTTGACTAGATAAACCATTTTTGCAAAGTAATGCCTCTGCTTTTTCATTTGCTGTCTAGGTTGGTCGATAGCTTTTCTTCCAAGGAACAAGCATCTTTTAATTTCGTGGCTGCAGTCACCATCTGTAGTGATTTTGGAGCCTAAGGAAATAAAGTCTCACTCTTTCCGTTGTTTCCCCATCTATTTGCCATGAAGTTATGGCACCATATGCCATCATCTTCGTTTTTTGAATGTTGAGTTTTAAGCCAACATTTTCACTCTCCTCTTTCACTTTCATCAAGGGGCTCTTTAGTTCTTCTTTGCTTTCTGCCATGAGGGTGGTATCACCTGCCTATCTGAGGTTATTGATATTTCTCCTGGCTATCTTGATTCTAGTTTGTGCTTCATCCAGTCCAGTACTTCACATGATGTACTCTGCATATAAGTTAAATAAGCAGGGTGATAATATGCAGCCTTGATATACTCCTTTACCTATTTAGAACCAGTCTGTTGTTCCATGTCTCATTCTAAATGTTGCTTCTTAACAGGCATAGAGATTTCGCAGGAGGCAGGTAAGGTGGTCTGGTATTCCCCTCTCTTGAAGAATTTTCCAGTTTGCTGTGATCCACACAGTCAAAAGCTTTTACGTAGTCAATAAACCATAAGCAGATGTTTTACTGGAACTCTCTTGCTTTTTCAATGATACAACGGATGTTGGCAACTTCATCTCTGGTTCCTCTGCCTTTTCTAAATCCAGCTTGAACATCTGGAAGTTCATGGTTCATGTAGTGTTGAAGTCTAGCTTGGAGAATTTTGAGCATTGGTTTGCTAGCATTTGAGATGAGTGCACTTGTGTGGTAGTTTGAACATTGTTTGACATTTCCTTTCTTTGGGATTAGAATGAAAACTGACCTTTTCCAGTCCTGTGGCCACGGCTGAATTTTCCAAATTTGCTGGCCTATTGAGTGCAGCACTTTCACAGCATCATCTTTCTGGATTTGAAATAGCTCAACTGGAATTCCATCATCTCGACTAGCTTTGTTCATAGTGATGCTTTCCAAGGCCCAGTTGACTTCACATTCCAGGATGTCTGGCTCTAGGTGAGTGCTCACACCATCATGGTTATCTGGGTCATGAAGATCTTTTTTGTACAGTTCTTCTGTGTATTCTTGCCACCTCTTCTTAATATCTTCTGCTTCTGTTAGGTCCATACCATTTCTGTCCTTTATTGTGTCCATCTTTGCATGAAATATTTCCTTGAATCTCTAATTTTCTTGAAGAGATCTCTAGTCTTTCCCATTCTATTTTTTTTCCTCTATTACTTTGCATTAATTACTGAGGAATGTTTTGTTAACTCGCCTCTCTATTTTTTTTCCTCTATTACTTTGCATTAATTACTGAGGAATGTTTTGTTAACTCGCCTCTCTATTTTTTGAACTCTGTATTCAAATGGGTATATCTTTCCTTTTCTCCTTTGCCTTTCACTTCTCTTCTTTTATCAGCTATTTACAAGGCCTCCTCAGACAACCATTTTGCCTTTTTGCATATATTTTTCTTGGGGATGGTCTGGATCACTGCATCCTATACAATGGCATCAACATCCATCCATATTTCCTCAGGCACTCTGTCTATCAGATCTAGTCCCTTAAATCCATTTCTCAATTCCATTGTATAATCCTAAGGGATTTGATTTAGGTCATGCCTGAAAGGTCTAGTGGTTTTCCCTATTTCTTCACTTTAAGTCTGAATTTGGTAATAAGGAGTTCATGATCTGAGCCATTGTCAGCTCCTGGTCTTGTTTTTGCTGACTGTATAGAGCTTCTCCATTTTTGGCTGCATAAAACATAATCAATCTGATTTCAATATTGACCATCTGGTGATGTCCATGTGTAAAATATTCTCTTGGGTGGTTAGAAGAGTGTGTTTGCTATGACCAGTGCATTCTCAAGGCAAAGCTCCTTTAGCCTTTGCTCTGCTTCATTCTGTACTCCAAGGCCAAATTTGCCTGTTACTCCAGGTATCTCTTGACTTCCTACTTTTGCATTCCAGTCCCCTATGATGCAAAGGACATCTTTTTTGGGTGTTAGTTCTAGAAGGTCTTGTAGGTCTTCATAAAAGCATTCAACTTCAGCTTCTTCAGCATTACTGGTCAGGGCATAGACTGTGATATTGAATGGCTTGCCGTTTAAACGAACAGAGATCATTCTGTCATTTTTCAGTTCAATCAGTCACTTAATTGTGACCAACTCTTTGCAACCCCATGGACTTCAGCAAACTCCCGGAGTTTACTCAAACTCATGTCCATTGAGTACAGTCACTGACTCATTTTTAATTGCACCCAAGTACTACATTTCAGACTCTTTTGTTGACTATGAGGGCTACTCCATTTTTTCTGAGATTCTTACCCACAGTAGTAGATATAATGTCATCTGAATTAAATTCACCCATTTCTGTCCATTTTAGTGCACTGATTTCTAAAATGTCGGTATCCACTCTTGCCATCTCCTGTTTGACTATTTTCAATTTACCTTGAGTCATAGACCTAACATTCCAGGTTCCTACGCAATATGTTTTTTACAGCATTGGACTTTACTTGCATCATCAGTCACATCCATTACTTGTCATTTTTGGTTTGGCTCCATCTCTTCATTCTTTCTGGAGTTATTTCTCCACTCTTCTCCAGTAGCATATTGGGCACCAACTGAACGGGGGAGTTCATCTTTTGGTGTCCTATCTTTTTGCCATTTCATACTGTTCATGGGGTTCTCAAGGCAAGAATAGTGAAGTGGTTTGCCATTCCCTTCTCCTATGGACCATGTTTTGTCAGAACTCCACCATGACCTGTTTGTCTTGGATCTCACTAAAAGGCATAATTAATAAGTAAATCATCCTAAAGTTTGATGTTCTGAAACTAGGATCTTACCTGAATGCTTTTATGCAGATATTTTGCTTCTGTTTCAATATCTGGGTCAATGTCATTTATATAATTTTCCTAGCACTCTCGACAAAAAGCAAAGATAACAACTTATATTCTTTCATTCATCAACAGCTACCGAATGTAACTATGTGCAAAAATGTTGTTAAATGTGCTGAGTATACAGCAATAAACAAAATGGATAACTATTCTTGTCTTTACAGAACATGTAATTGTATATTTTCTTTTCTGAAGCTGAAGGTTCGAATATTTATTTTCTGTATTTTCATCATAACCCATATAAATATGTGGTGAATAAGATATCAGATACAAGTCACAAAGTCCAAGAAAGAAAACTGGCCTTTTCCCCTTCTGATGTGAAAAGGTAAAACTTCCTACCAGTTCCATATATTCATGATATCTCAGGGCCTGCTTGTGGTAATTGTAAAGAGGTAAAGCCAAGGCATCCTAACCTAACATGGTAATATTCACTAAACTGATACATATGTAGATTCCCTTAGCCTTTCTCAGAGAAAGGTTTAAGTTTTTCCCATATCCATTGCATAGATTCTTCTTTTATTATTTTTTGGTAATGCTTTATACATACTTCTCAAAGGATAAAGCACTATATAAGTCTGCCATGTAAAAGAATTATAGAAAATATACAATGTAAAATCACCTCCTTTACCCCATCTCATTCCAACCTTCCTCACCAAACAGAAAGCCTTGTTGGTATGGTGGTTCATATTCTTAATCTTTGCTGTCCCTGGGCTCTTGTAGATACAGTACCCTATGTTAGGTTTCTAGTGCTGCTGTAACAGGGTACAACAGGTTGGGAGGTTTAAAACAGTAGAATTTAGTCTTTTACAGTTATGGAGGTGAGAGATCCAAGATTAAGGTGTCAGATGGGTTGTGCTTCCTCTGAAGGCTCTAGGGAAGAAACTTGCCTAGCTTTCTCATAGTGTTTCATGATTATCAGCAGTCCTTGTGAATTCCTTGGCTTGTAGATGCTCTTTTAAGGGCTCCAGTCACAGTGGATTTAGGGCCTACCCTAATCCTGTATGACCTCATCTTAATTAATTGCATCTGATTTAAAAAAAATAAAACAACTCTCTCCTTGAGCAAACTTCAGTCAGGTTCCTCTGAGAACTTTTCTGGACAAGGTCTCTGTGAATGCATACTCAGTGGTTCAATTGTGTCTGACTTTTTGTGACCCCACAACTGTAGCCCACCAGGATCCTCTGTCCAAGGGATTCTCCAAGCAAGAATACTGGAGTGGCTTGTCATTTCCTCCTCCAGGGGATTTTCCCAACCCAGGGATGGAACCTACATCTCTCCTACCTTGTCAGGCAGATTCTTTATCACTGAACCTCCTCCTTGGCCCCAATTCTGCCTGTGGCCTGCACAATCCAGGCTTAGAAAATAATTTTGCTAAGTCAACCCTCCCACCCTTTGTATATAATCATCCTTGATATCTGATCACCTTGGCCAGATATCAAGGATGAAAAATCCTGTTAATCATATTTTTCAAGAATCCATTACCTTTGATATATCCCTCTCAGTAAATTTCTACCCACTGAACCCCTCTCCCTGCTCTTTGGCTATACATCCCAATTGAGGCTCCTTGGCAATATACCAGAATTGATCTCTTTTCTATATTAAATTCCCTTTCCCAATATTAAAATCAGTTGAGTTCAGTTGCTCAGGCATGTCCGACTCTTTGCGACCCCGTGAATCACAGCACGCCAGGCCTCCCTGTCCATCACCAACTCCTGGAGTTCACTAAGACTCACGTCCATTGAGTCCGTGATGCTATCCAGCCATCTCATCCTCTGTTGTCCCCTCCATCTCCTGCCCCCAGTCCCTGCTAGCATCAGAGTCTTTTCCAATGAGTCAACTCTTCACATGAGGTGGCCAAAGTACTGGAGTTTCAGCTTTAGCATCATTCCTTCCAAAGAAATCCCAGGGCTGATCTCCTTCAGAATGGACTGGTTGGATCTCCTTGCAGTCCAAGGGACTCTCAAGAGTCTTCTCCAATACCACAGTTCAAAAGCATCAGTTTTTTGGCGCTCAGCCTTCTTCACAGACTAACTCTCTCATCCATACATGACCACAGGAAAAAAATCATAGCCTTGACTAGATGGACCTTAGTCAGCAAAGTAATGTCTCTGTTTTGAATATGCTATCTAGGTTGGTCATAACTTTTCTTCCAAGGAGTAAGCGTCTTTTAATTTCATGGCTACAAACACCATCTGCAGTGATTTTTGAGCCCCCCAAAAATAAAGTCTGACACTGTTTCCACTGTTTCCCTACCTATTTGCCATGAAGTGATGGGACCAGATGCCATGATCTTCGCTTTCCGAATGTTGAGCTTTAAGCCAACTTTTTCGCTCTCCTCTTTCACCTTCATCAAGAGGCTTTTTAGCTCCTCTTCACTTTCTGCCATAAGGGTGGTGTCATCTGCATATCTAGGTGATTGATATTTCTCCCAGCAATCTTCATTCCAGCTTGTGTTTCTTCCAGTCCAGCATTTCTCATGATGTACTCTGCATATACCTTAAATAAGCAGGGTGACAATATACAGCCTTGACGTACTCCTTTTCCTAATTGGAACCAGTCTGTTGTTCCAGGTCCAGTTCTAACTGTTGCTTTCTGGCCTGCATACAGATTTCTCAAGAGACAGGTCAGGTGGTCTGGTATTCCCATCTCTTTCAGAATTTTCCACAGTTTATTGTGATCCACACAGTCAAAGGCTTTGGCATAGTCAATAAAGCAGAAATAGATGTTTTTCTGGAACTCTCTTGCTTTTTCCATGACCCAGCGGATGTTGGCAATTTGATCTCTGGTTCCTCTGCCTTTTCAAAAACGAGCTTGAACATCAGGGAGTTCATGATTCACATATTGCTAAAGCCTGGCTTGGAGAGTTTTGAGCATTACTTTACTAGCATGTGAGATGAGTGCATTGTGCAATAGTTTGAGCATTCTTTGGCATTGCCTTTCTTTGGGATTGGAATGAAAACTGACCTTTTTCAGTCCTGTGGCCACTGCTGAGTTTTCCAAATTTGCTGGCGTATTGACTACAGCCCTTTCACAGCATCATCTTTCAGGATTTGAAACAGCTCAACTGGAATTCCATCACCTCCACTAACTTTGTTCATAGTGATGCTTTCTAGGGCCCACTTGACTTCACATTCCAGGATGTCTGGCTCTAGATTAGTGATCACACCATCATGATTATCTGGGTTAGAAAATCTTTTGTACAGTTCTGTATATTCTTGCCACCTCTTCTTAATATCTTCTGCTTCTGTTGGGTCCATACCATTTCTGTCCTTTATCGAGCCCATCTTTGCATGAATAGTTACTGAATAAAATCTCTTTTTACCACTTTAATGCATAGCTCTGGTTCTCTTTGACACTACAAAGCCCCCATTTCCAAATAAGATAACATTCTAAGGTTCTCGGTACACATGGATTTTGAGGGAACACTATTTAACAAAGTACACACTACGTCTATTCCCTCTCTCTCTCACACATACACTCTTATTTGTTTTTGTTGCACAAATCAGATTTCTTTTTCATAAATAAACTGATCCATCAATTTCATTTAAGATTTTGTGAGACTCCTAGATGAAGCAAATCACATATCAGAAAAAATAATAACCCCCCAAGTTGTCTGGAAATAAAATAATTATGAAAAAGTTAGTGATCAGTTTCTTTGCACACTCATACTATATGGTATTTATATTGTTGTGACTTTCATTTGGTTACTTACTAAGTGGTATTCGACTATTTTTTTTTTAATTTTTATTTTAACTTTAGTTTACTTTACAATACTGTATTGCTTTTGCCAAACATTGACATGAATTCACCACGAGTGTACATGCGTTCCCAAACATGAATCCCCTCCCACCTCCCACCCCATAACATCTCTCTGGGTCCTCCCCATGCACCAGCCCCAAGCATCCTGCATCCTGCATTGGATATAGACTGGCGATTCGTTTCTTACATTATAGTATACATGTTTCAAAGCCATTCTCCCATCTCATCCCACCCTCTCCCTCTC
>SJYQ01009658.1:0-44939 GCA_006410935.1 Redunca redunca | reverse complement strand
TTTATCCTATTTGGAACCCTCTGGGTTTCTTGGACTTGGGTGATTATTTCCTTCCCCATTTTAGGGAAGTTTTCAACTATTATCTCCTCAAGGATTTTCTTATGGTCTTTCTTTTTGTCTTCTTCTTCTGGGACTCCTATAATTGGAATGTTGGAGCGTTTCATATTGTCCTGTAGGTCTCTGAGATTGTCCTCATTTCTTTTAATTCATTTTTCTTTTTTCCTTTGTGATTCATTTATTTCTACCATTCTATCTTCTATTTCACTGATCCTATCTTCTGCCTCTGTTATTCTACTACTTGTTCCCTCCAGAGTGTTTCTGATCTTATTTATTGCATTATTCATTATATATTGACTCCTTTTTTATTTCTTCTAGGTCCTTATTAAACCTTTCTTGCATCTTCTCAATCCTTGTCTCCAGGCTACTTATCTGTGCTTCCATTTTGATTTCCAGATTTTGGATCATTTTCACCATCAATATTCGGAATTCTTTCTCAGGTAGATTCCCTGTCTCTTCCTCTTTTGTTTGGATTGATGGGCTCTTCGCCTGTTCCTTTACCTGCTGAGTATTCCTCCATCTCTTCATCTTGGTTATATTGCTGCGTTTGGGGTGGCCTTTCTATATTCTGGGAATTTGTGGAGTTTTCTTTATTATGGAGCTTCCTCACTGTGGGTAGGGTTGTATCAGTGGCTTGTCAAGATATCCTGTTTAGGGAGGCTTGTGTTGGAGTTCTGGTGGGTGAAGCTGGGTTTCTTCTCTCTGGAGTGCACTGGAGAGACTGGTAGTGGGTTATGAGACGTCAATGGTTTTGGAGTAATTTTGAGCTGCCTGTATATTGAAGCTCAGAGGTGTGTTCCTGTGTTGCTGGAGAATTTGCGTGGTATGTCTTGCTCTGGAGCTTGTTGGCCCTTGGGCGGGGCTTGGTTTTAGTGTAGGTATGGAAGCGTTTGATGAGCTCCTATTGGTTACTGTTTCCTAGATTCAGGAGTTCTCTGATGTTCTCACGCTTTGGACTTAAGCCTCCTGCTTCTGGTTTTCAGTTTTATTTTTACAGTAGCCTCTAGACTTCTCCATCTATACAGCACTGATGAAAAAACATCTAGGTTCAAGATGAAAAGATTCTCCACACTGAGGGACACCCAGAGAGGTTCACTGAGTTACATTGAGAAGAGAAGAGGGAGGGGGTAGTTAGAGGAGATTGGAATGAGATGAGGTGGGATCAAAAGAGGAGAGAGCAAGCTAGCCAGTAATCACTTCCTTATGTGCGCTCCACAGTCTGGCCTGCTCAGAGATGTTCACGGAGTTATACAGGGAAGAGGAGAGGGAGGAAGTAGACAGGGGTGGTCAGGAGGATAAAAGAGGGAAATGAAAATGAGAGAGACAGATTCAGCCTGTAGTCAGTTCCCTAAGTGTTCTCCACCATCTGGAACACAGAGATTCACAAAGTTGGCTAGAGAAGAGAAGGGGGAGGGAAGAGATAGAGGCCACCTGGTGGAGAAAAGGAGAGTCCAAAGGAGGAAAGAGTGGTCAAGCCAGTAATCTCGCTCTCAAGTAAAACTAGGTAGTGAGGTTTGGGTTTTTAAGTGTATAAAATTGACAACAAAAACTAAAAAGTGAAGATTAAAAATCTAGAGTAGAGGTTGGATTTTCAAAAATACAATATTAATGAAATGAAGAAGGAAAATATATTAAAAAGAAAAACACAAGAAAACAAACAAATGAACAAGAAAAACAAAGCCCCAAGAATTATTAAAAAACCCCATCAACAACCTCACAAAGACTATATATGGTGTTTGCTTTAAAAAGTAGGGTTTTTTTTTTTTTTTTTTGAAGAGAAATAGTTTCAGAAATAAAAATTAAGAGAGAAATACAGGGCCCTTTAATTTTTAAAAGTTAGGGAAAAAAGAAAAAAATGGGAGAGGAAAAAAAGGAAAAAAAAAGGGGGGTAATGATTGTAAAAATAGTAAAGTTATATCTGGCCCTTTCTCTGGAGTTGTGGGCCATGTGGGGTCACTTTCAAGGCGGTTCCCTCTGTTTAACTTCTGTTTGCTGGTCTCTTCCGTGTCTGATTTCTGTCCTGGCACAGGAGTGGGGGGGTGGGGCGTGGGGGCGGTGGTGGACCCTTTTTTTTTGTCTCACTTGTTCAGTCACGCTGTGAGGAGGGAGGGATGCTGCACACAAATAACTCTGTTGTGTGTACGCAGTGTCTCAGCCCCACTGGGTCTGCCCCTGCTTGAGACACACAAACTGCTCGAGCTCTACGTCGCTCCGCCGGGAACCGTCTGAGGCCGGCCCTAGGCTGAGTGCCCTTCCCCAGTCTAAGCCGCTTGGGTTCGGTGATCAGGTATCCCCCAGAGGAGCAGATTGGGTTGGGACTGCGTTTCGTGTCCTTCCCGGGTCAGAGTGTCTCAGGTGTTTGGCGAACGGAGTCTCTGCGACTTGTCACGTTTCTCGCCTCTTCTGCTCAGTTTTCTGGGTGTAGTGCTGGCGCCCCTTGTGAGGCAGATGATGACTGACCAGCACCCTCAGAAGTTTTAGCAAAGAAGCCTGCTTGCCGTTTGGTAGGAAAAGTCTCTCCAGGGCTGCGATTGTCCCTTTCCAGCCCTTACCGCTCTGGCTGCCTGTCCCAGGCAGGGGATGGTCTGCAGCCAGCTACTTCCGTTCTGTCCTTTGTTCTGTGCACAGTCCTGGCGGTGTGTTATGTTCGAGCTTTTCACGTGGTTAGCTATCCCCCAGTCTGGTTTACTAGCCCAAGTTAGTTCGTTCTGGTTACGTGCCAGGCATAACCAGATTCTTACAAAGAATATGTAAGCCCGATTCTTACAAAGTCCTGCAGCCCACGCCTCCCGTGCGTCCCTGCCCTGCCCCCACTTGCTAGTGGCGGGTGCAGGTGTCTGTGCTGCTTTTTCACTGGGGAAGTTACTGTTGGGTTTGTAATCTGTTGGTTTTAATTATTCATTTATTTATCCTTCCTGTTATGTTGCCCTCTATGCTTCCAAGGCTCGCCACAGACTCGGCAGGGAGAGTGTTTCCTGGTGTTTGGAAACCTCTCTTCTTAAAGTTCCTTTCCTGGGACAGGCTTCCCTACCCAGGACGGAGCTCCCTCCCCACCTCCTTTGTCTCTTTTTTCATCTTTTATATTTTTTCCCTACCTGTTTTTGAAGGCAATGATCTGCTTTTCTGGGTGCCTGATATCCTCTAACAGCATTCAGAAGTTGTTTTGTGGAGTTTGCTCAGCATTGAAATGTTCTTTTGAGGAATTTGTGAGGGAGAAAGTGGTCTCCCTGTCCTATTCCTCCGCCATCTTCTCCCATCTCCCCTATTCGACTCTTTTGTGACCTCACTGACTGAAGACCATCAGGCTTCACTGTCCATGGGATTTCCCAGGAAACATAACTGGAGTGCCATTTCCTCTTCCAGGGGATCTTCCTGACCCAGGGATCTCCTGCATTGGCAGTTGGATTCTTTCCCACTTCCATTTTTGGGAAGCCATTGGAATTAGTTGTGTGATTATATTTCCAGATAGATTTTAAGGTACTTTAGGAGAGATGCTATATCTCATATTTCTGAATTTTCAGGTCAGATGTGGTATCCAAAAAATAGTAGGCATTTGGTGAAAGTCTCAGGTAGCCCACTCTAGAATTCAAACATGTTTGAGTATGCCATATGAACTAGTGGGTAATCTCACTTCTTTATCTGTAGGATCAAAGGGCCTCTTTGAAAGATTCATCTTAAAGAAAACAGGAATCAGTGAGGTGAGCTGGACCCAGGAAAGAACACACCAGGCAGTCAGGTGATTTTCAATTTAAGACTGGTTCTTTTATTTAGATATGTCTTACATACATGTGTGCATATCAAATCACTTCAGTTGTGTCTGACTCTTTGTGAACCTATGGACTATAGGGCCACCAGGCTCCAGTTAGTCAAGGAGTTTCTGCAGGTGAACTGATAAATGTGCTGTGTGTGTATGTATTTGTATCTGTATTAGATGTTTTCATTGAATAATTATGCATGGTCTGATATCTATTTTGTCTGTGTCAAGTGAGTAGTACAAGTACTGGATGGAGAACTTGATAAATATTAAATCATTCATTCTTATATTTATTCAACTAACAGAGCCCTGGTTTTATACTAAGAGATACAGATGTAAGTGGACCAGATGTATACACTAGTCTATCTTTTTGAGGCTGAAGTTTACAGGGGAGATGGACACCAAAGGATCTCACACTCCATGTCATTCACTACTGTGATCAGTTCAGTTCAGTTGCTCAGTTGTGTCCGACTCTTTGTGAACCCATGAACCACAGCATGCTAGGCCTCCCTGTCCATCACCAATTCCCAGAGTTCACTGAAGCTCATGTGCTTTGAGTCAGTGATGCTGTCCAGCCTTCCATCCTCTGTTGTCCCCTTCTCCTCCTACCCCCAATCCCTCCCAGCATCAGAGTCTTTTCCAATGAGTCAACTCTTCACGTGAGGTGCCCAAGTATTGGAGTTTCAGCCTCAGTATCAGTCCTTCCAATGAACACCCAGGACTGGTCTCCTTTAGGATGGACTGGTTGGATCTCCTTGCAGTCCAAGGGACTCTCAAGGGTCTTCTCCAACACCACAGTTCAAAACCATCAATTCTTCAGTGCTCAACTTTCTTCACAGTCCAACTCTCACATCCATACATGACCACTGGAAAACCATAGCCTTGACTAGACAGACCTTTGTTGGCAAAGTAGTATCTCAGCTTTTTAATATACTATCTAGGTTTGTCATAACTTTTCTTCCAAGGAGTAAGCGTCTTTTAATTTCATGGCTGTAATTGCCATCTGCAGTGAATTTGGAGCCCAAAAAAATAAAGTCTGACATTGTTTACACTAAGTGCTTCTAAAAAGAAGAACACAGGATTCTAGGAGAAAAATAGTGAGGGTTTATATAGTCACAGGAAGTGGAGGGGGTGACAGAGGATGAGATGGTTGGATGGCATCACAGACTCGATAGAAATGAGTTTGAGCAGGCTCCAGGAGTTGGTGATGAACAGGGAAACTTGGAGTGCTGCAGTCCATGGGGTCACAAAGAGTCAGACATGACTGAGTGGCTGAATTGAACTGATATTGTCACAGAGAGCAGGAAAGGATTTCCTAGGAAAGTAACATTTGAGCTGAAGGAAAATGGCAATTAACCAAATAGCAGATCACATGTGTCTACATTTGGGTGATTCCATTTTACTACTTCCTGAGAAAATCACCATGTTAGGGATGGACACTCATTATGAGGAAGATCGTCCCTAAATTTTCCCTTCCTTGTCTTTTTTGTATCTTAGTTTCCCTCATTCAAGCATTTGGATAGATAATTCACTCCAAAGAATATGGAAATAAACCCTTAGGAAACAACTGCAATTTAACTCCACAGGTAATAATAATAAACTTTGAAATGCTTTCCTCAAAGGCTTTAGTTTCACTTTGTGCCTCTGATCTCCTGGCCAGGAAGAAATAGAACACCATACATAAAGGCCCAATCATTGTAAAAAAAAGAAATGAAAGCAATTTTTTTTTTTCTGACAGATTATAATGAAATGAAACTTTAGGAGAAAACATTGACCCCTTACAACATTCTCAACTAACTTTTGGTTAAATTTATGAATCCAGAAATGTAAGAAGATAATTTAAATGTTCTTTGTGATTTTCTCTAGCTACTGAACATGGAACAACAGACTGGTTCCAAATGGGAGAAGGAGGCTGTATATTGTCACCCTGCTTATTTAACTTCTATGCAGAGTACATCATGAGAAACGCTGGGCTGGAAGAAAAACAAACTGGAATCAAGATTGCCGGGAGAAATATCAATAACTTCAGATATGCAGATGACACCACCCTTATGGCAGAAAGTAAGGAGGAACTAAAAAGCCTCTTGATGAAAGTGAAAGAGGAGAGTGAAAAAGTTGGCTTATTCAGAAAATAAAGATCATGGCATCTGGTCCTGTCACTTCATGGGAAATAGATGGGGAAACAGTGGAAACAGTGTCAGACTTTATTTTCGGGGGCTCCAAAATCACTTCAGATGGTAATTGCAGCCATGAAATAAAAAGATGCTTACTCCTTGGAAGAAAAGTTATGACCAATTTAGATAGTATATTGAAAAGCAGAGACATTACTTTGCTGACTAAGGTCAGTCTAGTCAAGCCTATGGTTTGTCAGGTGGTCATGTATGGATGTGAGAGTTGGACTGTGAAGAAAGCTGAGCACCGAAGAATTGATGCGTTTGAACTGTGGTGTTGGAGAAGACCCTTGAGAGTCCCTTGGACTGCAAGGAGATCCAACCAGTCCATCCTAAAGGAGACCAGTCCTGGGTGTGTTCACTGGAAGGACTGATGCTGAGGCTGAAACTCCAATACTTTTGCCATCTTATGTGAAGAGTTGACTCACTGGAAAAGACTCTGATGCTGGGAGAGATTGGGGGCAGGAGGAGAAGGGGATGGCAGATGGCTGGATGGTATCACCAACTCAATGGACATGAGTTTGAGTGAACTCTGGGAGTTGGTGATGGACAGGGAGGCCTGGTGTGCTGTGATACATGGGGTTGCAAAGAGTCGGACGTGACTGAGCGACTGAACTGAACTGAACTGAACTTACATTTCTCTCTAAATGTTAGATTCATATAGTCTAGAGATCATGCAGATTTATAATCAAACAAAGTAACATATAAGGGCTTCCTTTGTGGCTCAGCTGGTAAAGAATCTTTCTGCAATGCAGGAGACCTGGGTTCAATCCTTGGATTGGAAAGATCCCCTGGAGAAAGGAAAGGCTACCCACTCCAGTATTCTGGCCTGAAGAATTCCATGGACTGTATACGACACAACTGAGCAACTTTCACTTCACTTCAAAATGTAATGGAGCATACCTTTTTTGTTATACTCCTCATGAATTTAGACTAGCCTTCTGGGAGAACATTGGGAATAATTTGTACTGATATCCTCTCATTTAAACGTATATTGCACGTTCCTATGCATCTCAGCCACCCTATGATTACTTTGTATTAACACGTTCAAAATATTCCATTTTTTAGCTTTTTATAATTTGTGCGTACATTAGTTCTTTTCAAACACAAACATCAATTTGGAAGGATCTCATAAGGTTATATATATACTTCATTCTTTTAAAGACTAGGACTTAATCTAAAATTTACAATGTGGTCCTCTGTTTATTTTGTTTAGATTTAAGGTATAACACATTCAATTTCCAAATCTATCTTTCCCTAATTCTTGGGGCTTCCCTGGTGGCTCAGACGGTAAAGCGTGTGCCTGCAATGCTGGAGACCTGGGTTCGATGCCTCGGTCAGGAAGATCCCCTGGAGAAGGAAATGGCAACCCAATCCAGTACTCTTGCCTGAAAAATTCCATGGATGGAGGAGCCTGGTGGGCTACAGTCCAGGGGTTCGCAAAGAGTCGGACATTCAATTTCCAAAATTTTCCCTAATTCTTACCAGTCCAGTAATGCTAATTGGTTTATGGGGAATCAGATTTGTCTGAAATTTTGTGTATATTATTTAGAACAGCCTTCTTCACATACCTTGCTGAAGGCATCTCTCTTGTGGTCATGAATAAGGTCATTATTGTTAAGTATTAATATTTGCTAATGTGACAGATATCTGAGGCAACAGATAGGGTGACTGAGAAGAACCATATCTTTGTGCTCTTATCCAAACTGCACTGCTTGTTTCCTCATAAATTCATAGGGTTTTCAATGAAATAGTTTTTATACATCTAGTTCACCACTTCCCTACACTGTATAGAAATCATTTGTCAAATATAGGGAGAATCCCATGGATGGAAGAGCCTGGTGGGCTACAGTCCATTGGAGACGGCTCCAGTTTTCTTCTTGGTATAATTAAACCACAGATTTCATGATCCCATATCCTTGTGGACATGCCAGCTGCTTTTATCCTCATACTGTTTAGGCAGAATGCTCATATGCACAGTCACTGAAGAGAACTCTCCAGCCTGAAAGCACTGCAGATTGGTCTCTGATTTTATTGTTACACTACAGGACCAAATAGGGATTCCCTGGCAGCTCAGATGGTAAAGAGTGTACCTGCAATGTGGGAGACCTAGGTTCGATCTCTGGGTTGGGAAGATCCCTTGAAGTAGGAAATGACAACCAACTCTAGTATTATTGCCTGGAAAATCTCATGGATGGAGAAGTCTGGGGAGCTACACTCCTTGGGCTCCAAAGAGTTGGACATGACTGAGCAATTTCACTTTCACTTTCAGGACCAAATAGAAGCTTGTCAGGTATGGAGGACAAAATGCTAAGCAGAAATGAACACTTTGAATAGTTTTTTAATTGTTTAACATAATTAAACATAGTGGTTTACTTCAGCCTTGGAGGAATAGATAGTCTAGCTCCAGGCAGAAGTAATTTAAAAAATATTTTAAAGAACAATTTGGCAAGAATCATTTATGAAGACATATCTACCCTACAACTCTTAGGAACTGTGTGAGATGAATGGAAAGTTTTAACAATTATTTTTTTCTGCTGTAACTTTACATTTATTCCACTGTCATCAGAGTGTGAAAAATGCAATATTAGTGAATTCATTCACTAAATGTTTACTATATGCCAGGACTTTTTGTACAATACCCATATTTCCCAATATAATATGCTCATTCTAATTTGGAAAATATTGAAATTTCGGACACTCATTTATGTGCACAATGTTACACAGTGGACCTTTGATTCAAATGCAAACCTAACTTTTACAGTCTCTGCTCTTTTCTTTTTTTACATTGTAAATGGGTTGGGGGAGAACCCTGTTTATCCTATACAACTCACACAGAATGCTTCAGTAACCAGACGTATGGGAGATTTTCCACATCAATCAGTTCTCCGCCATCAACTAGGTGTCCTACAATTCAATTCTCACATTGGTCAAAGTAAGCATAAGAGACACAGGCTAAGATCTTAGTCCCACAAGATAAGCTTCTCCTTCAGATTCCAACAACAAGGAGTGCGTCCCCAGGTTACCCACAACTTCACCTCAAATTAGCTATAAATCAGAGAGTCCCAAGACTCTTTGAGTTGAAGAATTTGCTAGACTAGGTTACAGAACCCAAGAAAACAGTTTAATTATTTATGTCATTTGATTGTAAAGGATATGTTAAAGAATACAGATAAAAAGATACATAGTCAAAGGTCTGAAAGTGTCCTGAGCTCATGAATTTTGTCTTTGTTGAATTGGAACAGGGCCCTTCCTGTCATGTGGATATGGCTACCAACCCTGAAGATCACTAAACTCTGTACTGTAGGGATTTTTATGGAGATTTCATCACATAGGTAGACTGGCTGTTAACTTCTAGCCCCTGTCCCCTCTCCAAAGAATAGGAGGTAGGGCTGAAATTTCCAAGCTTCTAATTATGTCCTGCTTTTCCTGGCAACCAGCCCCTATCAAAGAGCCCACACAGTGTCACATCATGCAAATAAAGGAAACTTCTATCATCCAGGAAATTCCAGAGGTTTAGAAGTTCTATGGCAGACTCTCCTATCATTCTCCTATCTCTCTGTATTTTATTTTATAATTCCTTTTATTTTTATAATTTTTTATTTTACATTATAGTGGATTCACGATGCTACATTAGTTTCAGATATACAGCAAAGTGATTTGGTTATACACACATCCATTCTATTTCAGATTATTTTCCCATTTAGGTTATTAGAGATTATTGAGTAGAGTTCTCTTTGCTATGCAGTAGATCCTTGTTGATTATCTATTTTACGTATAGTAGTATATATATGTTCGGATAAGGCAATGGCAACCCACTCCAGTACTCTTGCCTGGAAAATCCCATGGGTAGAGGAGCCTGCCTGGTAGGCTGCAGTCCATGGGGTCGCAAAGAGTCAGACACAACTGAGTGACTTCACTTTCACTTTTCACTTTCATGCATTGGAGAAGGAAATGGCAACCCACTCCAGTGTTCTTGCCTGGAGAATTCCAGGGGCGGGTAAGCCTGGTAGGCTGCTGTCTATGGGGTCGCAGAGTTGGACACGACTGAAGCGACTTAGCAGCAACAGCAGCAGCAGTATATATATATATGTTAATCCCAATCTCTTAATTTATCCCTCCCCTCACCTTTCCCTTTTGGTAACCCTAAATTTGTTTTTGAAGTCTGTTTTATGTATAAGTTTATTTGTATCATTTTTAAAAATTCCACAAAGAAGTGATATCATGTGATATTTATACTTATCTGTCTTCAGTTAGTATGATAATTTCTAGGTCACATCCATTTTGCTGCAAATTGAATCATTGCATTTGCTTTTCAGGCTGAGTAATGTTCCATTATATATATGTACCATCTTCTTTGTCAGTTCCTCTGTTGATGAACATTTAGGTTGCTTCCATGTCTTGGCTATTATAAACAGCGCAGCATGGTGGCTCAGCTGGTAAAGAATCTGCCTGCCAATGCAGGAGATGCTAGAGACATGGGCTTGATCCCTGTGTTGGGAATATCCCCTAAAGGAGTAAATACAACCTGCTCCAGTATTCTTGCCTGGAGACTCCCATAGACAAAGGAGCCTGACACCCTATAGTCCCTGGATCACAAAGAGGTGGACATGACTGAACATATACACACACATGCAGTGAACACTGGGGTGCATGTACTACTCAAATTACATTTGCTTGGTTCTTTTTTTGTTGTTGTTTGTTTGTTTGTTTCTGTATATATGCCCAGGAGTGGGATTGCTAGATCATAAGGTAGCTCTTGTTTAAGCTTTAAAGGAATCTTCCTTCTGTTCTTGATAGTGTCTGTACAAATTTACATTTCCACAAGAGAAAAGAGAGTTTCCTTTACTCCACACTCTCTCAAGCATTTATTGCTTATAGAACTTTTGATGACCATTCTGACTAGTGTGAGGTGACACCTTATTGTGGCTTTGATTCATGATTCTCTAATAATTAGTGATGTTAAGCATCTTTCCATGTGCTTTTTATTTTCTATTTAATTTATTCTATTTATTTTATTTTCTATTTATTTTCCATGTGCTATTCTTTTATTCTTTTACATGGACATCTGTTATGTATTCTCTGGAGAAATGTCTGTTTAGAGCTTCTTCCCATCTTTTGGTTGGGTTGCTATTTTCTGTGTCTGTTTTCTTTTTCTGATATAGAGCCACATGAACTGTTTCTATATTTTGGAGATTAATCTATTGTCAGTCACTTCATTTGCAAATATCTTTCCTGTTCTGTGGACTGTCTTTTGTTTGTTTATGGTTTCCTTTGCTATCCAAAAGATTTTAAATTTAATTAGGACCAAGTTGTTTATTTTTGTTTTTCTTTTCATTATTCTAGAGGTAGATCCAAAAATATATTGCTGCAATTTATGTCAAGGGCTTCCCAGGTGGTGCTAGTTGTGAAGAACCCACCTGAAAATGCAGGAGATGTGAGACAAGGGTTCAACCCCAGGTCAGGAAGATCCCCTGGAGGAGGGTACAACCCACTTCAGTATTCTTGCCTGGAGAATCCCATGGACAGAGGAGCCTGGCAGGCTACAGCCCATAGGGTGGCAAAGAGTCGGACATGACTGAAGTGACATAGCACACAGCAATTTATGTCAAACGAGAGTTCTCCCAATGTTTTCTTCTAAGAGTTTTATAGTACCCAGTTTTACTTTTAGGTCTTTAAACCACTTTGAGTTAATTTTTCTGTATGGTGTTAGAGAATGTTCTAGTTTTATTCTTTTACAAATAACTGTCCAGTCTTCCAAGCACAGTTTACTGAAGAGACATTCTCCATTGTATATTCTTGACTGTTTTATTGTATTAGAGATTAATTGACCATAAGTGTGTGGGGTTAGTTCTCAGCTTTCTGTCTTGTTCCATTGACCTCTGTGATTGTTGCTGTGCCAAAACCATACTGTTTTGATTACTGTAGCTTTTCAATATTGTGTGAGCTCAGGAAGCCTGATACCTCCAGCTCCCTTTTTCTCTCTCAGGATTACATTGGTTATTCTGGGTCTTTTTTGTTTCCATACAAATTATTTTTTTTGTTACCAGTTCTGTGAAAAATGCCACTGATAATTTAATAGGGATTGCACTGAATCTGTAGTTTGCCTTGGGTATTGTAGTCACTTTGATAATATTGATTATTCCAATCCAAGAACATAGTACATGTTTCCATGTATCTGTGTCATTGATTTTGTTCATCATACAGTTTTCAGAAAACAGGTCCTTTGCTTCCTTAGGGAGGTTTATCCTGGGTATTTTATTCTTTTTGATGAGATGGTAAATGAGGTTGCTTCTTTAATTTCTCTTCCTGATCTTGCATTGTTAGTACAGAAAAATGCAACAGATTTCAATGTATTAATTGTTTATCCTGCAACTTCAACGAATTCATTGATGAGTTCTGATAATTTTCTGGTAGCATCCTTAAGATTTTTTATGTATAGTATCATGTCATCTTCAAACAATGACAGTTTTTCTTATTTTCCAACTTGGATTCTTTTTACTTCTTTTCCTTCTCTGATTGCAGTGGCTACATATTCCAAAACTTTGTTGAATAAAAATAATGAAAGTAGACAACTTTATCTTGTTCTTGGAATTTTTATCATACATGGATATTGAATTTTGTCAAAATATTTTTTTTGCATCTATTGAAATGATCATATGGTTTTACCACTGAATTTGTTGGTGTTTGGTGTATCAAACTGATTCATTTGGAGATATTGAATGAAAAAAGAAAACAGAAACAGGCATCCCTGGAACAAATCTCTCTTTATTGTTGTGTATGATCCTTTTAATGTATTTTTGGATTTGGTTTGCTAGTACTTTCACGAGGATTTTTGCATTTAAGATCATCAGTGATATTGGCTTGTAATTTTCTTTTCTGTGGTATCTTTGTATGGGTTTGGTATTAGGAGTATGGTGGCCTCATTGAGTGAGTTTGGGAGTGTTTCTTCTCTGCAAATTTTTGGAAGGCTTTCAGAAGGATAGATGTTTACTCTTCTCAAATATTTGACTATTTGCCTGTGAAGTCATCTGGCCCAGACTTTTGTTTGTTGGAAGGTTTCTAATCATAGTTTCAATCTCAGTACTTGTGATTGGTCTAGTCACTTATTCTATTTCTTCTTGGTTCAGTCTTGGAAGATTGTACCTTTCTAAGAATTTGTCCATTTATTCTAGGTTGACTATATGGTTGTTTATAGTAGTCTCTTAGCCTCTTCTGATGCTTTATATTTCTACTATCAGTTATAACTTCTCCATTTTTAATCTCTAATTTTATTGATTTGAATCCTTTTCCTTTTTTCTTGATGATTCTCACTGAAGATTTATCAATGTTGTTTATCTTTTTAAAGAGCCAGCTTTTTGTTTCACTGATATTTTCTATTGTTTCTCATCTCTATTTCATTGATTACTGCTCTGATCTTTATGATTTCTATCTTTCTACTGACTTTGGGTTTGGTTTGTCCTTCTTTCTCTAGTTGGTTTAAGTGTAAAGTTAGACTATTTATTTCAGGTTTTGCTTGTTTCCTGAGTTAAGATTGTATTTCTATAAACTTCCTTCTTAGAAGTTTTTTTTTTTTTTTTTTTTTTTTTTTTTTNTCCCATAGGTTTTGGATCATCATGCTTTCATTTTCATTTGTCTCTAGGTTTTTGTTTTTTTTTTTAATTTCCTCTTTTATTTCTTCAGTGATTCATTGGCTGCTTAGTAACATATTATTTAGCCTTCATGTGTTTGCAGTTTTTAGTTTTTTCTAGTTTATTTCTAACTCATAGCATTGTATTCAGAGAAGATGCTTGATATGATTTTAATTTTGTTAAATTTATTGAGGCTCACTTTATGGCCCAGCATGTGATCAATCCTGGAGAATGTTCCATGGGCACTTGAGGACAATGTATATTCCACTGCTTTGGATGGAATGCTCTATAAATATCAATTAATTCCATCATGTCAGTCTGTCTCAATGATTTGTTCTTTGATGAAAGTGGGCTGTTAAATTCCCCACTATTATTGTGTTACAATCAGTTTCTCCTTTTAGGGCTATTATTATTTACCTTATATATTGATGTGTTTCCATGTTGGGAGCATATATATATTTCCAATCAATATATCTTCTTGGATTGAGCCTTGATCATTTTGTACTATCCTCCATTGTCTCTTGTAACACTTTTTAAGGTCTATTTTTTCTTAGGAATAAATATTGCTATTCTGGCTTTCTTTAGATTTCCATTTGCATGAAATGCCTTTTACCCACCCCGCCTCTTACATTCAGTCTGTATATGTCCCTAGATCTGAAGTGGGTCTGCTATAGGCAGTATACATATAGGTCTTTTTTTGTATTTACTCAGAAGGTCTATGTCTTTTGGTTGAAACATTTAATCTATTTACATTTAATTATTAATGTGTATGTTCCTATTGCCATTTTGTTCTTTTGGATTTGGATTTGTAGTCCTTTTTTCTTCCCATCCTCTTTTGTTCTATTCTCTGCCAGAGTCCAGCTCCAGCAGCCAGGGATTCAACCTGAAGAGATGAACGGTGTCAGCGATGAGGCAGCCTCTCAGTTTTCTTGGACTGCCTAATTCAAGTTTAAGATTCTCTTTTATACTTTCACAAAAACATTAGGTCAGAGGTTTAACATTTTCAGTTCCCCCTCACCCAGATTTATTATCTCCATAAATCATTGTTGCTCTTCAAACAGAGTTCCTGCTTCAGAGATTCTCTGGGAATCAGCTTTACCATCTATTATCTACTTCCTCTTATGTGTCCTATAGTTAACTTGTGATTACATTGTAACTCATGCTACATTTCTCAGTTTACTACTTATCTTCCTAAATCCTGTCTGCCCTTTGCATCCTGAGCTCACTATCTCTTAAAAAGGCTTCTAGCTATAGTGTCTCTAAAAATTCCTAACCTCTATAAGCTATAGTAAAATATGCTAACTTTACAACATTCCTTAAATCTTTAACTTCTAACTATTTTAATTATTTCTAAGCCCTAAATTCAGTAAACTCCTTTGCCATAAACATTCTCCTCACAAATAGGCTTCAGATAGCAATCCCTCCCATGGCCTCAAGCTGCGGCCTATGTGCTCATCCTGGAACACTCTGTTGTAAAAGTCCTTGAACTAATGTCAATGATTAACTTTATGAATTATTCTCTGAGCACAGCTGTAGAAGGCTTTGTGCCTTCTCATGCTCCTCTCAAGAACAATAATCACCTTAATATTCCTTTTCAGTCAACTCAGCCAAGGAAAGGAAAAAGCAAATCAAAATTACAGGGCCTAACTCCTTCATCCCCGGCCAGTGCCTGCAGAATGAGGACAGGGATCTGGGGCTGTGGCTCCATTTTGTCAGTAATGCCTAAGGCGGCTCCAGACAAATCTCTTCTGATTTGATGACTAATTTTAGCATTATATTTGGATTCCTTGTGTATGTGTGTATATCTGTTGTAGACTTTTGGTTTGAAGATACCATGATGTTTTGATATAGCAGTCTATATATGACAAGATTGCCTTAAGTTGCTGATATCTTAATTTCAAATACATTTCCAATGTCCTGTTTTTGTACTATTCTCTTCTCATGATTGCTGGTTTCGATATTATATGTATGTGTGCATAATTCCTACTTTTGTTTTTGCCTTTTCCATTCATCATTTTCTTGTTTTTGATTGTGGCCTTTTTTCTTTCATTTAGAGTTCTTTAGCACTTTTTGTAAAGATGTTTTGCTGGTACCAATTTTTCTTAACTTTTGCTTATCTATAAACCTTTTCATTTTTCTGTCAAATCTGAACAAGACCCTTAGTGGGTAGAGTATTCTTGGTTGTAGATTTTTGCCTTCACTATTTTAAATATATTGTGCCACTCCCTTCTAGCCTACTATGTTTCTACTGAAAAATCAACTGATAACCTTATGGGGATTCCCTTGTATACTATTTATTGTTTTCCCTGGTCACTTTTAATATTTTCTCTGTCTTTAATTTTTGTCCATTTGATTCATATATGTTTTGGTGTGTTCCTCCTTGGGTTTATCCTACATAAGATTGTTTGTGCTTCCTGGACTTGAGCATTTCCTTTCCCATGTTAAGAAAGTTTTCTGCTATCGTCTCTTCAAATACAGTCTCAGAGCCTTTCTCTTCTCCTGGGAACCCTACAATGAGAATATTGGTGCTTTAATGTTGTCCTAGAGGTTTCTTTGTTCATCCTCATTTTTTTTTTATTCTTTCTTTTTTCTGTGGCAGTGATTTCAACCAGTCTCTCTTCTATCCTATTTATTCATACGCCTCATTTATTCTGCTATTGATTCCTTCTATTATATTTTTAATTTCAGTTATTATTCATCTCTGTTCTTTAAACCTTTTAGATTTTTACTAAACATTTCTTGTATCCTCCATTATTTTTCCAAGATGGTGAATTATTTATACTATGATTATTATGAATTATTTTTCAGGTGGATTGACTTGATCCACTTCTCTTAGTTACTGTTCTTGGGTTCTTTTTCCTTCATCTGGAACATATCTCTTTTCCATCGCATTTTGTCTAACTTTGTAGTCTCAATTATTCAAGCTGCAGGATCATAATACTTCTTGGTTCTGGTGCCTGCCTCCTGGTGAGTAAGGTTGGTCAAGGGGCTTGTGCAGACTTCTTGGTGGGAGGGCCTTTTCCTGACCACTGATGAGTGGACATGGGCTTGTTGCTTTGGTGGGCAGGATTGTGTCAAGAGATGTGTTTATAGGCAGCTGTTGGCTAAGAAAGGCTTTAGGCAGCCTGTCTGATAATGGGTGGGGCTGTGTTCCCACCCTGCTGGTTATCTCACCTGAGATCCAGCACAGGAGTCTGCAAGCTGTTGTTGTTCTTCAGTCTGATTCTTTTGCAACCACATGAACTGCAGCATGCTAGGCTTTCTTGTCCTTCACTATCTCCTGGAGTTTGCTCAAACTCATGTTGACTCGAATCAGTGGTGCCGTCCAACAATCTCATCCTCTGTCACCCCTTTCTTTGCCCTCAATCTTCTACATCATCATGATATTTTCCAATGAATCAGCTCTTCAGTTCAGGTAACCAAAGTATTGGAGCCTCAGCTTCAGCATCAGTCCTTCCAATGAATATTCAAGGTTAATTTCCTTTAGAATTAACTGGTTTGATCAATTTGCCCTCCAAGGGACTCTCAAGAGTCTTCTCCAGCACTACAAATCAAAAGCATCAATTCTTTGCTGCTCAGCCTTCTTTATGGTCCAACTTTCACATTCACACATGACTACTGGAAAAAACATAGCTTTGATTATACTGACTTTTGTCAGCAAAGTGATCTCTCTGTTTTTTAATATACTGCCTAGGTTTATCATTACTTTCCTTTCAAAGAGCAAACATCTTTTAATTTCATGGCTGCAGTCAAAATATGCTATGATTTTGGAGCCCAGGAAAATAAAATCTGCCACTGTTTCCACTTTTTCCCCATCTATATTCCATGAAGTGATGAGACCAGATGGCATGATCTTAGTTTTTTTCAATGTTGAGTTTTAAGACAGCTCTTTTACTCTCCTCTTTCACTTTCATAGAGGTTCTTTAGTTCCTCTTCACTTTCTACATAACAGTGTTATCATCTGCATGTCTGAGGTTGTTGATATTTCTTCCATCAGTCGTTATTCCAACTTGTGATTCATCTAACCCAGCATTTTGCGTGATGTACCCTGAATATAAGTTTCAAAATGAGGGTGACAATATACAGCTTTGAAGAACTAATTTCTCAACTTTGAAGAAGTCCGTTGTTCCATGTTTAGCTCTAACAATTGCTTCTTGACCTGAAACAGGTTTCTCAGGAGACAGGTAAGGTAGTTTGGTATAACCCTGACCTTGAGAATGTTCCAAAGTATTTTTTTGATCCAAAGGCTTTAGTAGAGTCAATGAAGCAGAAGTAAAAATCCGCCCCCCCCCCACCCAAAATTCCTTCTCTCTCTATGATTCAGCAAATGTTGGCAGTTTGATTTCTAGTACCTCTGCCTTTTCTAAATCCAGCTTGAACATCAGGAAATTCTCAGGTCATGTAATGTTGAAGCCTAGCTTGGAGAATTTTGAGCATCACTTTGCTAGTGTTTGAAATGAGTGAAATTGTGTGGTAGTTTGACCATTCTTTTGCATTGCCTTTCTTTGGGATTGGAATGAAAACTGACCTTTTCCAGTCCTGTGGCCACTGCTGAGTTTTCCAAATTTGCTGGCATATTGAGTGCAGTACTGAGCCAGCACCTAGGCAGCTGCGAGCCGGTGCACTGAGCACGGCCGAGAGGAGCTACCCCACGTCCGAGGTCAGGGGCAGGAGCCTAGAGTGCCAGGCTGCGATGGCACAGGAATGGCTGAGAGGAGCTACCCTGCATCTGAGGTCAGGGGCGGTGGCTGGGAGGAACTACACTGCGTCCGAGGTCAGTGGCGGCCAGGAGGAGCTACCCCGTGTCCAAGGTCAGGGGCGGCGGCTGAGAGGAGCTACCCCGCGTCCGAGGCCAGTGATAGCCAGGAGGAGACACCCCACGTCCGAAGTCAGGGGCGGCCTGGAGAAGCCAATTCATGCCCGAGGCCAGGGGGGTGACCCTGAGTAGCCACCCCGAGCCTGAGGCCAGGGCCAACGGCCCGGAGGAGCAACCCGAGGAGCGGTGGATACGCAGGTGCAGGAGGGCCTAGAGGAACTATCCAATGTTGAAGGTCAGGAACTGCAGTGGTCCAAGGTAAGGAGCAGCGGCTATGCTTTGCTGGAGCAGCAGTGAAGAGACACCCCATGCCTAAGGTAAGAGAAACCCAAGGAAGATGGTAGGTGTTGCAAGAGGGCATCAGAGGGCAGACACACTGAAACCATACTCACAGAAAACTAGTCAATCTAATCACACTAGGACCACAGCCTTGTCTAACTCAATGAAACCAAGCCATGCCTGCAGGGCAACCCGAGATGGGTGAGTCATGGTGGAGAGGTCTGACAGAGCATGGTCCACTGGAGAAGGGAATGGCAAGCCACTTCTGTATTCTTGCCTTGAGAACCCCAAGAACAGTATGAAAAGGCAAAATGATAGGATACCAAAAGAGGAACTCCCCAGGTCATTAGGTGCCTAATATGCTACTAGAGATCAGTGGAGAAATAACTCCAGAAAGAATGAAGGGATGGAGCCAAAGCAAAAACAATACCCAGATGTGGATGTGACTGGTGATAGAAGCAAGGTCCGATGCTGTAAAGAGCAATATTGCATAGGAACCTGGAATGTCAGGTCCATGAATCAAGGCAAATTGGAAGTGCTCAAACAAGAGATGGCAAGGGTGAACATTGACATTCTAGGAATCAGAGAACTAAAATGGACTGGAATGGGTGAATTTAACTCAGATGACCATTATATCTACTACTGCGGGCAGGAGTCCCTCAGAATAAATGGAGTAGCCATCATGGTCAACAAAAGAATCAGAAATGCAGTACTTGGATGCAATCTCAAAAATGACAGAATGATCTCTGTTCGTCTCCAAGCCAAACCATGCAATATCATAGTTATCCAAGTCTATGCCCCAACCAGTAACGCTGAAGAAGCTGAAGTTGAACGGTTTTATGAAGACCTACAAGAACTTTTAGAACTAACACCCAAAAAAGATGTCCTTTTCATTATAGGGGACTGGAATGCAAAAGTAGGAAGTCAAGAGATACCTGGAGTAACAGGGAAATTTGGCCTTGGAATGTGGAATGAAACAAGGCAAAGACTAATAGAGTTTTGCCAAGAAAATGCACTGGTCATAGCAAACACCCTCTTCCAACAACACAAGAGAAGACTTTACACATGGGCATCACCAGATGGTCAACACTGAAATCAGATTGATTATATTCTTTGGAGCCAAAGGTGGAGAAGCTCTATACAGTCAACAAAAACAAGACCAGGAGCTGACTGTGGCTCAGATCATGAACTCCTTATTACCAAATTCAGACTCAAATTGAAGAAAGTAGGGAAAACTGCTAGTATGACCTAAATGAAATCCCTTATGATTATACAGTGGAAGTGAGAAATAGATTTAAGGGCCTAGATCTGATAGATAGAGTGCCTGATGAACTATGGACGGATGTTCATGACATTGTACAGGAGACAGGGATCAAGATGATCCCCATTGAAAAGAAATGCAAAAAAGCAAAATGGCTGTCTGGGGAGGCCTTACAAATAGCTGTGAAGAGAAGAGAGGAGAAAAGGAAAGATATAAACATCTGAATGCAGAGTTCCAAAGAATAGCAAGAAGAGATAAAGCCTTCTTCATTGATCAGTGCAAAGAAATAGAGGAAAACAACAGATTGGGAAAGACTAGAGATCTCTTCAAGAAAATTAGAGATACCAAGGGAACATTTCATGCAAAGATGGGCTTGATAAAGGGCAGAAATGGTATGGACCTCACAGAAGCTAAGAAAAGGTGGCAAGAATACACAGAAGAACTGTACAGAAAAGATCTTCACTACCCAGATAATCATGATGGTATGATCACTAATCTAGAGCCAGACATTTTGGAATGTGAAGTCAAGTGGGTCTTAGAAAGCATCACTATGAACATAGATAGTGGAGGTGATGGAATTCTAGTTGAGTTGTTTCAAATCCTGAAAGATGATGCTGTGAAAGATGATGGCTATTCAATATGCCAGCAAGTTTGGAAAACTCAGCAGTGGCCACAGGACTGAAGAAGGTCAGTTTTCATTCCAATCCAAAAGAAAGGCAATGCCAAAGAATGCTCAAACTACCGCACAATTGCACTCATCTCACATGCTAGTAAAGTAATGCTCAAAATTCTCCAAGCCAGGCTTCAGCAATACGTGAACTGTGAACTCCCTGTTGTTCAAGCTGGTTTTAGAAAAGGCAGAGGTACCAGAGATCAAACTGCCAACATCCTCTGGATCATGGAAAAAGCAAGAGAGTTCCAGAAAAACATCTAGTTCTGCTTTATTGACTATGCCAAAGCCTTTGACTGTGTGGATCACAATAAACTGTGGAAAGTTCTGAGAGAGATGGGAATACCAGACCACCTGACCTGCCTCTTGAGAAATCTGTATGCAGGCCAGGAAGTAACAGTTAGAACTGGACATGGAACAACAGACTAGTTCCAAATAGGAAAAGGAGTATGTCAAGGCTGTATGTTGTCACCCTGCTTATTTAAGGTATATGCAGAGTACATCATGAGAAATGCTGGACTGGAAGAAACACAAGCTGAAATCAAGACAGCCAGGAAAATATCAATAACCTCAGATATGCAGATGACACCACTCTTATGGCAGAAAGTGAAGAGGAACTAAAAAGCCTCTTGATGAAAGTGAAAGAGGAGAGCGAAAAAGTTAGCTTAAAGCTCAACATTCAGAAAACGAAGATCATGGCATCCGGTCCAATCACTTCATGGGAGATAGATGGGGAAACAGTGGAAACAGTGTTAGACTTTATTTTTCTAGGCTCCAAAATCACTGCAGATGGTGACTGCAGCCATGAAATTAAAAGACGCTTACTTCTTGGAAGAAAAGTTATGACCAACCTAGATAGCATATTCAAAAGTAGAGACATTACTTTGCCAACTAAAGTCCGTCTAGTAAAGGCTATGATTTTTCCTCTGGTTATGTATAGATGTGAAAGTTGGACTGTGAAGAAGGCTGAGAGACAAAGAATTGATGCTTTTGAACTGTGGTGTTGGAGAAGACTCTTGAGAGTCCCTTGGACTGCAAGGAGATCCAACCAGTCCATTCTGAAGATCAACCCTGGGATTTCTTTGGAAGGAATGATGCTAAAGCTGAAGCTCCAGTACTGTGGCCACCTCATGCGAAGAGTTGACTCACTGGAAAAGACTCTGATGCTGGGAGGGATTGGGGGCAGGAGGAGAAGGGGACGACTGAGGATGAGATGGTTGGATGGCATCATGGATTCAATGGACGTGAGTCTGAGTGAACTCCGGGAGATGGTGATGGACAGGGAGGCCTGGTGTGCTGCAGTTCGTGGCGTTGCAAAGAGTCGGACACGACTGAGCAACTGAACTGAACTGACTTTCATAGCATCATCCTTTAGGATTTTAAATAGCTCAGTTGGAATTCCATCTCTTCCATTAGCTTTGTTCACAGTGATGCTTCCTAAGGCCCGCTTGACTTCACACTCCTGGCTGTCTGGCTCTAGGTGAGTGACCACACCATTATAGTTATCTGGGTTATTAAGACCTTTCTATATAGGTCTGTGTGCTCATGCCATCTTTTCTGCTTCTGTTATGTTCTTACTTTTCCTTTACTGTGCCCATCCTTGCATTTAATGTTCTCTGGATATCTCCAGTTTTTGTTGTTGTTGTTGTGTTTTGTTGTTGTTTGTTTGTTTGTTTGTTAAGAGACCTCTAATCTTTCTCATTCTATCATTGTCCTCTCTTTCCATGCACTGTTCACTTTAAATGGCCTTCTTATCTCTCCTTGCTAGTCTCTGGAACTCTGTATCTATCTTTCCTTTTCTCTCTTGCCTTTTGCTTCTCTTCTTTCCTCAGCAATTTGTAAAGTCTCCTCAGACAACTACTTTGCCTCATTGCATTTCCTTTTCTTTGGGATGATTTTGGTTACCACATCCTGTACAATGTTATGAACCTCTGTCCTTAGTTCTATGGGCTCTTTGTCTACCAAATCTAATTCCTTGAATCTGTCACCCCCACTGTATAATCATAACAGATTTGACTTAGGTCATACCTGAATGGTCTAGTGATTTTCTTCCAATTATGTGTAATTTTTCAATATGGAATTCATGATCTGAGCCATAGTTGGCTACCAGTCTTGTTTTTGTTGACTCTATAGAGCTTCTCTATATTCAGCTACAAAGAATATAATTTCTCATTTTGGCATTGACCAACCATTTTGTGATGTCCATGTATAGAGTCGTCTCTTGTGTTGTTGGAAGAGGGCATTTGCTATGACCAGTGTGTTCTCTTGGAAAAATCCGTTAATATTGGCCCTGCTTCATTTTGTATTCCAAGGCCAAATTTGCCTCTTTCTCCAGGTATCCCCTAACTCCTACTTTTGCATTCCAGTCCCCTATGATGCAAAGGACATCTCTCTCTCTCTCTCTCTTTTTTTTTTTTTTTGGTGTTAGTTCTAGAAAGTCTTGTAGGTCTTCATAGAACTGTTCAACTTCTTCAATATTAGTGGTTGGGCATAGACTTTGATTACTGTGATGTCGAATGGTTTGCCTTGGAAATGAACAAAGATCATTCAGTTATTTTTGAAACTGCACCTAAGGACTACATTTCAGACTATTTTCTCGACTATAAGGACTACCCCATTACTTCTTAAGGATTATTGCCCACAGTAGTAGATATCATGGTCATCTGAATTAAATTTGCCTATTTCTGTCCTTTTTAGTTCACTGATTCCTGAGAGGTATATGTTCATTACTGAAAACTCCTGCTTGACCACATCCAATATACCTTGACTCATGGACCTAACATTCCAGGTTCCTATGTAATATTCTTCTTTACAGCATTGGAGTTTAATTTTGCCACCAGACACATCCACAACTGAGCATCATTTCTCCTGTGGCTCGGCCTCTTCATTCCTTCTATAGCTATTTCTCTGCTCTTCCTCAGTAGCATATTGAATACCTTCCAATCTGGGGAGCTCATCTTCCAGTGTCATATCTTTCTGCCTTTTCATAATGTTCATGGGGTTATTCAGGCAGGCTATGGGCTGGGGCCAAGTGTCAGTGCCAAAATAATAACTGGGAGAGCTTCTAGAGAGCTAATGCTGATGAGTATTCCCTGAGACATCCACCACCAGTGTCCCTGCCCCATAGTGAGCCATAGCCAACCTCAGCTTCCCAGGAGACCTTCCAAGACTGGTAGGTAGATCTGGTCCAGGTTTCTATGGAGTTACTGCCTTGCCAAGGGACTCAGTACACGTGAAAAACTGTGTGTGCCCTCGAAGAGTGGAGGGAGGCCCTGTTTCCTCCAGTCCTTTGGCACTATTGCACTCATGACCTGCTGGTCTTCAAGGAAAAATGCTCTGGGGGCTCCTCCTCCAAGTGTTCAGACTCCCAGGCTGGGGAGTCTGACCTAAGTCTCAGAACTCTGACTCCTGTGGGAGAATCTCTGAAATATAATTATTTTGCAGACTGTGGGCAACCCACTTGGCAGATGGTTTTCCCTGGTAACTTTGATGGTAAAGATTCTGCCTGCAATGCAAGGGACATCAGTCCAAACCCTGGGTCAGAAAGATCACTTGGAGGGGGCATGGTGGCCCACTCCATTATTTTTGTCTGGAGATTACCATGGGCAGCAGAGCCTGGCAGGATACAGTTCATGGGATCACAACGAGTTGTATACTGACTAATACTTTACTTTCACTTTCACCTGGCAGGTATGGGATTTGATTATATCATGAAAATGCTCCTCCTTCTGTCTCATTGTGGCTTCTTCTTTGTCTTTAGGTGTAGTATAACTTATTTGGTAGGCTTGATTCTTTTTTATTGATGATTATTCAACAGTTCAGACTTTGAGGCGATATCCCATGGCCAAGGACAAATGAGAAGCCTCAGGAAAATGGTAGCAAGGGTGGAATCATGTTTAGGATCAAACCTCATGCCTGCCAGAGATGCTCAGGGGGCTCAAACAAACCTTGTGCACACCAGGACCCAGAGACCCCCAACAAAGACAGACAGAACTGTGTTTGAGTGTCTCCTGCAGAGGCATGGGTCAACAGTGGACTGCTTCAGGGGCAGGGGCTCTGGATGCAGCAGACCTGAGTGGCATAAGCCCTCTTAGAAGAGGTCACCATTAATCCTACCATAGAGCTGCCAGAACTTACACAGGACTGGGGAAACAGACTCTCAGAGGGCACAAATAGAACCTTGTGCACACCAGAACCCAGGGGAAAGGAGCAGTGACCCCACAAGAGACTGACCCAGCCTTGCCTGTGTGTCCATGAGTCTCCTTCAGACGCATGGGTCAGCGGTGGCCTGCTGTAGGGTTAGGGCACTGAGTGTAGCAGTGCTTGCATGAGACATTTTGAAGCAGGTCACCATTATCTTCCTTACCTCCACCATAGTTTGGCCCCAGGTAAATAACAAGGAGGGAACACAGTCCCACCCATCAACTGAAAATTGGATTAAAGCTTTATTGAGCATGGCCAGCCAATCAGAACAAGACAAGATTTTCCCCTCAGTCAGTCTCTCCCATCAGGAAGTTCCATAAACCTCTTATCCTTCTCCATCAGAGGGCAGACAGACTGAAAACCACAATCACAGAAAACTAACCAATATGACAAGGCCCACAGCCTTATCTAACTCAATGAAACTATGAGCCATGCCTTGTAGGGCCACCCAAGACTGGCATGTCCTGGTGGAGAGTTTTGACAAAACATGGTCCACTGGAGAAGGGAATAGCAAACCACTTCAGTATTCTTGCCTTGAGAACTCCATGAATAGCATGAAAAGGCAAAAAGACAGGACACTGAAAGATGAACTACCAAGGTCGGTAGATGCCCAATATACTACTGGAAATCAGTGGAGAAATAACTCCACAAAGAATGACGAGACAGAGCCAAAGCAAAACAAAAACAAAAACACCCAGTCGTGGATGTGACTGGTGATAGAAGTAGTCCGATGCTGTAAGAACAATATTGCATAGGAAGCTGGAATGTTAGGTCCACGAATAAAACTAAATTAGAGGTGGTCAAACAGGAGATGGCAAGAGTGAACCCTGACATTTTAGGAATCAGAGTAATAAAATGACTAGCATGGGGGAATTTAACTCAGATGACTATTACCCACATCTACTACTTTGGGTAAGACTTTATTTTGGGGGCTCCACAATAATCACAGATGGTGATTGCATCCATGAAATTAAAAGAAGCTTGCTTCTTGGAAGAAAAGTTATGACCAACCTGGACAGCATATTAAAAAGCAGAGACTTTACTTTGCCAACAAAAGTCCATCTAGTCAAGGCTATGGTTTTTCTAGTAGTCATGTATGGATGTGAGAGATGGAGTGTAAAGAAGCCTAGCACTGAAGAATTTATGCTTTTTAACTGTGGTCTTTGAGAAGACTCTTGAGAGACCCTTGGACTGCAAGGAGATCCAATCAGTCCATCTTAAAGGAAATTAATCCTGAACATTCATTGGAAGGACTGATGCTGAAGCCGAAGTTCCAATACTTTGGCACCTGATGTGAAGAACTGACTCATTGGAAAAGACCCTGATGCTGGGAAAGATTGAAAGCGGGAGGAAAAGGGGATGACAGAGAATGAGATGGTTGGATGGCATCACTGACTCGATGGACATGAGTTTGGGTAAACTCCGGGAGTTGGTGATGGATAGGGAGGTCTGGCATGCTGCAATTCATGGGGTCCCAAAGGACACGACAGAGCGACTGAACTGAAACAGAAACTGATTCAGCATTTAGTTGTGATTTTGGTGTTTTCACAACAGAGGGTGAGCTCAGTCCCTTCTACTTGCTATTCTTTCTCCCTCCTTTCAATCTTAAACACTTCTATCAAAATCAATTCTATATTATCTTATGGCTTAATGGTCCTAATTAGGGATTATTTTATATTGTATGTTTCAATATAGTGATGCATTGTTGGGGTATTCAGGACGGTAGAAATACTTTCTTTTAAGTTAAAAAAAAATCTGCCTACTCCATTTTTGATGTTTGATGTCTTATCTGTCTTAACTTGTTTTTCCTCTTGGTAGTAGATAACAGCCAAACTTAACAACTAGCCTATCTACTTTTGGAAGGCATCCTCTTAACACAGCATTTGTGGAGGTCTTGTAATTCATGAGTAACTAAGCTTTGAGAATCTTTTATGCTTTACCTTTTAAAAGAAAGATGAGTGTCCTAACATAGATTCTATGATGTGTTGTGGGTATGGGTGGAGAGGGGGGCTTTTTTGAATAGTTTCAGTTTCTAAGCTATGATCTCAATAATTAAAATTTTCAGAACATCGATGGACAGATGTGTGTTACACAACTGTGGACAGTTATGGTAGTAACTGAATGAAAAAGAATTGAATATAATGAAGTATAAATTAGCAACACCAGATTATTTTAAAAATGTGAAGCAGCCACAAGGTGAAATATTCTACAGTAATTAAATAGTCTTAGCAGGTTATTACTAACAAGGGCAAAATTTCAAAATACATCTCACACTAAAAGTAAACACAATTATATGAAACCAATCATATAAATGTAACATGGGTATATGAAAGGATGGAAGTATATGTTGCTGGGCATACACACCAAGGAAACCAGAGTTGAAAGAGACACATGTACCCCAATGTTCATCACAGCACTGTTTGTAATAGCCAGGACATGGAAGCAACCTAGATTTCCATCAGCAGATGAATGGAGAAGAATGCTGTGGTACATGTACACAATGGAGTATTACTCAGCCATTAAAAAGAATACATTTGAATCAGTTCGAATGAGGTGGATGAAACTGGAACCTATTATACAGAGTGAAGTAAGCCAGAAAGAAAAACACTATTACAGTATACTAACACAGGTATATGGAATTTAGAAAGATGATAACAATAACCCTGTATGCGAGACAGCAAAAGAGACACAGATGTATAGAACAGTCTTTTGGACTCTGTGGGAGAGGGCGAGGGTGGGATGATTTGGGAGAATGGGATTGAAACATGGATAATATCATATATGAAACGAATTGCCAGGTTTGATGCATGATACTGGATGCTTGGGGCTGGTGCACTGGGACGACCCAGAGAGATGGTATGANCATATTAAATAAGTATATAAGCACTAAAAATGATTGTTTCTGAGAAATAAAACCAGGGAGTAGAGAAGGATACGTTTTCTGTTTTGATTTTTTTTTTAATGGTCATGAGTCCTTTGTTACTCTTTGACAGTAGATATTTAACATTACTTTGATGAAACTAAACTAAAATAAAATGTATCTCATTGGAAGAGAGAGTCTCACAGTTCAAAATGATCAAGGGGCATAAAATGTGAAAACACTGATGCTTTCTGAAAACTCTTCAGAAGGGCAGGGAATAAATAATTCCTACATGTAACACTATGATATCAAAATGAAAATCCCTTTTTGCAAAGCTGTAAGATCAAATGCATATTTGGGCTTTGTTACAAAATCTCATGTAAATTACCCACTTAACTAAATGGCCCACTTTTAATCCTAAAATTGATAAATCAATAATTTCTAATAATATTAAAAGACATATGAAAATAAAATTTTCCATCTTTTTCAAAGAAATGTGAAAACTACACTGATATATGTGAATTTTAATAGACTATCAACATTTTTAAAAGATGCTTCCATTCAGGCAGACTTTCTATATAGGAATGTTTTTTTACTATTTTATTATTGAGTTTCTATGCTAATTTTTTGATAGAGAAGGCAAATGAAAGCCCATGTGCCTAGGATGGGTTAACCTAGGAAAACCTAGGTGCCTAGAAATGGGGGCCTAGGAAAAACCTAGCTTAGGATGAAGAGAGAAAAATATGCTTAAATGTTTAATTTGTAATAAATTGTAGATGACAGTTATCTCTATATCAGCACATTCATACACTACACATACACTCAGACAACTCAATAAAGGTAGACTTTTTCTTTCCTTGTTTCTCTTTTCTTGACATAAAATTGTCTTTGAAAAAGAAAGAGAATGATATGAGGAAGTACATGTAGGCCTCAAAAGATAAAGTGATTCCTCATTTTAGACTTTAGGGCACAATCATCAAAGAAAATATTTATATATTTTTTAAACTATAGTAAAAGTGTAGTAGTGTGTCAGCATTATATATGAAAATTACAAAAGTACTTTTTACTGAAGTATTCAGAAATATTGTGAAAGTAGGAAAATATCTGTTAAACTGTTCCATTAAAAAGTACTTCAGAGGTACATGGCACTTTATGTATGACCTAGAGAAACAGATACTTTCTCTGGCAAAATACCAAAATTGATCCAAGTTAAAAAACAAAACAAAACAAAAAAGACCAATTACCATAAAATGGCCTAGAAAAGTAAAGTGATAGCTTAAAAAAAANGTGATAGCTTAAAAAAAAAAAAAAAAGGATTAGAATCTTTCACAAATGAGTTCTAGCCAAAATATACCTAAAAATTTAATACTAATTATTTTAATAAATATTTGTTTAGCATTTTGCTGTCAGCCACTTGAGGTGATGGGAATGTTGCAGTGCAAAATAAATCAAGGATCCTTCTCTAATAAAATTTACATTTGAAACTATTCCATGGCAAGGAGAGAGGGCAGGAAATTTGAGGGCTTCATATTTAATTTTCTGAATCCTACACAATTTTAATACCACGAAGCCATAAACAGAGTGAAACAATGAATGAATATATTATTAGGAGGCTATTTTACCTATGAAACATTACAGTATAAAAGATCATTAAATATCAGAAATAATATATCATTATTTATTACAAAGAAAAATAATGACCCAATAAAAAGACCATGCTAATTGGTGATTAAAAGGCATTCCTAATGTTGTGCAGTCATTTTTAAAGTAAAATGTGAATAGAAGGCTATAGGAGAAGCAGTTTAAATATCAGACATCTTAAAATTAATGTTATGAACGTCAGAGAGATTCACTTTTTGGTCATTACACTTCAGTATATTTCTGGGGTTTCTAGCAGATGGGCTAAAATAATCACTTAAAACATAATTCTTCACCTGGAAAAATTATACTCCAATAAGAAAATAAAACCTGTTAGAATTAACAGCAGAACCTGAATGAGTGAATGGAGACATAACAATTAAACAAAGCCCACATTTTCCTCTTTATACTCATCAATAAACATTGAGAGAGAAAAATAGAAAATTTTATTCAAATAATGACTAGTATATATTATATTCTGCAGTAATCTTTAAAATTTATTGGTAAAATACTATATGCCACTAAACACTTTATCACTGGTAACTTATCCCCATTTTAGACATAATGTATGCTTTATTCTTAATTCTATATTTCATATGAGACATATATGAAACATTCATATGAAAGAATTATTATCCCAAACCACCCATTTAAGGTAAGTGATAATAATGTGAAGGTATGCTTGCACATGACATATCAAGTTTATGATGAAGCATTATAATCATATTAATTCATATTTAAATAGTTAATCAGTAGGTCAGGCATGAAGGCCATACTAGAACTCCAGTTGTGATGTGATTTTCTTCATCCCCTGCCCTTATAATACTCATAGAATTAATACCATCCTGGAAGATAGCTTTCTCAGCAGAAAAGAACAAGGAACCACTGCATTTGTTTGGTCTGAACAACTTAGAAGATAATTTTTACTTTATTTCTACTTATAGAAATTACAATATGAAAATGTTCTATTCCACATAATATATTCTTGACAGAATGAAAGACAAGACACAGTTTGAGAGAAAATATTTGCAAAGTGCAGATCAGTTAAATTACTTAATTCAAAATAAAAACAGAAAACAGTTAAGAAATGAGCAAAAGACCTCAAAAGATGCCATATCAAAGAAGATTTGTAAACGTCAACTGAGCATTTTATAAGTGCTTAACACCATTTGTCATTGTAAAAATGCAAATTAAAACAAAAATGAGATATAACTACATACCAATTTGAACGTACAAATCCAAAAACAAAGGAACAGATAATGCCAATTTTGGAGAACATGCAGAACAACAGTGACATCCATTTTTGGTGGGACGCAAAATGTTACAACCACTTCAGAAGATAGTTTATAGCGGTTTCCTACAAAGCTAAGCATATTAGTGCTACAGAATCTAGCATTCATGTTCCTAGGTATTTCCCAACTGATTTGAAAATTTATCTCTACACAAACTTTGCACAAATGTTTATGGCAGTGTTATTCATAATAATTACAAACTAGAAGCAAATAGGAAGGCTTTAATAGGTGAATGGATGAATAAGCTGTGGTAGATTCATACAGTGGTTTTCTCACAAGTAATATAAAGGCAAGAGCTACCAAACCATACCAATATATGAGTGACTTCTAAATCTATTTTGCTAAATAAAAGAGGCAGTCTGAAAAGGCTACCTACTACATGATTTCAACTGCACAACATTTTGGAAAAGGCAAAACTATGGACATAAAACCTGGTTGCTGGGATTTTGGGGAAGGGATGACAGGATGAATAGGTGGAACATCACAGGTGTTATGATACTTAGTCTACTTGGGCTGCTAAAACTTACCTTAGATTGGATGATTTAAACAACAAACATTTATTATTCACAGTGCTGGTGGGTGGAAGTCTGAGATCAGGATGAGAGCATAGTTGGGTTTTGGTGAGGACACTCTGTTTATATCCTCACACAGCTATCCTTAGCGTAGACAGGTTGAGAGAGAGAGAAAGATGGAGAAAAAAACTGGGGTGGTGGGCGGGAGTGGAAATTTTTGCCCTCTTTTTATAAGGGCATTAATTCTATCATGAGGTCTCCACCCTCATGACATCATTTAACCCTCTCAAAGGCCCCACTTTCAAATGCTACCACATGAGGGGTTAGGACTTCAAAATATAGAATTTTGAGGGGACACCATCCATATTAATACTCTAATAGTGACTACATGGCATTAAAAATCAATCAAAACCATAAACTGTAAAAACGAACTATAATATAAACTATGCTATTTAGTTAATAATAATGTGTCACTATTGGTTTGTTAACAATTATACCACACCAAGGCAAGACATTCATTACAAGAGAAACTACGTATGTTGGGAGATTTGGTAGGGCACAGAGGGAGTACTGGAACTCTCTGTACAATCCACTCAATTTTTCCGTAAGCCTAAAACAAATTTTTAAAAATGGAATTTTGCCCTTAGCTATTTGGGGAATTATGAGAGACAATTTTGAATAAGTCTATTGATTTTGTATAATTCTATGTTTGTAGAAGAATAACACTAGTATAGACTCTAAAAACAATCAAAAACATTATATTGATTAAAGAATTCAAGAATTATGTTACTATTAAAATATTCAAAAGCTGTCTTTGGAAGAATTTTTTTGACCAGCAGTTCTTGGGCAAGAAAAAATAAACAATGTACAGCCATCAGTTGTGAAATATAATTTGTATTAATCAACTGGAAGAAAACATTTTGCTTTGTCTAATAAAATTTGAGAGCTTCAGTATAAAATTTATTAAGAAACAAAAGCATTCCGTTTCATTCCTCCCAAACTCTTTAATTTGATCTTTTTAAAGATTCTTTATTCAACTTTAACCCAGTAAATTATTAAATCTTTCTTTTCCAAACTTGAAAATTTTTACCTCTGATTGATTATAATTACAATCTTCTTGCTAAAGGGTAAAGTTTAAAATTTTTGGCTAACAGAAGAACTCTGGTCTATTAGCCAGTCAGGCTGAAGTATATTCTGCATTACCTGCCCATTTATTAGAAGGAGAGTGATTATAGATAATAATACATACATAAATAGTAACAAAATTTCTAGTAATGTGAGTACTTTCCCAACTATGAATTTTTAAGAACTTATAGTCTATATTATGACCACGGTTTACCAATTCTAATGTTACACATTGTATGAAGTTAGTTCATTGCTTAACTCCTTTTGTTCTCAGTTTCTTCATCTGTAAATAGTTCATAAAGGTGTCTTATACAGACATGTTGTCAATATGTTTACACCATGGGGTTTTGTATTTAATAAAGAAACAAAACATATATTACTTTACTATTTATCTTTTTGGAAATCATGAAATCTGTTTCTGTGTGGTCTCTGTCAATAGTATTCAATATCAACTAAAAAAAAATTATTGAATTTAGGAGGCAGCAGGATCAAGATGGCAGAGCAGGAAGATCTTGAGCTCACCTCCCACCACAAACACATCAAAACTACAAATACATACAGAGCAACTCTCGCTGAAAGCAACCTGTAGACTAGAACAATGCCCCTTATACAACAAAAGCCACAAAGAATTACACAGAATCTGGTAGGAAGGAAGGAGAAATGATCTAGATATGACCTATACCTCTAGAAGATAACCCATAAGAGGAGGGGAATATCAGAGAGTAGGGGATCTTCCCTAATAACAAAGGGTTTGAAGTTCACCTCGGCCCTGGGGTCCAATACTGAGGAAGAGGCTCCCCCTTCACCTTAGGTCATTTCAAAACCAGTGGCACATATCAGACGGATGAAAGAAACTGAGACTCAGCTCTTGAGAATGCACATAGATTTGCTCACTCCAAGTTGCAGAACAGAAGCAGCCAACTGAAAACCTTCTGGCACTCAAGTCAGTCTGGCATCACCACCTTGGGTGAACTGCAGGCCACGCTAGGATCCGCTCCAGTCCCACCTGCTCTGCCCCTGCTTCTTGCTAATGCGGAGGCCAGCACTGCCAGTACATTCACACACTAGGGAAGGAGTAGCACCAGCTCGCGCTCCAGCCCCGTCCCCTTCTGTTTCTGTCCAAAGCAGGAGCCCAGAACCAACACACTCAGTAGTGCATATCCAACCTCTTGGGCCCAGACTCTACCTCTAACCAAGGTATATACACCCAAAGGAGGAACCAACTCAAACATACAGCTCCAAGACCAGAGGCCCTGGCCATGCTCCACCCAAGGCAGAAACTACCGTCATGCTGGGGAGAAGCCCAACTCTCTCAGGGCTCCTACCCCAGCCCCTCAGGCCCATTACCCAATAATGCTGCAACCACCTCTGTCCCCAGGAGAAACCCCACCTAGCTCCTGACTCTAGTTCTAGCCCCTTCAATTCCCAGTCTTACTTTCTACCAAGGCAGTGGCTGCCATGTACCCTGGGAGAAGATGCAGCCTCTGCAAACTTCAGATGCAACTCATCCACCAAAGCTACTGGGCATACCCAGACTGTATAGGGACGTTCTCATACAAAACTTTTAAGACCAGGTAACTGTTTTACCAAAATTCACAGAAGTAAAGAAAGTCAAAGAAAGAAAACTGAGGAATATGGTTCAAATAAAAGAACAACATAAAACCTGGGGAGGAGGGGGGAACACCAATGAAATGGAGATAACTTACCTGGATAAAGAGTTAAAGACAACAATAACAAAAATGCTAACTGAACTCTGGAAAAGAATAGAGGAACACAGAAAGAACTTCAACACAGAAGTAGAAAATATAATAAAAGAACCAATCATAGCTGAATAATATAATAACTGAAATGAAAAATATACTAGAAGGAATTAAGAGTGGATTAAGTGATACAAAAGAATGTACATGCAACCTGGAAGATAGGATAGTGTAAATCACCCAATCAAAATAGCAAAAAGATTTTTTAAATGAGAATTTAAGGGACCTGAGGGACTACATAAAGCATACTATTATAGGGGTCTCAGAAAAAGAAGAGGGAAGGGACAGAACACTTACTTTGAATAATAATGACTGAAAACATCCCTAACACAGGAAGGAAATAAACATCCAGGTACAGGAAGCACAGAGGGTTCTAAACAAAATGAACCCAAAAAGATCCAAAATAGGATGTAGAATGTCAAAATTTAAAGATAAATAGAGACTCCTAAAGGTAGCAAGAGAAAAACAAAAGTCATATTCAAGGGGAACCCCAGAAGGCTATGAAGTGATTTTTTAGCAAAACACTTTGGAGGCCAGAAGGCAATGGCATGATGTATTTAAAGTGCTGAAAGAAAAAAAAAAACAAAACACTGTAACTAGCAAGGTTATGATTTAAAATTTTAGAATTTAAAGAGAGATGAAATTTTCCAGAAAAGAAAAACCAAGTTATTGTCATATTTTTATCAGAAATATTCAAATATCTTTTAATTGAAAAACAAAAGGTAATAACAAGAAAATACTGATAAAGGCAATTATATAGCAAAAGCAGTGAATCAGTCATTGACAAAAACTAGTATGAAAGCTAAAAGAAGTTTTAAAACCTACTATAATTACAATAAATAGTTAAGGGATAGATATGAGTATGTAAAATATGGCATCAGAAACACAAAACATGGAAAGGAAGTAAAAAGTGTAGATCCTGAGAATGTGTTCAGGCTTAAATGGCCATCAAGTAGATATACTTCACCATATATAAACTTCATGGTAACCCGACAAATCAAAAACCTACAATAAATATACAAATACTAAAGAGAAAAGCACCCAAGTATAACATTAAAGAAAATTATTAAAGGACAAAAAAAAGGGACAGAGAAGAACTATAAAACGACCAGAAAACAAGTAAAAAAATGGCAATAAAAACCTACCTATCAATAATCACTTTAAAAGTCCGTGTACTAAATGCTCCAATCAAAAGCCATAGGGTGCCTGATTAGATAAAAAATATAAAGATCCATCTATATGCTCCCTATAAGAGACTCACTTCAGAGCTAAGACACACACAGACTGAAAGTGAGGGAATGGAAAAGATATTTCATGCAAATAGAAGTGACAAGGAAGAAAGGTTAGCAATACTCATATTAGACAAGCTAAACTTTAAAATAAAGTTTATAATCAAAGAATATAAAGGACATTATAATGATTAAAGGGTCAATTCAAAAAGAGCATCTAACATTTACAAACATATGCACTTATTATAGAAGCTCCTAAATATGTAAAGCACATATTAACAGACATAAAGGAGAAACTGACAGTAATCTGACAATAGGTATGACTGTTTAAAATACTGCATCAATGGATTGATCATCCAGACAGAAGACTAGTAAGGAAACATGGCCCTAGCCAATACATCAGGCCAGATGTACTTAGCCTTTGACTGTGTGGATCACAATAAACTGTGGAAAATTCTGAAAGAGATGGGAATACCAGACCACCTGACCTGCCTCTTAAGAAATCTGTATGCAGGCCAGGAAGCAACAATTAGAACTGGACATGGAACAACACACTGGTTCCAAATAGGAAAAGGAGTACATAAAGGTTGTATATTGTCACCCTGCTTATTTAACTTCTATGCAGAGTACATCATGAGAAATGCTGGACTGGAAGAAACACAAGCTGGAATCAAGATTGCTGGGAGAAATATCAATAACCTCAGATATACAGATGACACCACCCTTATGGCAGAAAGTGAAGAGGTACTAAAAAGCCTCTTGATGAAAGTAAAAGAGGAGAGTGAAAAAGTTGGCTTAAAGTTCAACATTCAGAAAACGAAGATCATGGCATCTGGTCCCATCACTTCATGGCAAATAGATGGGGAAACAGTGTCAGACTTTATTTTTTGGGGCTTCAAAATCACTGCAGATGGTGATTGCAGGCATGAAATTAAAAGACGCTTACTCCTTGGAAGAACAGTTTGACCAACCTAGATAGCATATTCAAAAGCAGAGACATTACTTTGCCGACTAAGGTCCATCTAGTCAAGGCTATGGTTTTTCCAGTGGTCATGTATGGATGTGAGAGTTGGACTGTGAAGAAGGCTGAGCACCGAAGAATTGATGCTTTTGAACTGTAGTGTTGGAGAAGACTCTTGAGAGTCCCTTGGACTGCAAGGAGATCCAACCAGTCCATTCTGAAGGAGATCAGCCCTGGGATTTCTTTGGAAGGAATGATGCTAAAGCTGAAACTGCAGTACTTTGGCCACCTCATGAAAAGAGTTGACTCATTGGAAAAGACTCTGATGCTGGGAGGGATTGGGGGCAGGAGAAGAAGGGGACGACAGAGGATGAGACGGTTGGATAGCATCACTGACTCGATGGACATGAGTCTGAGTGAACTCCAGGAGTTGGTGATGGACAGGGAGGCCTGCTGTGCTGCTATTCATGGAGTCGCAAAGAGTTGGATATGACTGAGTGACTGAACTGAACTGAATTGATAGGATATTCCATCTAAAAACAACAGAATATGCACTCTTTTCAACTTTTCAAGTGCACATGGAACTTTTTCCAGGATAGATCACCTGCTAAGCCACTAAACAAGTCTCAGTAAGTTTAAGAAGACAGAAATAGTATCAAGCATGTTCTCTTACCACAATGGTATGAAGCTAGAAATCAAATACAGTAATAAAAATGGGGAAAAAACACAAATGTGGAAACTAAACAATCTGCAATTAAACCAATGGGCCAAAGAGAATATCACAGAGGAAGTCAGAAAATAAGTTGAGCCAAAATGGAAAAATAAACAATTTTCCAAAATATATAGCAGATACCATATGTAGTTCTAAGATATGTTTATAGCACTACAGGTCTACCTCAAGAAATAAGAAAAATCTCAAAGAAGCAACCTAACTTTTTACCTAAATGAATTACACAGGGGAAAAAAATCAGAGTAGAAATAAATAATATAGATACCAAAAAATAACAGGAAAGATTAACAAACTGATTCACTGAAAAGCTGACTCTTTATAAGGTAAATTTGATAAACCTTAAGCCAGACTCAAGAATAAAGAGAGTTCAAATAAATAGGATTTGAAAGGGAAAATATTGAAACTGATATCACAGAAATATAAACAATTATAATGAACTTTGAACAGTTATATGCCAACAAAAAGGACAGCCTAGAAGAAATGGATAAATTACTAGAAATGTGATTTTCAAAGACTGAATCAAGAACAAACAGATAATTTGATGAGACCAATTGCTAGTATTGACGTGGAGTCAGTAATCAGCTCCCAATAAACAAAAGTCCAGGGCTACATGGCTCCACAAGGTCATTCTATCAAACATTTAAAGAAGAGTTGATATCTATTCTTCTCAGACTATTCCAAAACATTGAAGAGCAGGGAACACTCCCAAACTCACTCTGAAAAACACCACAGACACAAAAAATTACAGGCCAATATCAGTGATAAACAAAATATCAAATTAAATCCAATAATAGATTAAAATGATCATGCATGATGATTGAGTACAGTTTATTTGAGTGATACAAGGATGACTTAATATCCCCAAATCAATCAGCATGATAGATCACATTAAGAAAATGAATAAAAATCATATAGTCATCTCAATATATGCAGAAAAAGCATTTGACAAATTTCAACATCCATTCATAAATATTCTCAACAAAGTGGATGTAAAGGACACATAGTTCAACATAACAAAGAGGCTGTATATGATAAACCTACTGCTAATATCTCAAGAGTGGAAAACTGGAAGGTTTTTCTCTAAGATTAAAAAATAAAACAATGCTTACATTCACCATTTCTACTTAACATAGTATTGGAAATCCTAACCACTATAATCAGAAAAACAAAACAAGAAAATGCATTCAAGTTGAAAGGAAGAAATAAAACTGTCAGTATTTGCAGATGATGTTATATTATATAGAAAACCCTAATGACTCTTCCATAAAACTCTTAGAGCTAACAAAGTAATTCAATATATTTGTAGGATTCAAGATGAATATAGATAAATTTATAGCTTTTCTATATAGTATAAGTAAAATATCAGAAAGAGAAAGAAAGAAAAAAACCTCCTATTTAAGGATCTCATCAAAAAGAATAAACTATTTAGGAATGCATTTAACCAAGAAGGTGAAAGATCTATATTCTGAAAACTATAAAACATTGATGAAGGAAATTTAAGCTGACACAAAGAAATGGAAAGATATTTCATGCTCATAGATTGGAAGAATTGTTAAAATGTCCAAGCAATCTACAAATTTAATGTAATCCCTATCAAAATGTCCATAACTTTTTCACAGCGCTAGAACAAATACTCAAGTTTGTATGGAAACACAAAATACCCTGAATAGCCAAAGCAATGTTGAGACTAAGAATAAAGTGGGTGGTATCATGCTCCCAGACTTCAGACTAACAACAAAGCTTCCGTAATAAAAGGAGAACAGTCCTGGCAAAAAAGCAGACACATAGATCAATGGAACAGACTATAGAAGCCAGAAATAAGCCCATGAACATATGGTCAATTAATTTAGATCAAAGGAGGCAAGAATATACAATAAGAGAAAGATAGTCTCTTCAAAAATTGGGTCTGAAAAAGCCAGAAAACTACATATAAAAGAATGGAATAAAAATATTTTATCATGCCACATACAAAAATAAAACTAAAAAGGATTAAAAATCTAAATCTAGGACCTGAAGGCAGTATACTCTTTTGCATAAGTCTTAGCAATATTTCTTTCCATTTTCTTCAGGCAAGGGAAATAAGAACAAAAATAAACAAATGGATGTAATGTGTAATAAAACTTAAAAACTTTTCACATTAGGGAAACCATCAACTAAATGAAAAGGCAACCTACCAAATGGGAGATTTCTGCAAGTGTTATATTTGATAAGGTGTAAATATCCAAAATAGATGAAGAATTCATACAATCATTATAAAAATATTAAAAATGGGTATAAGATCTGAATAAGCATTTTTCCCAAAAGACATAAAGATAGCCAACAGGCACAGAAAAATATGCTGAATACCACTAATCATCAGACAAATACAAATGAGAGGTTACTTCACACGTGTTAAAATAGCTATTGTCAAAAAGACAAGAAATAAGTTGTGGCAAGGATGTGGAGAAAAGAGAACACTACCATACTATTGGTGGGAGCATAAATCAGTATAGCACAGTGAAAATAGTATGTAGTTTCCTCAAAAAACTAAAAATAGAACTATCATATGATCCTGCATACCTACTCCTGGGTAAATATCCAAAGAAAACAAAAACACTAATTGAAATACATGTGTGCACCCTAATGTTTATAGTGTATGATTTATGATAGCCAAGATATGTAAACAACCTAAATTTTCATCAGATATATCAATAAAGATGTGTTATATGAATGTTATATACAGACATTCACATACTGGAATATTACTCAGCCATAGAAAAATAACAAAATCTTGCCATTTGCAATAAGCAGATGGATCTGTAAAGTATTATGCTTAGAGAAATAAGTCAGAGAAAGATGAATACAGTATACTTTCACTTATATGTTGAATATAAAATGTAAAAAATAAACAGACTCACACATATAGAGAACACATTAGGACAGGAAAAGTTCCAATTTTCACTCCAATCCAAACAAAGGCAATGCCAAAGAATGCTCAAACTACTGCACAACTGCACTCATCTCACAAGCTGACAAAGTGATGCTCAAAATTCTCCAAGCCAGGCTTCAACAGAGTGTGAACTGTGAAATTCCAGATGTTCAAGCTGGATTTAGAAAAGGCAGAGGAACCAGAGATCAAATTGCCAACATCTGTTGGATCATCGAAAAAGCAAGAGAGTTCCAGAAAAACATCTACTTCAGCTTTATTGACTACACTAAAGTCTTTGGCTGTGTGGATCACAACAAACTGTGGAAAATTCTTCAAGAGATGGGAACACCAGACTACCTTACCTGCCTCCTGAGAAATCTGAGTGCAGGTCAGGAGCAACAGTTAGAACAGGACATTGGAACAACAGATTGGTTCCAAACTGGGAAAGGAGTACCTCAAGGCTGTACATTGTCACCCTGCTTATTTAACTTATATGCAGAGTACACCATCAGAAATGCCAGGCTTCATGAAGCCCAAGCTGTAATCAAGATAGCCAGGAGGCTTATCAATAACCTCAGATAGGCAGATGACACCACCCTCATGGCAAAAAGCGAAGAAGAACTAAAGAGCCTCTTGATGAAAGTGAAAAAGGAGAGTGAAAATGTTGGATTAAAACTCAACGTTCAGAAAACCAAGATCATGGCATCTGGTCCCATCACTTCATTGCAAATAGATGGGGAAACAATGGAAAAAGTGAGAGGCTTTATTTTGGGGGGCTCCAAAATCACTACAGATGGCGACTGCAGCCATGAAATTAAAAGACACTTGCTGCTTGAAAGAAAAGCTATGATGAATCTAGACAGTATATTAAAAAGCAGAGACATTACTTTGCTGACAAAGGTCCATCTAGTTAAAGCTATTGTTTTTCCTGTAGTCATGTGTGGATGTGAGAGTTGGACTATAAAGAAAGCTGAGCACCAAAATACTGATGCTTTTGAACTGTGGTGTTGGAGAAGACTCTTGAAAGTCCCTTAAGTGCAAGGAGATCCAACCCGTCCATCCTAAAGGAAATCAGTCCAGAATAGTCATTGGAAGGACTGATGCTGAAGCTGAAACTCCAATACTTTGGCCCCCTGATGTGAAGAACTGACTCACTGGAAAAGACCCTGATGTTGGGAAAGATCAAAGGCAGAAGGAGAAGTGGACGACAGAGGATGAGATGGTTGGATGGCATCACTGACTCCAAGGACATGAGTTTGAGCAAGCTCTGGGATTCGGTGATGGACAGAGAAGCCTGACGTGCTGCAGTCCATGAGGCTACAAAGAGTCGGACAGGACTGAGCGACTGAACTGAATTGAAAGAGGAGAGAGATAAGGGTGGGGCAAAATAGGAGAAGGGGATTAATAGTTACAAACAATTAGGCATAAAATAAGATACAAGAGTGTAATTTATAGCATAGGAAATATAGTAAAAATTTTATAACAACTTTATATGAAGTATAATCTATAAAAATATCAAATCAGTACATTGGACACTTGAAAGTAATATAATATAGTAAATAAAATATACTTCAATTAAGAAAGAGTAAAGAACAGCTTGCCTGTAATACCATCACTCATAGAAATCATATTTCAGGTATCGGGTTCAAAACTTTTCTATGCATTGAATATACACTACGAAGACACTGCAGTGTTGTATACTTTTGCAAAAAATCTTCCAAAGTGAATAAAAACCCCTGATAAATATACATTTAAATTGGTGGTTGTTGTTCAGTTGCTCAGTAGTGTCCAACTCTTTGCAACCCCATGGACTGCAGCACACCAGGTGTGGATTAGTATAATCCCTTTAAATAACTAATGAACACTATGCCACTGTTGAAGAATTAGGTATATTTTATTTGAATTATCATAAATAATGTTTTGAATAATTTAATGANTAATTAGAAGGATTTAATGTAAAGTACAGAGAATATGGCAAATATTTTATAATAACAATATTGAATATAATTTATAAAAATTTTGAATCACAAAATTGTACACTTGAAGTGAATATAATAAGTCAACTATACTTCAGTAAAAAACAAAATTATTAATTCACCTTTTAAAACACCGGGAAAAAATAACCCTCAGAATTAATGGAATATAACATTCTGGTATCAATGGGCTGATGTTTGCCACTTGATAAATATCTTTTGAATAAATGGATGAGCAGTGAATTATTTTATTCAGAAAATATTTATTGAGAATCTATACTCATGCCAGAGATAGAAGTAATGAACTAGAACAGAACAAGAAAGTTAGCCAGGGGCCCATTCACTGCAGAGGCCTGGTTTGATATGCTGGCAAGCATATAGAACTGACTTATTTCATATTAACGAGTCTAAACTTTCTCTTGCCTGTAAGTAACCAAAGAGGGTTTTACACTGTAAAAACTTTTAGTTTGTAAACTTCAAGACATTTTAATACAACACTACTAGTTCAACACAGTATAAATCTAGGTACCCAGAAGTTAGGTGACTAACCTGGGGCTCCGTGAAGACTCAGTAAGTAACTCTAAGAAACATAAAACTTTCAGTTCAGTTCAGTCGCTCAGTCGTGTCCGACTCTTTGCGACCCTATGAATCACAGCACGCCAGGCCTCCCTGTCCATCACCAACTCCCAGAGTTCACCCAGACTCACATCCATCGAGTCAGTGATGCCATCCAGCCATCTCATCCTCTGTCGTCCCCTTCTCCTCCTGCCCCCAATCCCTCCCAGCATCAGAGTCTTCCAATGAGTCAACTCTTCACATGAGGTGGCCAAAGTACTGAGTTTCAGCTTTAGCATCATTCCTTCCAAGGAACACCTAGGACTGATCTCCTTTAGAATGGACTAGTTGGATCTCCTTGCAGTCCAAGGGACTCTCAAGAGTCTTCTCCAACACTACAGTTCAAAAGCATCAATTCTTCAGTGCTCAGCCTTCTTCACAGTCCAACTCTCAGATCCATACATGACCACAGGAAAAACCATAGCCTTGACTAGATGGACCTTAGTCGGCAAAGTAATGTCTCTGCTTTTGAATATGCTATCTAGGTTGGTCATCACTTTCCTTCCAAGGAGTGTCTTTTAATTTCATGGCTGCAATCACTATCTGCAGTGATCTTGGAACCCAAAAAAAAAAAAAAGTCTGACGCTGTTTCCACTGTTTCCCCATCTATTTGCCATGAAGTGATGGGACCAGATGCCATAATCTTCGTTTTCTGAATGTTGAGCTTTAAGCCAACTTTTTCACTCATATAAAACTTTAGGAGTTTTAAACCTGGGAGACTTTTCAAGGATATTCTCAGCTAAATACAGTTATATCCTGATAAAGCAAAACCTTCAGAGAAGAAATACTTTCAACCCCTATGTGTTAGATGAAAAAATATCGAGGGTCAGAATATAGCCAATACATTGGTGTTTTAGACCCAAATGGTTACAATACTAATTTAGTAAGTGCTTTTCTAGAGAACTACATTAGTTAAAACACCTTAGAGAAAGACTTGCTCTCTGAAACTAATTTATGTTTTTGACAGCCTCCTCCAAAATGTTTATTCCAATGAGTCTCTCACAAATGGTTTTGAGTCATACAAGTTACAGTTTTAACTGACATTTTCTCTTAGTTTTTAAATCTGTGAACTTAGAACTATAAAATACATGCCTCCTATGCACTGAATTATCTTCATTAACTTGGAGAAAGTTCCAGAACTGATATTTCAGAATGCTTCTTAGGTAACACCAGCAGTGTGATTCATATAAGAAAGACCAAAGAGTAGTAATTTTATATGAACTCCAGGTCAAGTGGTTCACATAAACAGCATCCACTGAAAGCTAAATGAGAGCCAACATCCAGCAAAATTTGAATTTGGAAGGCAAATCTGAAAGATGTTGCCACACAAAATAAACACAAATACTCCCAGCATTGTCTAAAATTATCTCATTACTGTAATAGTCATTTTCCAGTCATACGTATTATTCCATCAGAAGTAATTGCTTCAAGGAATGGCATGATTTTGAACTACACATGCTAGAAGATAATCTTAACTTCTNCTAAGGCATTGTATGGTTTTAATTAAATGTTCATCAAGCCACTCTATAAATTTGACTCCAAAGATCTACAAACATGTATTTTCCTAGCTATTAATGTTAAAACTAGTTAGGAAAAAATACAATTTACTCAATAATTAATGATAAAAATTGGTCAGTAGAAAGCACATTAAGGCTGTATAGATAATGCTGGTCTGATTAGAGAAAAATCAACAAGATGCTAGTTTATAAAACAGAATTAAATTAGATTCCTTCTATTCAGAAGAAGAAACAGTAGGGAATTCTCTGTTTGAAATGATTTATGAATATTAGCATTCTAAGCATGCATAGTAAAATGATTAGTAATATCCTCTTGTCCTTTATTTAACATATTAAATTAAGCAGTTGTATGAGTTTTTAAATGTTGGGACTATTATTTTAATACTAAAGATATCATTTTTATAATGTTGAAAAAAATAGGTCCAGACTTTCATTATTCTTACACAATTTTTCCAAATAAGTGAAGGGGAAAAAAAATCTCTGAAACGTGTGGAACAAATGACAAAAAAATAGATGTGTGTGCATATACATTAACTGTAAAAGCAAACCATGGCACTTCAAAAATAAAACAAGAGCAACATGTAGTCCAGGACTGTGTTAAATTCTCAAACTTTCTGATATTACTTCCTTTCACAAGGTATGCCATTTATTTAAATACTTAGATTATATTTTTCATCTAACAGGATATATTTCATCACATATTATTTCATCACCTTTAAGGGTGATTTACTTGAACATTCATCAAGTTAGTGGGTCTTTGATCATCATTATCTTTGTAATAATCATTACTCTCAACATTTATGAAGGACTTATTATGTGCTCAGTAGACAATGTATTTTTTTCCTTAGCCCTTGACATCAGTTTACTTTTGTGTTGAATCACATCCATTTTTCTTTTAGAGTATCACTTTTACTATTTTTAAAGAATTTCAAGTTAGTTTATAAATCATCTCAGGCAACATCAAATAAAATAGGTTATTG
>SJYQ01009650.1:102787-137924 GCA_006410935.1 Redunca redunca | reverse complement strand
CACAGTTCAAATGCATCAATTCTTCGGCGCTCAGCTTTCTTCACAGTCCAACTCTCACATCCATTCATGACCACTGGAAAAATCATAACCTTAACTAGACAGACCTTTGTTGGCAAAGTAATGTCTCTGCTTGGTCATAACTTTCCTTCCAAGGAATAAGTGTCTTTTAATTTCATGGCTGCAATCACCATCTGCAGTGATTTTGGAGCCCCCCAAAATAAAGTCTCACACTGTTTCCACTGTTTCCCCATTTATTTCCCATTAAGTGATGGGANTCCCATTAAGTGATGGGACTGGATGCCATGATCTTCGTTTTCTGAATGTTGAGCTTTAAGCCAACTTTTTCACTCTCCTCTTTCATTTTCATCAAGAGGCTTTTTAGTTCCTCTTCACTTTCTGCCATAAGGGGTGGTGTCATCTGCATATCTGAGGTTATTGATATTTCTCCCAGAAATCTTGATTCCAGCTTGTGCTTCTTCCAGCCCAGTACCACTACCCTAATCCTGACGATCAAAAATGTATCGGTGTGTGGGTGCTAAATCGCTTCAGTCATGTCTGACTCTGCGACCCCATGGACTGTAGCTCTCCAGGTTCCTCTGTCCATGGGATTCTCCATGCCCTCCTCCAGGGGATCTTTCCAACCAAGGGATCAAACCTGCCTCCTGCATTAGCAAGCGAGTTCTTTTACCACTAGCACCACCTGGGAAGCCTCAGAAATGTATCCATGTATTCTCAAATGTGTTCTGGAGTTACAGGTGCAAGAAAAAATACAGGTCATTGTTAAATTTGAATTTCAGATAAACATTTTTAGCAAAATTATGTCCCAAATATTACATGGGACTGTATAGCAGCATGAAGAACTTAATCTCAACAAAGTTGTTTGTATCATTAATTCAGTAAATATCCCGTGAGTCTTTACTATGAACTAGAAGAAGGCAATGGCACCCCACTCCGGTACTCTTGCCTGGAAAATCCCATGGACGGAGGAGCCTGGTGGGCTGCAGTCCATGGGGTCGCTAAGAGTCGGACATGACTGAGCGACTTCACTTTCACTTTTCACTTCCATGCTTTGGAGAAGGAAATGGCAACCCACTCCAGTGTTCTTGCCTGGAGAATCCCAGGGACGGGGGAGTCTGGTGGGCTGCTGTCTATGGGGTTGCACAGAGTCAGACACGACTGAAGTGACTTAGCAGTAGCAGTGGCAGGTACTGTTGTAAGCTCTGGGGACATAGTGGTGAGAAAAGAAGACAAGGTTCTTGATCTTATGAAGCATATATTCTGGTGGAGGATAACAGACAATAAACAAGCAAATAAATAAACTTTAAGATACAATAGATTCTTTTAAGAAAATGAAACAAGGTAAAGATAGATATATCCTATAACATAGAACATATACTATGTATGTGCATATGTATATTATATTCATATATATGCATTGTATATATATATATATATGAAAAAGAGAGAGAAGTAATGGAAACATATAGGAAAGCTGCCTACCTTAAAATTATTAGAATCAAGACAAGTGCTAGTTCAGGTCAATTATTCCAGGAGGAATTAACATCTAAACTGACCCTATTTTTAAAAACTAAATTTATTTCTTTTAAATTGAAGGATAATTGCTTTACAGTATTGTGTTGGTTTCTGCCAAACATCAACATGAATCAGCCATAGATATACCTATGTCAGTTAGAGTCAATTATTCCAGAAGGAATTAACATCAAAACTGACTCTAAAGGACAAATAGGAACTTTCCCTGGCAGTCCAGTGGTTAAGACTCCTCACTTCCACTACTGGGGGTGCAGATTCAATCCCTGGTCAGGGAAGTAAGATGCCACATGCCACTCAGTCCAAAAAAAAAAAGAGAGAGCGAGAGCGAGAGAGAAAGATACTCACAGCCTTCATGCGTTCTGTACCACAAAGATACTCCATGATATTTTCCCCAAGTAAAAATTGGCAACATATGAAAAGGCTAGTATATCACTACTGAATGGAGTTATTTTCAGAAATACAAGTCTGGCTTAAAATTTGAAAACTCAGTCAGTGGAATTTACCATACTAAAAGAGGGGGAAAGGATACACATATAATCATCTTAATAGATGCAGGAAATGTTTAAATAAAATTCAGCACTCATTCAAGATAAAAATAAATAAATAAAGGACAAATAGAGGATAATTTGAGGGGTGGGAGTAAGGGGGAAGTTTTGGGATAAGGGAGTTGGGATGTTAAGTACCAAGCAGAAAAAAGAGACAGTCAAGAAAATAACATGAAGCTTTTCAAGAAATAAAAGTCTATATGGTTGGATTAGGGGTGTAGTGGGGAATGAGGAGTGGAGGGGATGAAACTGGAAAAAGACAGATTATGAGGGGTCATTTTATTTCAGGATAAAGAAGTTGCTCTTTATCCTAACAGCAATATATAGGCAGTGTAGAATTTTTATGTAACAAAGTGGTACCTTCAAATTTGCATTTCAGAACAATTATTCTGCCCGAGAAAATGAGCTGGGAGATGTTAGGTAGACTGTGATGAGATAGTTATCAGTCCAAGCAAGTGATGCCACAGGAATATTTCAAGGTGGTAGCACCAAGGATGGACAAAGAATGGAGAAAAGTGGAGACCCATTTATGAAGAAAAAATGGGCAAGTTTTGTTTTTTTTTTTTAATTCTGGAAGAGTGAAGAAGGGGAATGAGTCCTGATAACACTCAGTCTGGGAAACCAGGTGCCATTCCTGAAATTAGGAACACAGAAGGAAAGTAAACTTACAGTGTAAGACGATGCATTCATTTGAGACATGTTGTGTTTGAGATGCCAGCCACATGCATATTGGATCATGTTTCCATACTTGAAACATGTGATGACTCTTACTGAACCTTGTCTCCCATCAGACTCTTCAGCTGTGCAGGTTTCCCAGTCTACTTTATGTGCGTTCCTCCTGTAGAAGCTCGTTGCTACCTGCTCAGGGTCTCCTTCCAAATGGAAGGACTTCCCATGCTGCCTGGAGATAAGGGACATTTTCTAATTACAAATTTGTTCATATTGCTATTTCCCAACCTCACCCTCAGATTAGCATTCAAATACCTTAGCACAGCCTTCAGGATTCTGTAACAATCTATTCCATCACACACTCTGCTTCTGTTCATACTGGTCCTTCTGCCTAAAATATCATCCCTCTCCCACTTCAGGACCTTCCCACCCCCTATATCCTACCAGATCTAGCCTAAACATCTCCTCTATTTGGACTCTTCAGGTTATAGTCCCACAGCTGATTTTGAACTCCATGGTCAAGATAAAACTAACATAGGGAAGGCTCCCAGATCTTTAGCCTGTGGCTGTTAGGAATGTGTTGCCTCTGCCCTAGAATACAGTACTCTGAAAACTGCATTGCCCTGTTCCCAGCTGGCTAGATATTAAACTCTGCCAACAGAGGGTGCTTGAAGCACACTGCAAGGCTGGAAAAGGAAAAGAAGACTTTTATTTTTTTTCTGAAAGAAAACAGATCTATGTGCAGACTTGGTTCAAACTGTGTGGTCACCACCTTAGTGATGCCTCCTGCTGTGGCTTGAATTGTGTCCTCCCCCAAAAGACATGTTCATGTCCCAACCTCTGATACCAGGGAATATGACTTTAATTGGAAATAGGGTCTTTGCAGATGTAATCAATGAAAATGAAGTCATTGAATAAGAAGTGACCTTACAAGAGGAGAAAACAGAGACGCACACACAGGGAAGACAACCATGTGAAGGCAGAAGCAGAAATTGGAGTTATGGGGCCACAAGGCAGGGAACCCTGAGGATCACCGCAACCAGCAAGAGCTGGGAGAAAGCCATGGAAGAGACCCTCCCTCAGAAGCCCCAGAAGGAACCAAGTCGGTCACTCAGTTGCTCAGTCGTGTCCAACTCTTTGTGACCTATGGGCTGTCTTCCCTGTCCGTGGAATTTTCCAGGCAAGAATATTGGCCAGGGGATCTTCTCCACCCAGGGGCTGAAGGCACGTCTCTTGCAATCTACTGTATTGGCAGGCAGATCCTTGACCACTGAGCCACCTGGGAAGCCTAGAAGGAACCAACCCTGCCGACAGCTTAGTTTCAGCTCATAACCTCTAGAAGTGTGTGTACTCTTCAAAATGGATAAAGTGGTAGATTTTTATATTACATTTATATACAAGAAAAAAATTTAAAGAAATAGTAAATGCAAAAGGTAGCTACTACCCTTGCACCTGAAGTGAAAGTAAATAAATAAGGACCTTAGAAACTCAGAGGAGGCTCTTGCCCCAAGTCTGAGATTAATTTTTTTTATTGTGGTAAAGAATCTGCCTGCAATGTGGGAGACCTGGATTCGATCCCTGGGTCAGAAAGATCCCCTGGAGAAGGGACTAGTTCCCCTCTCCAGTATTCTTGCCTGGAGAATCCCATACACAGAGAGCCTAGCTGATTACAGTCCATAGGGTCACAAAGAGTCGGACACGACTGAGCGACTCATACACACACTACTTATATACACACACCGATTCAGACAATAAATTGGATTATGTGTATTTTGAAGTGAAGTGTTCGTTGCTCAGTTGTGTCTGACTCTTTGCAACCCCATGGACTGCAGCCCACTAGGCTCCTCTGTCCATGGAATTCTCCAGGCAAGAATAATGGAGTGGGTAGCCAGTTCCTTCTCCAGACGATCTACCCAAACCAAGGGATTGAACTCTGGTCTCCTACATTTCAGGTGGATTCTTTACCACCTGGACTATCAGGGAAGCCCAATGTATGTATTTATGTACTTAATATTGATGGATAATTGACATGCAATATTATGTTAGTTTCAGGAATGCCATTTTAAAGTGCACACTTCAGTGTCATGAAGTAGCTTCACAGTGCTGTACCATAATCTAGTTCTTAGACCTCTCATCACCCCAGAAGAGGAAATCCTGTCCTATTAGGCATGCATCTACTAGTTATTTTGCTGTGCACCCCTTTGATTTCTTTTTTATTCCTTTTGGTTATTAACCATGGCCAGTACCCTCAAGGAGGGTGCCTAAGCTGGGGTTAGAACTCTGAGGAAAGGTAAGATGAACTAGATGGCAGCCTGGGAGGACTACAAGAAGGGCCAGGTCAGGGTCAGATGATAAGACCAGTCGTAAGGATGCTACATCCTGGACAGAATCACCCTACTCAGAGAGGTAGATGATGCTCTTGTCTCTCATTGTAGAAAGCTCCATAAAATAGAATCTGGAATAAAATATTGAAGGCCACCAAATAGATAGTACATTGAAAAATTAGATGGGATGCAAAAGTTCCTAGAAATATATAAAATGCCAAAAGTGGTGCTTGTATAAATATTAAGGAAACTAAAAGTCATCACATTGTCTCTCCTAAAAAGAACAAATGATTATAAAAAAAAAAAGACTTTTGAAATTTGCCTACTCATTTCATGAGGTTAGTGTAATATAGATTCCAAAACCAGATAGGGGCTGTACAAGAAACCAATAACAGCTAATTGAATCCAGCAGTGATTGTGAAAAGCCCTGCATCTTGATCCAATAGGAATGGGCGTACCACTAACTGCAGCCGCAGAGGCTATCCCATTGGTAACTTTTTCCCCACAACCCCTGTCCACAGAGCAGAACTTCTTCCTTCCTGACTTTCTTTCCCAAGACTGTAAGAGAAGAAGCAGGGAGACTTATCACTCATTGGTTCACTTCTTACTATAATAGAGCCCAGACAAGGAATAAGGTTTAAGATCTATTACCTCCTCTGGCCAAACTGCTTAGGTGAAAACATGTTCAATAAATCAGAACAATCTTCTGGGTGGATTGTGTCAACAAATATTAAATAACTTAAGCAATTACCTCTGAAGCCAAAACATCCTTTTAATCTAATCTCTGGCCTTGACTCTATTTATTTTAGTCCAAAGTTCAAAATTAGATAACTGAACATGGAGATTTGTGATGTAGCCTATCAATTCAGTTCAGTTCACTCACTCAGTCCTATCTGACTCTTTGCAACCGCATGAACAGCAGCACACCAGGCCTCCCTGTCCATCACCAACTCCTGGAGCCTGCTCAAACCCATGTCCATCGAGTTGGTGATGCCATCCAACCATCTCATCCTCTGTCGTCCCCTTTTCCTCCCACCTTCAATCTTTCCCAGGATCAGGGTCTCTTCAAAAGAGTCAATTCTTTGCCAAAGTATTAGAGTTTCAGCTTCAGCACCAGTCCTTCCAATGAATATTCAGGACTGACTTCCTTTAGGATGGACTGGTTGGATCTCCTTGCAGTCCAAGGGACTCTCAAGAGTCTTCTCCATCACCACAGTTCAAAAGCATCAATTCTTCGGTGCTCAGCTTTCTTTATAGTCCAAATCTCACATCCATACATGACTACTGGAAAAACCATAGCCTTGACTAGACAGACCTTTATTGGAAAAGTAATGTCTCTGTTTTTTAATATGCTTTCTAGGTTGGTCGTAGCTTGTATTCCAAGGAGCAAACATCTCCAGTGATTTTGGAGTAAAAAAAATAAAGTCTGTCACTGTTTCCATTCTTTCCTTATCTATTTGCCGTGAAATGATGGGACCAGATGCCGTGATTTTAGTTTTCAGAATATTGAGTTTTAAGCCAACAATTTCACTCTCCTCTTTCAATTTCATCAGGAGACTCTTTAGTTCTTCTTCACTTTCTGCCATAAGGGTGGTGTCATCTGCATATCTGAGGTTATTGATATCTCTCCCAGCAATCTAGATTCCAGCTTCTGCTTCATCCAGCTCGCATTTCACTTGATGTACTCTGCATATAAAATAAGCAGGGTGACAATATACAGCCTAGATGTACTCCTTTCCTGATTGGAACCAGTCTGTTGTTCCACATCCAGTTTTAACTGTTGCTTCTTGACCTGCATACAGATTTCTCAAGAGGCAGGTAAGGTGGTCTAGTATTCCCATCTCTTTCAGAATTGTCCACAGTTTGTAGTGATCCACACAGTCAAAGGCTTTGACATAGTCAATAAAGCAGAAAGAGATGTTTTTCTGGAACTCTCTTGCTTTTTCCATAATCCAGTGGATGTTGGCAATTTGATCTCTGGTTCCTCTGACTTTTCTAAAACCAGCTTGAACATCTGGAATTTCATGGTTCACGTGTTGCTGAAGCCTGGCTTGGAGGATTTTGAGCATTACTTTACTAGCATGTGAGATGAGTGCAGTTGTGCGGTAGTTTGAACTTTCTTTGGCATTGCCTTTCTTTGGAGTTGAAATGAAGACTGACCTTTTCCAATCCTGTGGTCACTGCTCAGTTTTCCAAATTTGCTGGCATATTGAGTGCAGTATCATCCTTTAGGTTTTGAAATAGCTCAACTGGAATTCCGTCACCTCCACTAGCTTTGTTCATAGTGATACTTCCTAAGGTCCACTTGACTTTGTATTCCAGGATGTCTGGCTCTACGTGAGTGATCACACTATCATGGTTATCTGGGTCATGAAGATCTTTTTTATATAGTTCTGTGTATTCTTGCCACCTTTTCTTAATATCTTCTGCTTCTGTTAGGTCCATACCATTTTTGTCCTTTATTGTGCCCATCTTTGCATGAAATGTTCCCTTGGTATCTCTAATTTTCTTGAAGAGATCTCTAGTCTTTCCAATTCTATTGTTTTCCTCTTTCTTTGCATTCATCACTAAGTCAGGCTTTCTTATCTCTCCTTGCTATTCTTTGGAACTCTGCATTCAAATGGATATATCTTTCCTTTTCTCCTTTGCCTTTCACTTCTCTTCTTTTCTCAGCTATTTGTAAGGCCTCTTCAGACAACCATTTTATCTTTTGCATTTCTTTTTCTTGGGGATGGTCTTGATATCTGCCCCCTGTACAAAGTCATGAACCTCCATCCATAGTTCTTCAGGCACTCTATAAATCTAATCCCTTGAATCTATTTGTCACTTCCACTGTATAATCATAAGGGATTTGATTTACGTCATACCTGAAGTCTAGTGGTTTTCCCTACTTCCTTCAATTTAAGTCTGAATTTGGCAATAAGGAGTTCATGATCTGAGCCACAGTCAGCTCCTGGTCTTGTTTTTGCTGACTGTATAGAGCTTCTCCATCTTTGGCTGTAAAGAATATAATCAATCTGATTTTGGTATTGACCATCTGGTGATGTCCATGTGTAGAGTCATCTCTTGTGTTGTTGGAAGAGGTTCTTTGCTATGACCAGTGCGTTCTCTCGGCAAAACTCCATTAGCCTTTGCCCTGCTTCATTTTGTACTCCAAGGCCAAATTTGCCTGTTACTCCAGGTATCTCTTGACTTCCTGCTTTTGCATTCTAGTCCCCTATAATGAAAAGGACATCTTTTGGGGGTGTTAGTTCTAAATGGTCTTGAAGGTCTTCATAGAACCGTTCAACTTCAGCTTCTTCAGCGTTACTGCTCTGGGCATAGACTTGGATTATGGTGATAATGAATGGTTTGCCTTGGAAACGAACAGCGATCAGTCTTTTTTGAGATTGCATCCAAGTACTGCATTTCCGACTCTTTTGTTGACCATGATGGCTACTCCATTTCTTCTAAGGTGTTCTTGCCCATAGTAGTAGACATAATGGTCATCTGAATTAAATTCACCCATTCCAGTCCATTACATTTTATTATTTATGTGTGCCCAGAGTTTTAAATCTTGTATCTCTTTATGAGTTCTATAAAAGAAGAAACAATAAACATAGTAAACAGTGATTTCTTCACAGAAAACCTTCAGTTAAATGACCTTCATGAGTTAATAGACATATAGCCTAAAACAGAGTTCCTGAGTAGCAACTCAGTCACAGATGAACTTTGGATTCTAGCAACTGGGATTGATCCCTACAGCATTTCTAAGTTTCAACAAACAGTATTAGGAAGTCATATGAAATATAATTAGTTTTCTAGTAACAATATGGACTTGAAACTTCCATAAATTTAACTTTATTCCATTTGATGTTAACTTGCCACAGACCAAACACACATACTTATTCCAAAAGAGAAAGTGAGTGTTGTTCAGTCATGCCTGACTCTTTGTGACCCCATGAACTATATAGTCCATGGAATTCTCCAGGCCAGAATACTGGAGTGGGTAGCTGTTCCCTTCTCCAGGGGACCTTTCCAACCCAGGGATCAAACCCAGGTCTCCTGCATTGCAGGAGGATTCTTTACCAGCTGAGCCACCAGGGAAGCCCTCCAAGAGAAAAGGCTTTATTAACAGTAACATTTGCAGATTTGTAAGTACATACACAATTAATTCATTTGCATTTTCTTGGCAAAACTCTATTAGTCTCATGTTGGGAGGCTGTAAACAATCACATGTGGCTGGACGAACCTATACAGGTGGGCTCGATAACCTTCAGCAGAGTCTGTAAGTTGAAACAGTCTTGTCATGCCCAGGAATTTTTATTGACTTGGAGCTGCAGGTTAACTCCTTCTCCAAGAGAAATGGTGATGGGGGAGAGCCCCCCATAAAGTCAGAGGTGTAGGTGAGAGCATAAAACAGATTCTGGTTTTGGGGGTAGATGCTCGGGAACAGGGGGTTTCCTGAGGCTTGATCACGCCTTTGCGTATGCCAAGCCTCCTTCCTCATGACCCTTGCCATGGGCAGAGTTCCTCATGCTGGCCCCCGGCAATGGGTCAATGTAGGTTCATCAGTTGTAACAAAAATGTCCCACTCTGGTAGGGGGATGTTGATAATGGGGAAGACTATGCATAGGTGGGGGAAAAGGCATATGGAAAATCTCCATACCTTCCCCTCAATTTTGTTATGAACTAAGCTGCTCTGAAAATATCTGTAAATAAGTATTAAGGCCATGACTTGTAATTCTTTATGTTTCCGTAATGCCTTGTACATAATTAGCATTCAGTGGGTACTTCCTGAATGATGACTAAATTAATTAACCTACAAGGCAAATAATCTGGGTAGAATAATTTGGAGTGAAATGGCTTTGGCTACATATCCAATGGCAAAACAATAAAGATAAAAACTGCTCTAATCATACATTTTAGCCTAATGGATCTTCACTGTCATAATTCATACACCTAGAGAACCCAACACTTGTATACCTGTGCTGGGTGACTACTGATTGGCTGACCAAAACTCATAGACCTGTGCGCATGTAGCTTTAATCTCCACTTACCTGAAATGAGAGAAGACCTCTTATTATAATTTTTAGGTATAAGACTTTTGAAAAGTCTTCCCATTCAAACTGAGTATACTTTTTTCATACTTCCATTGACCTGCTTGGCCTAAAAGTTGACTGTATTGAGTGAGCAAGAGTCACAACCTACACACGCACAAATCAATAGGTGAAAAACAACCATTCTACATATGACTTTGGGATATTGCAGTGTTTTAAAGTTCACTGTATTTATAAGGCACGGAATTGATACTACAAGATTACTTTTTAAAATTTTAAACTAGGGTGAGGGTGGCTAACTAAACACAAGAATTGCTCGTCAACTTTCTTTTGGTTTTGTCTCCAGCACAGAGGTCTGCTAGTGTGAGTGAGTTGGTTTATGTAGTTGGAACATCATGAGTTTCATTGCCAATCCAATTTGTAAATTTTGTCAGACTGGTATGAATATAACCTCTCTTCTTCTCCCTTGATAATATGCTTCCTTTTAAAAAAAGAGTTAATATCTGTTTCTTTCTCTTCTATCAGTTATCCACTTGAAGAATGGAGTGGGGAGGAGATTCTGAAAATATTCATTTCTTTTTTTTGCACTCACTTGCCCTTTGCTGTCCAGCCCACTCAGTCACTTCTATGGAGAAACTGGACATGTTAGAACTGGACATGGAACAACAGACTGGTTCCAAATAGGAAAAGGAGTAAATTAAGGCTGTATATTGTCACCCCGCTTATTTAACTTATATGCAGAGTACATCATGAGAAACACTGGAGTGGAAGAAACACAAGCTGGAATCAAGATTGCAGGGAGAAATATCAATAACCTCAGATATGCAGATGACACCACCCTTATGGCAGAAAGTGAAGAGGAACTAAAAAGCCTCTTGATGAAAGTGAAAGTGGAGAGTGAAAAAGTTGGCTTAAAGCTCAACATTCAGAAAACGAAGATCATGGCATCTGGTCCCATCACTACATGGGAAATAGATGGGGAAACAGTGGAAACAGTGTCAGACTTTATTTTTATGGGCTCGAAAATCACTGAAGATGGTGATTGCAGCCATGAAATTAAAAGACGCTTACTCCTTGGAAGGAAAGTTATGACCAACCTAGATAGCATATTGAAAAGCAGAGACATTACTTTTCCAACAAAGGTCCATCTAGTCAAGGCTATGGTTTTTCCAGTAGTCATGTATGGATGTGAGAGTTGGACTGTGAAGAAGGCTGAGCACTGAAGAACTGATGCGTTTGAACTGTGGTGTTGGAGAAGACCCCTGAGAGTCCCTTGGACTGCAAGGAGATCCAACCAGTCCATTCTAAAGGAGATCAGCCCTGGGTGTTCATTGGAAGGACTGATGCTAAAGCTGAAACTCCAATATTTTGGCCACCACATGAGAAGAGTTGACTCATTGGAAAAGACCCTGATGCTGGGAGGGATTGGGAGCAGGAGGAGAAGGGGATGACAGAGGATGAGATGGCTGGATGGCATCACCAACTCGATGGACATGAGTTTGAGTGAACTCCGGGAGTTGGTGATGGACAGGGAGGCCTGGTATGCCGCGATTCATGGGATCACAATGAGTCAGACATGACTGAGCCACTGAACTGAACTGAGAGAGCCACAGATAGACTCTGGTTCAGCGGAGAGTCTAGAGAGAACCCATCCTGATTTCACATCATTCCAGCTGGTTCCAGTGCATCCAGCAAAGGTTATATCAGTTGCAAAATCATCCATAAAGAATGCTACCCACCCCTGCACAGTCTGGTACAGATGTCTAATGGCTAAACTCCGCAATTTATAATGGTTCCAATTCTTCTTAGCCTTCCTTCAGAGTTTATGAATGACACAGTTTTATAAAATATACATTAATTTTTATGTATTTATTTGTCTGTGCCGGGTCTCAGATGTGGCAACGAGATATTTAGTTGTAGCATGTGAACACTTAGTTGAGGCATGTGGGATGTAGTTCCCTGATCAGGGATCGAATCCAGGCCCCCCTTCATTGGGAATGCAAAGTCTTAGCCACTGGCCCACTAGGGAAGTCCCTGAATGAATCACTTTTTAAAACAAAACATCTACAAAGAGAAGATTAAACTCTCTCATTGGTAAGCTAGACAAAAGGAGAAACTAACCATGTTCCAATGCTCATTCCCCTGGCATACACGTAATGAGATGGGAGTTCAGAGGATTTTGAGCCAAACATACAATCTGAACACTAGTGTTTGGCTTCATTTTTAAAGGGGGGAGAAAGATTCACAGAGAAAAATCTCCAGTGTTCAGTTTAACACATTTACTTTCAATTTAAATAATCTGTGAGTTAGGCAGACAGCCTTTTCATAAGGATTCTCTATAATAAGGTTTTACATGGGAAGCTTAAGGACACGTGATTAGCATAAACTCCACTCAGGTGTCTGGCTCCAGACCTCAAGCAGAGGAGCTTTTAGTCCACAAGTAGTTTCTGTCTCTATTTGCAGTGAAAAGCTTCAAGTTGATACAGAAGTGGTTGGCTATGCAGGAGAAAAGAAACAATCCAAATAAGCCTAAGAACATTAGAAGATTTGAAATCCAATTATTAAATTAACCTTTTCTAGGAGGAGAGACACTTTCTCCATCATTGCAGGAAGAAACAGAGAAGGCAATGGCACCCCACTCCAGTACTCTTGCCTGGAAAATCCCATGGATGGAGGAGCCTGGTGGGCTACAGTCCATGGGGTCGCTAAGAGTTGGACACGACTGAGTGACTTCACTTTCACTTTTCACTTCCATGCATTGGAGAAGGAAATGGCAACCCACTCCAGTGTTCTTGCCTGGAGAATCCCAGGGACGGGGGAGCCTGGTGGGCTGCCATCTATGGGGTCGCACAGAGTCAGACATGACTGAAGCGACTTAGCAGCAGCAGCAGCAGCAGGAAGAAAAGAAAAAGTGGGTGTAGATGCAGAGAAGTTGGTAGCTTTGACCTTCAAAAGACAAGGTCTCCAGCCTAATGGCTTCTATTTTCTCAGTGAAGCATAAGGTAAGAGTATCTCTTGAGGGCTGAGAATAGAAATGAAAATATAAAGTTGTAGCCACAGTGTGTGAGAAAGCAAGCTTAATAGAGAATCCTGGAGTTTCTGGGCAGGGTTGAGTGTGCATACAGATTGTCTGTGATAATGAAAGTAAAACCAGCTAGTCTGGTTGTGTGTTTGTCACAATGTTCAGCTGTCCATGGGAAGAAATGCAAAAGTCAGTAGTTGCTTTTATTCAGGAATTTATGCCAAGGTAATTGATGAACAAAGAAGCTGAAGGAATTTGCCAGGGAATAATTATTATGGGGCATGTTGGAATCTTGATTATAGTAATAAAAGGTCCAAATGTCAAAACCAGGGAAAGATGAGCACATAAAGGGATTCCTTCTCAGTCCAGTGGTTAGGAGCCTGCACTTTCATTGCTGGGGATCCATTCAGCCCCTGGCTAGGGAACTAAGATCCTTCAAGCCATGCAGCATGACCCCCCCACCCAAAAAAAAGCACGTAAATTAAAAACCCGTGAAGAATCCTTAATAAGGATATTAAAATTGAGCTTTGTGCTCTGCCAACTCTTTATTGCTTGTTCCTTTCTTGGTAAGAGACTTTTCAACAATCCTGACAAGTGTGGTTGAGAGCATTAGTAAAAAATACCAGCATTGCATTTCAGCCTCGCCCAAAATAGGCACTCCCAAATGTGACCAGGTAGAATGTTCAACCTCTGTTATGAGGATGCAATGAAGAGATGTTTCTTCTCCCAAGTCTTTCAGAAAGATCAAAGAATATAGACCGCTTTCTTTTTTCCTGGCCAAAAGCTTCTAGCTGAGCAGAGAAACGGGTTGGTTCAGTTAAGTTCAGTTCAGTCACTCAGTCATATCCAACTTTTTGCAACCCCATGGACTGCAGCACGGCAGGCTTCCCTGTCCATCACCAACTCCTGGAGCTTGTTCAGAGTTATGTCTGTCGAGTTGGTGATGCCATTCAACCACCTCATCCTCTGTCAGATGGCATCTGACAAGAGAAACAGGAACTTTCTATTAAACCCCACACCCATGTATGCAGAATTAGGGAGGACCAGAAGGCAATGGCACCCCACTCCAATACTCTTGCCTGGAAAATCCCATGGATGGAGGAGCCTGGTGGGCTGAAGTCCATGGGGTCGCACAGAGTCGGACACGACTGAAGCGACTTAGCAGCAGCAGCAGCAGCCTGGAGCTTGTGGGACACAGGCAGAATGAGCTTGTCCCGTGGCCATGTGGAGGTAAGGAGATGCAAAGGTGGAATTGTGCACAGTAACAAGCATCAGGTGCAAAATAAGGTGATGCCAAGCGGAGACCCCAGATTTCATGACTGCAGAATGCTGGGCAAGGGGCTTTCCTGGTGGTCCAGTAGTTAAGAATCTGCCTGCTAATGCAGGGGACACAGGTTTGATCCCTGATCCGGGAAGACTCCACATGCTTCAGAGCAACTAAGCCCTCAATTTCTGAGCCCACGTGTCCTGGAGCCATGCTCCTCCCAAGAGAAGCCATGCAGTGAGAAGCCTGCACAATGCAACTAGAGAGTAACCCTCACTCACTGCAACTAAAGAAAATTCCATGTGCAGCAGTGAAGACCCAGTGCACCCAAAAATAAATAAATTAATTAAAAAAAAAAAAAAGCCAGGCAGGAGCTGGGAAACATTTCCTGGGGCGCTGGAGTCCAGTCCACAATGATGTGGAATGAGGAGAGTATCAGAGGCCATTTAGATGACCTTGTGCCCACTCACATACAACCTCCCACCCAGATCACCATTAACAAAGCAGAACTAGATTTCCCTGGTTTCTCCACATTAAAAGCTTTAACACTGTACTTCTCAAACTGTACAATGTTCATTAGAATCACTGATGGATCCTGTTTAAAATCTTGTTTCTGAATCAGTAGGTCTCAAATGAGGCCTGAGATTCTGAATCTTTAACAGGCTTGCAGCTGATGCCGATGCTGCTAATAGGGGACCACACTTGGAGCAGCAAGGCTCCAGGACTCTTCACAGTGTCCCATCCCCATCCCCACGACCATTCCTCTGTGTCCTGGGATTTATAATGAGTTCAACTTCTCCTGAATAACATTCTCTTCTTATCTAACATGCCTTCACTGAATTTGGCATGCCAAAGAAGTCAGAGACAGAGTAGATACCATGGGCTCAAAGGGCATCAGCCTGAGGATTTGCATCCTTTGAAGTAACCCAAGGGACTGTCCTCCAGCTTGGACATGGCCACTTTGTGTAAACCGTGGTGGAGACCTAGCAGTGTACACCACTTGGATTTCCCTCTGGAGCTAGAGTGTGTGAGCTAAGTCACTTCAGTCATGTCCGACTCTTTGTGACCCTATGGACTGTAGCCGGCCACGTTCCTCTGTCCAAGGGATTCTCCAGGCAACAATACTGGAGTAGGTTGCTGTCCCTTATTCAAGGAGTCTTCCCAACCCAGGGATCGAACCCACATCTCTTTGCCTCCTGCACTGGCAAGCAGGTTCTTTACCACTAGTGCCACCAGGGAAGCCCTCTGGAGCTGGTACCAGTCATAATTCTTCAAATAGTTTTTGCCTCTCTGGAGAATGTTAGATGTTCTCCTGGGTGGCCTATACTCTCTTAGGAATGAGTCAGCCATCAAATGTCAGTGGTATTGAGTGGGCTGAGGAAATAACAGAACAAAACTTTACTTGCTGTGAAATGAGATGCTTTGGAGGAAGGTGCTGCAAACTCTGCATCGCATGCTGGAATAGTGAGCCAGGGGTCAGCGGATATCCCAGAGGAAGTTCAGAAACGCAAATTCCCTTCAAACCTTCTGTGGCTGTACCATTTGGCCACTGATAAGTGGTTTTGAATAATGGCCAGGCGGATTTAGATTCCAAGAGTCATTAGTACCCTTCAAGCCAGAAGATAAGACGGGGACTGTGGTTGCATGTGGGAGAGGCTGGATGGTGCTGTGGCTGTTTAATAAGAAAATTATGAATTGAATCCTTTCAAATATTCATCTAGAAATGGGAGTGAAAAATAAAATTACTTCTTTTCAGCAGTGAAAGGATGGAGTCCTAGCCATTGGACCACCAGGGAATTCCATGAAACTATTTTTAAACTACTTTAATTAAATTACTTTTGCTTGCCATGTTGTACTTCTTTAAACACAACTGCATGTTCTGTACTCTAGAATTATCCAGAACTGTGAGGGGCCTGAGATCTTTACCGCACTTTGCAAGCTGGTTAGCCTGCCACACAGATGGTGGTAGAAAACACAAAATTCTTGGGTCAGAGATGAAGAACTTTATTACTCATGGCACAGCAAGCAGCATGCAGTTCATGTTCGTGTTGATTTCCTCTTGAAACCCCAAGTTCACAGAGACAAGACAAACGGGCCCATGTGAATGCCATGCTTGCAGAGGATTTGCATTTCAGCTGAGACGCTCTGAACTTAGGGAGCCCAAATCTTTTATAAAAGACATTTGCACCAAAAGGAGACATCATTCCACTAGACAGAAAACCAACCTGCCCCCTGCTCTGGAGGGAGACCCTATATCTTCCAAGGCCATTTGCTACAAAAACATCCTGGAGAAAATGGGCAGAACAAAAGTGGTCAGTGACCCTGCTCGCAAGACCAGCAGAAACATAGAGAATTGTCTCAGGACAAAAATAAGAATAGCTATACTCCTATACTACTTACTATGCATTAAGAACAGCTCTAAATGCTTTATATACCTTATCCCAATTAATCCTCACAACAATTCTGTGAGGTTATACCCATTTCACAGATGAGAACATTAGATCCTATAATGATACAGAATGGTGGAGAGTCTGTAATGATTTAGATCACTGCAGACTCTGACCCTCCAAGTTTGGAAGGGGCTTGATGTTTATTTTTAACAAGCCTCACAGGTGATTCTGATAGACATCAAACCTTAAGAATGACTAATTTTAAAGATAAGCATCATCTCTTTAATCTCAATTATTTAGCCAAATTTTAATTTTTCTCTATATTTATGCTTAATAAAGTCAAGAATTTTATCTCTTTTTATTTAAAACATGGGATTTTGAGTTCTCACTGTGTAAGGATGATTTGGAATCAAAAAGGAAAAAAGCATAGATTGTTTGCAATAAAACTGATGGCTGGATGGCATCACGGACTCGATGGACGTGAGTCTGAGTGAACTCCGGGAGATGGTGATGGACAGGGAGGTCTGGTGTGCTGCGATTCATGGGGTCGCAAAGAGTCAGACACGACTGAGCGACTGAACTGAACTGAACTGAACTTGAAAGGACTGGCTCATTAAAAAACACACTGGGCATTTAAATGAAAAGAAAATTACAAGATCACCAACATTCCCAAGTTTACAACTCAGTATGTTCTTAATGGAAAAATATATTTCGTCACATGATTGTGATAGCCATGAATGTTGCAAATTTGCAAAAAATTCAGCATTGGAAAATGCTAAGGATGGAGTTATGTCAAAGCATAGGTAACTTACAGGAAAAATTCAGCATTCATTCATTTTGGCACTAAGACTATTCAGGGTAAATAAAAGAAGTGTGTGGGGTGAGGACCTTGGGTTTCTGTTTGTTTCCTTGTTCACAGTTCAGAGTGCAAAGTGGGTTGAGAAATGCGGTGTACATATTTCTCCACAATGGTGACATGGCAAGATGTCATTTGCATCCATATATCTTTGGAATGGTTCCTTTTCCTGATTTTGTTAATTTAAACCATTGTCTAAAATACCCTAAAAAAAATTTTTTTTTTCTATCCATGTCGGGCTTCCCAGGTGGCTCAGTGGTAAAGAGTCTGCCTGAAAATGTAGGAGATGCAGAAGACATGAGTTGAATTCCTGGATTGGGAAGATGCCCTGGAGAAGGAAATGGCAACTCACTCCAGTATTCTTGCCTGGGAAATCCCACGAACAGAGGAGCCTGGCAGTTTACAGACCATGAGCTCACAAAGAGTCAGATACAACAGAGGGACTGAGCGCAGCTGAGTGACTATGCATGCTCACAGCCCCCTAAGCAGGAGTCAGACAACTTACCCACCCAAAGGGCAACATGCAGGGAAAAGGGGAACCAACTGGGGCCTGGGAAGACCTCTTGGGCCCAAAGGTGTCAGTGAAGCGGGGCAGGGTGGGAAGGGGGTGTTGCCCAGTGGCTGTCTGAAAGAGTTGTGGCTTTTTGTTAGAAGGACAGAGCCAGCCCTAAGTAACACAGGGAGAATCAGCACCAGACCCACCCAAACCAAGCAGAAGCTTGAGAAAGGAGCTCAACTTGTGAGGAACCAGCTGGAGAGTGGATCTGCAGGGGAAATGGAGGAAATGTGAGTAGGATAGGCTGTTCCTGCCTCTCCCAGAAAGCGGGCATATTTTGACTGTTTTTATCACAGATCACTTTAGGCCTATGTTATGAACAATTACTTGTACAGCCCGTTGAGGTTGGAGGGCTTCCCTGTGGCTCAGACAATAAAGAATCTGCCTGCAGTGCAGGAGACTAGGGTCGGGAAGATTCCCCTGGAGAAGGAAATGGCTATCCACTCCAGTATTCTTGCCTGGAGAATCCCATGGACAGAGGAGCCTGGTGGGCCACAGTTCGTGGGGTTGCAAAGAGTTAGACACGACCGAGCAACTAACCGTTTCACACACTTTCACTTTGATGTTGGAGACTGTTTCTGTGTACATTGTGTCACAACTCTGTCAGGTACAGGAACAGATTTGTATGATCTGGAGAAAAGATATGATTTACTCAAAGGTGCAAAGCAGGTAAAACCAGCCTTTTCAGATCCATAATCTTCAATGAGAAAAATAAACTTTTTTTTTCATATACTTACAATTTAAAACAAACAAACGAAGAAGACAAGGGTGATTTTAAAAAAAAGTCTTTGGTTAAGGTTAACCAAATAACAATGAATTCTTAATTGATTATTTAATTTCTTGCCATGTCAGAGGCTGATTCAGAGAGCTTCTGCCTGAACTTGACTAGAACTGCAGGGAGGCTCCCAATTTAAATTATGGTGTTTTTTTTTTTTTCATTCAGCAAATGCCTAGACACAAACATACCGTAGCAATTTATGTTAACAAAGTGTTACTGTATAATTTATGAACTCTGTATCACTGGTCACTTCAATCCCAACAGCATGAGCATTCTAAAAATAATTTGCCTTCGGGATTCACCCGGTGGTCCAGTGGTTAAGCATCTGCCTTCTAGCGCAGGGGGTGTGGGTCTGATCCACGGACGGAAGATCCCACATACCATGCTCTGCGGTCAAGAAACAAATACACAAAAATAATAATTTGCCTTCACCCAAAGATTTTGCTTTAAAACAAACTAAAAGAGCTTTGGGACAGATTTCCTTCTATGACACAAGAAGTTAGGGCAGTTTTGAAATGCCTCTGAATCCTGCCTCCTTGCCTTCCAAAATTTGCAGTAATTTCTCTTTTCTTTCCTCTTTTTGACTCCTTTCCTCTGTTTCTCGTTCTTTCCGTCCCTCCCTTCCCCTTTTCTCCCTTCATTCCTTTCTTCCTTCCTTATACTTACTCTGGGACACAAGTGTTCCTACGAGTCAGGTGTATACATCAAAGGTTCTCACTGAAAGGTGATCTGTAGTAATCTATATAAGAGTAACAGGCTCTCATCTGCATTTTCTAGTTATCTGAATGAAAATCTGAAACAAGTTTGCTGTTGTCCTGTTGCTGTCACATTTTCCTCTTGAATCTGTTCATTCATTTATCTGTGTTTTCTTTTGGGGAGCCTTCTAATCCTTGACAGTGAAAAGTGCCCTGAAAAAACCCTCCTACACTGTTGGTGGGAATGTAAATTGGTGCAACCACTATAGAGAACAGTATGGAGGTTCCTTAAAGAACTGAAAATAGTGCTCCCGTATGGTCCAGCAATCCCACTCCTGGGCATATATCCAGAGAATACCATAATTCAAAAAGATACAGGCATCCCAGTGTTCTTTGCAGCACTATGTGCAATAACCAAGAGATTTAAAAAGCAACCTAAATGTCCATTGGCAGATGAATGGGTAAAGCTGCAGTACATATATACAATAGAATACTACTCAACCATAAGAAAGAATGAAATAATGCCATTTGCAGCAGCATGGATGGACCCAGAGATTACCATACTATGTGAATGTAGACAGAGAAACAAAAATATCATGGCATCACTTACATGTGGTGTCGAATAAAATGATACAGATGAAGTCACTTACAAAACAGAGACTTAGAAAACAAATTTCTGTTACCAAAGGGGAAACCTGTTGTGGGGGATAAATTAGGAGGTTGGGATTAACATATACACACTTTGGGTGTGCTCAGTTACTCAGTCATGTCCAACTTTCTGCGACCCCATGGACTCACAGACCAGCTACTCTGTCCATGGGATTCTCCAGGCAAGAACACTGGAGTGGGTTGCCATTTCCTTTTCCAATGCATGAAAGTGAAGAGTGAAAGTGAAGTCACTCAGTCGTGTCTGACTCTTAGCGACCCCATGGACTGCAGCCCACCAGGCTCCTCCGTCCATGGGATTTTCCAGGCAAGAGGACTGGAGGGGGGTGCCATTGCCTTCTCCCCATATATACACTACTATATATAAAATAGATAATCAACAAGGACCTATGTATAGCACAGGGAACTCTACTCAGAACTCTCTAATACCCTATATGGGGGAAGAATCTGAAAAAGAACAGACATATAAACATGTATAACGTGATCACTTTGCTGTACACCTGAAACTAACACAACACTGTAAATCAGCTATACGCCAAAGGAAATTCCTTAAAAAATAAAATTAATTACAATCTAAGAAAAAGTGATAAATACATACAATGAAATTTATACAACCTAAAAAAAAGAAATCTTATTACATGGTACAACATGGATAAACCTTGAGAACATTAAGTGAAATAAGCTACTCAGAAAAAGACAAATATTGTATGATGCCACTTATATAAGCCATCTAAAACTGTCAAACTCATAGAAATAAAAAACAGAATTGTGGTTGCCGGTATTTGGGGGAGAGGGGAATAAGGAGTTGTTCAATGGGCACAGAGGTTTAGTTTTCCAAGACAAAAAAGTTCTAGAGATCTGTTACATAATAATATGAACCATACACTTATAGCGGCTTCCCAGGGGGCACAGTGGTAAAGAACGCAGGAGGTGCAAGAGACACAGGTTTGACCACTGGAAACGGAGACTCACTCCAGTATTCTTGCCTGGAAAATTCCACGGACAGAGGAGCCTGAAGGGCTACAGTCCATGGGGGTCTCAAACCGAGCAATTAAGAAAAAAAAAAAAAAAACTTAAACATGTTCAGAATGGTAAATTTTATGTTACATTCTCCACCACAAATTTTTCTTTTTATCGTGAAAACCATTCTTAGCTTGCAAGCCATACAAAACTCGTGGGCTGGATTTGACCAGAGGAGCATGCGTGGTTTGCCGATGCCTGATCTAATCTATGGGCATTTTGATTTCACAGCTGTTTCAGTAACACCCTTTATAACTATCCTTTGCCCCAAGTCCAGTCCAGGTTCCTGCACTGCTTTTAGTTTCCTGTCTCTTTAGTCTCCTCTAATCTAAAAATCAGTTCTTCAACTTGCCCTTGACTTCAATGAACTTAAACACTTTTGAAGATTACCAGTTAGTTATTTTGTAGACGGTCCTACAATTGGTATTTGTCTGGTATTTCCTCATAATGAAATCCATATTATGCATTTCAATCAGGAGACCACAGAATTGGAAGGACTAATACAGAAGCTGAAGTTCTAATACTTTGGCCACCTGATGTGAAGAGCCTTCTCATTGGAAAAAACCTGAGGCTGGGAAAGATTGAAGGCAAAAGGAGAAGGAGGCAACAGAGGATGAGATGGTTAGATAGCATCACCAACTGAATGGAGATGCTGCTGCTGCTGCTAAATCGCTTCAGTCGTGTCCGACTCTGTGTGACCCCATGGATGGCAGCCCACCAGGCTCCCTCATCCCTGGGATTCTCAAGGCAAAAACACTGGAATGTGTTGTCATTTCCTTCTCCAATGCATGAAAGTGAAGTCACTCAGTCGTGTCCGACTCTTAGCGACCCCATGGACTGCAGCCCACCAGGCTCCTCCATCCATGGGATTTTCCAGGCAAGAGTACTGGAGTGGGGTGCCATTGCCTTCTCCATGAATGGACATAATTCTGAGCAAATTCCATGAGACAGTGAAGGACAGACAAGCCTGGCGTGTTGCAGTCCAGGAGATCACAAAGAGTCGGACTCGACTTAACAGCAACGATCACAGAACTGATGTTCTGTTCTCAATGTACAGTATCAGAAAGCATAAGATGATATCTGTTTGTCTCAAAACCCATGTTGACGTTAACCAGTTGTCTGTGTGGTTATTCCACTGTAAACCTACCTTTTCTCCTTTAACAAATAATTTGTGAAGTTATTTTAGACTTATTCTATTCCACCTCAAGTTTCACCTGCTTTTCTAGCATCCATGATTTTTGCCTGAAAGAATTATTAATACAGTGATTACAAAGTGGTGACATTCTAATTTCATCATTTCACTCACATTTATTAGTTAGTATTCTACTCTAAGGAAGATCTTCTCTTTTAATATATATGTATTTATTATTTGGCTGTGTCGGGTCTTTATTGTAGCACATGGGATTTTCAATGTTTGTTGAAGCATGCTGAATCTGTTTTAGCCATAGCTTGCAAACTCTTAGTTGCAGCCTGTGGGATCTAGTTCCCTGAGCAGGGATTGAACTTTGTGCCCCCTGCACTTGGGAGCACAGAGTCTTAGCCAGTGGACCACTAGCGAAGTCTCTGTAGGGAAGATCTTTTCCTTAGCTCTTCATTTATGAACTCTTGGTAACTTATTCAATGGGTGATAGTATATTTGGAACCCAGCAGAAACCTGTGGGGACCCATCCCCCAGGTAAAAAGGATCTCCATGTTCCCTGCCTCTTGTTTGTAGAAAAACTGAAATCTCTCAGCCTTCCCTGAGTCCCAAATAAGCAGTCTCCAACAGTTAATGATTGGGACAATAGAATCACACAATTCTTCAGAGTTAGATGCACGTCCCTGAGTCGTTTCACAGACACTGTAACTGCCTACCAGAGGGAAAAAGCTAACTGCATGATGACCAGAATTACAGCCGTAATATAAGCTGCTCCAACTTGAGCAGTTCTGAATCTATGGCTACTGCAGTTCCAAGAACTGACCTCGAGGGGACGGAACTAACACTATTGCTCACAATAGCCTATATCTCTGTGTCATCAAAATAATTGGACCTTGGAACTCCCCTGGTGGTTCAGTTGCTAAGACTCTGCACTCTCAGGGCAGGGGCCTGGGTTCAATTCCTGGTTGCAAAGGGAGATCCCACATGCCACAACTGATAGTTTGCATGGCGCAGCTAAATATTCCTCAAGCCACATGAAGAGCAAAGATCCAGTGTGTTGCAGCTAAGACCTGGCATGACCTAATAAGTGAATAAATAAAAATAAATATTAAAAAAATAATTGCAGGGCTTCCCTGGTGGCTCAGTGGGAAAGAATCTGCCTGCTAATGTAGGAGACACGGTGTACGATCCCTGATCCAGGAAGATCTGACACACAGCAGAGCAACTAAGCCTGTGTGCCAGAGCTGTTGAGCCTGTGCTCTAGAGCCCAGGACTGCAGCTCCTGAAGCCCATGAGCGTAGAGCCGTTGCTTCTCAACAAGAGAAGCCACCACAATGAAAAGCCCATGCATTGCATCTACACAGTAGCCCCCGCTCGCCACTAGAGAAAAGTCTGCTTAGCAATGAATACCTAGCACAGCCAAAAATAAACAAATAAATAGAATCTTTTAGAAACTGTTGCTTATTCTGTCCATTAATGTAAGAGGGCAGCTAAAATTGTCAGCAGAGGTGCTATACACCCATACCAACATTTCCCACTCTAAGAATATGGTGCTGTTATGTCATTCTGAAAAAGTTACGGAAGACAGAACTTTACCCATAATTCCAAAGAAATGGAATGATGTTCTGACAAGTGGGGATTTGTAAGCAGCTTTTAGCAGGAAAGAACTCTCTGCAGGAAATCCCTCTTGTCTTGTCACTTTGGCAAACCTGCATTGTAGCTAACCATTAACCTGTCATTCCCATGCTCCACTCATCTCCAGCCCAAAGACACCTTTCAAATCTTTGGAACCCATAATACCTTGTGTAACTTGTTAGTTCCTTCCATAGATGAAAGAAGTAGAAATGAATAATAATAATAAAATAATTAACAGATGGACAGATCTCTTCCCTAGTTTTACCTTCAGTAATTTCATGTTTAAACTGTGTGAACAATATCCATCTAAAGAAAGATCACAAGGAATCAACAAGCCTGGATGCAGAGGGAGATGGCTAAGTGCCTAATTCCCTATCTCAGCGATAACTGGGATTACTTCCCCTTTCCCTTTAAAAACTTTCACGAGTAGGCAGAACCTACTCGTGAAGCAGAACTCAAAAGCAGAGTTGCTTTTGAGACATGAGTCCACCTTTCCCCCAGATTCCCCACTCTTCTGATGAAAGCAACTTTCCTTTCCACTAACACTTGCCTCTTGAGTATTGGTTACTAAAGTTAAAATTAGTCACACAGTCATGTCCAACTCTTTTTGATCCAGTGGACTGTGGCCTGCCCGGATCCTCTGTCCATGGAATTCTCCAAGCAAGAGTACTGGAGTGGGTTGCCATTTCCTTCTCCAGGGGATCTTCCCAACCCGGGGACTCAGCCCAGGTCTCCTGCACTGCAGGCAGATTCTTTACCAACTGAGACACTAGGGAAGCCCATTGGTTTCTAAGTGGCACGCCAGCGAACCTGAGTTCAGTAACATCTTTTCCTGTCTAAAATAACATCACTAGTAGTAGTTTTCAGATATCTCATAAGTATAAACTTTCCTAAATTTGCTTTTACCTATAAAAGGAATCCATCTCACCTGTATTGGAAGGTAAAATAGAATACTGAAAAGTATAGGGCCTGGGAGCTTGTTAACTCAGATTCAAATCTCAACCCTGTGACTGACTACTTACATGAGGAGTCTAAGTTATTTTACCGCTTGGAATTGCAGTTTCCTTAGGTTGTGAGGAAGATAATAAGAACATGGGCTGCCGTGGACTTTTCTGAGGACTAGAAATACTAGGTTTCAAGAGCTGATCTAGGGTGAGGCTCATAGTCGGTCCTCAACCAGCACATCTCCTAGACTGTGGGGAGAGGCATAAATGTTCTCCTCCCAAATACTGCTTCCTTTGTGTTTTCAGGGGTTCTTTCAATTATGAGAACAATAATCCTACTCAGTTTTATAATTGTTTCCCAAGCATTATCTTACCAGGCCAATGCAATGGAAGTGGTAGAGAAGGACAAGGAAATGAGTGTCTACTTTGAAAGTGCATGGCCAAAGAAAAACAACGGAAGGAATCTCCCCAAACAGGTAACAAGGGCTTTTTCTTCTTACAATGTGCACATTCATACTGTCTGAATTTTTTGACATGAGGCATTCTCTTAGTACTTGTGTGATTTATTATTTTAAGTGAATTGTACCCTCAGCTAGCTAGATCAGAGTCTCTGAAATCTAAGGCTGGGTTAAAGTTTTATCTTTGTAAAGAAAGGGAAAATCTTTTCCCTTGACCTTTTACCTCACTTTCCAACTCTCTGTGTGTGATAACAACATTGACCTACTCACCATGACTTGACAAATCTCATTGATTAAGTCTGACAGAATCATGATGCCTAGGATCCTGTTTGACTTGTTGTGGCCAGGATTTATGCATACCTTCTATTTGATATCAAGTAAGAAAATACTTGGATCTCCCTGGTGGCTCAAACAGTAAAGTGCCTGCCTGCCGTGCGGGAGACCCGGATTTGATTCCTGGGTTGGGAAGATCCGCTGCAGAAGGAAATGGCAACCCACTCCAGTAATCTTGCCTGGAAAATTCCATGGACTGAGGAGCCTGGTGGGCTACAGTCCATGGGGTCGCACAGAGTAGGACACGACTGAGCAACTTACTCTTTTGTTGACTATGAGGGCTACTCCATTTCTTCTAAGGGATTCTTGCCCAAAGCAGTAGATTTAATGGTCATCTGAGTTAAATTCACCCATTCCAATCCATTTTAGTTCACTGATTCCAAAATGCTGATGCTCACTCTTGCCATCTCTTGTTTGACCACTTCCATTTTACTCTGATTCATGGACCTAACATTCCAGGTACATATGCAATATTGTTACTGCATCGGACTTTACCTTCATCACCAGTCACATTCACAACTGGGTGTTGCTTTTACTTTGGCTCCATCTCTTCAATCTTTCTGGAGTTATTTTTCCACTCTTCTCCAGGAGCATATTGGGCACCTACCGACCTGGGAAGTTCATCTTTTAGTGTCCTATCTTTTTGCCTTTTCATACTGTTCAGGAAACTAAGATCATGGCATCTGGTCCCATGACTTCCTGGCAAATAGATGTGGAAACAATGGAAATAGTGAGATACTTTATTTTGGGGGCTCCAAAATCACTGCAGATGGTGACTGCTGCCGTGAAATAAAAAGATGCTTATTCCTTGGAAGAAACACTATGACCATCCTAGACAGCATATTAAAAAGCAGAGACATTACTTTGCCAACAAAGATCCGTCTAGTCAAAGCTATGGTTTTTCCAGTAGTCATGTATGGATGTGAGAGTTGGACTATACAGAAAGCTGAGCACCGAACTGATACTTTTGAACTGTGGTGTTGGAGAAGACCCTTGAGAGTCCCTTGGACTGCAAGGAGATTCAACCTGTGCATCGTAAAGAGGATCAGTCCTGGGTGTTCATTGGAAGGACTGATGCTGAAGCTGAAACTCCAATATTTTGGCCACCTGATGCGAAGAACTGACTCATTAGAAAAGACCCTGATGCTGGGAAAGTTTGAAGGCCGGAAGAGAAGGGGACAATAGAGGATGAGATGGTTGGATGGCATCACTGACTCGATGGACATGAGTGTGAGCAAGCTCCAGGAGTTGGTGATGGACAGGGAGGCCTGGCGTGCTGCAGTTCATGGGGTCACAAATTGTCGGACACAACCGAGTGATTGAAGTGAACTGAACTGTTCATGGGATTCTCAAGACAAGAATATTGTAGTGGTTTGTCATTCCCTTCTCTAGTGGACCATGTTTTGTCAAAACTCTCTCCCATGACCCATCCATCTTGGGTGGCCCTACACAGCAAGGCACATAGTTTCATTGAGTTAGACAAGTCTGTAGTCCATGTGATCAGTTTGATTAGTTTTCTTATGATTGTGGTTTTCATTCTGTCTGCCCTCTGGTGGATAAGGATAAGAAGCTTATGGAAGCTTCCTGATGGTAGAGACTGACTGGCGGAAAGTGGGTCTTGTTCTGTTGGGCAGGGCCATGCTCAGTAAATCTTTAATCCAATTTTCTGTTGATGGGCAGGGCTGTGTTCCCTCCCTATTGTTTGACCTGAGACCAAACTATGGTGGAGGTAATGAAGATAATGGCAACCTCTAAGATATGTGGTATCAAAAAAAATGATACAAATGAACTTATTTACAAAAGAGAAACGGACTCATGGACTTAGAAAACAAACTTATGGTTACCAAAGGGGTAAGGTGAGGGATAAATCAGGGTGTTGGGGTTAGCATATTGGATATAGGACAGGCAACCAATATGGTCTGCCGTGGAATATACCCGGCATCAAATGTTTTTCAGAGTCTTTATTTCTGGCTCTTTACCATTAAGTATACATACCTGTTACTGCTGCTCCTGCTGCTAAGTCACTTTAGTCGTGTCTGACTGTGTGACCCCATAGACGGCAGCCCACCAGGCTCCCCCGTCCCATAGTTTCTCCAGGCAAGAACATTGGAGTGGGTTGCCATTTCCTTCTCCAATGCGTGAAAGTGAAAAGTGAAAGTGAAGTCGCTCGGTCATGTCCGACTGTTCGCAACCCCATGGACTGCAGCCTACCAGGCTCCCCCGTCCATGGGATTTTCCAGGCAAGAGTACTGGAGTGGGGTGCCATTGCCTTCTCCAATACATACCTGTTATACTTCACATACCTGTTACACTTCACAAAGTTTCTGCTACTTTGCAATATTACTTTGCAATATTTCTGTTAGAGAACAGAGGAAACCAAAAATTCTCTGTGCCCCAGATGGAAAAAGGAATGTTACAATATTCTGCAATTGGATGTCACCATTTGGGCCAAACGTCTCAGATGGTAAGAGAAAAGTAGGTTGTCTTATGTCCATGGATCTGGACTGAAACAAAATCTCTCTCTACATCATGCTAAGAAGATGGAGGAGGGGTGTCCTGGTTTCCTCACTGTTGGTATTTCATTTTGGACCTGAGAGCCACAGGGTTTTGAGTTCTTCATACTCATCAGAGTTTACAGTATAATGTCACCTCTAGTCTGCCAAATTCTCTCTCCTTCTCTCTCTCATTAATTTCTGTGCCTTAAAAAATAATCCCCATCCCCTACTCTTGTCCTGCTGATACCATAGGCAACTACTGTGCTGTGTTTAATGAGTAGTTTATATTTTCTTTTTTTGTAAATGTTCTTGCATAATGGGCACTAAGGGTACCTGCTTTTAATTTATAGGAGTGATATTGGGTCACACTTGTCTTTCTGTTCCTCATGTTTCTCATATGGGGCTGAACTTTTGGGCTTTCCAGTCGGTGCTAGTGGTAAAGAACTCGCCTGCCAATGCAGAAGACATAAGAGACATGGCTTAGATCCCTGGGTCAGGAAGATCCCCTAGAGGAGGGCATGGCCACCCACTCCAGTTTTCTTGCCTAGAGAATCCCATGGATAGATATGCAGTCTGGCAGGCTACAGTCCATAGGGTAGAAAAGAATTGGACATGGCTAAAGCTGGAAGGCACCCACTCGATGGATGTGAGTTTGAGTGAACTCCGGGAGATGGTGATCGACAAGGAGGTCTGGCGTGCTGCGATTCATGGGGTTGCAAAGAGTCAGACACGACTGAGTGACTGAACTGAACTGAAAGCAACTTAGCATGCATGCATTGTTGCATTATGGTTGCATTTTTCCATTCAAGTTGCATTATTTCCATCTAACCCAGTGTTTCTGATGGCTGCTTAATACCTCCTTGTGTGTGTCCACCACACTTCATCCTTACACTCTGTTTTGAGCTGAATTGTGTTCTCCCAAAATTCATACGTTGAAGGCCCAACCCCAGAACCTGACAGTGTAATCACTTCTGGAGACAGAGCTTTAATGAGGTAATTAAGACTAAGCAAGATCCTATGAGTGGGCTCTGGTCCACATATTTGGAGACAGGGCCTTCAAAGAGATGATGAAATCCAACTGAGACTGTTAGGTGGGGTCCTAATCCATCATTTTTGCTGTCCTTAAAGAAGAGAGATACTTGGGATGTAGGTGCACTGAGAAAAGGCCACAAGAAGACGCAAAAAGAAGGCCACCATCTACAAGCCAAGAAGCAAGGGTTCAGGAGAAACCAAACCTGCCAGCACTTTGATCTTAGCCTTCCGGCCTCCATAACCACAAGAAAATAAGTGTTTAAGCCACACAGTCTATGGTATTTCATTATGACAGCCCTAGAAAGCCAATATACACACTCTCAGAGATACTCAGATTTCTTTCAGCTCTTTCATGGAAAAATTTTTAAATTTTATCTTATTTGACTTTAATTTTGGGGCCGCAAAGAGAGGGATGTGGGATTTTAGTTCCTCAACCAGGAATCAAACCTGTTCTCCCTGCTTTGAGTCTTAACCACTTGACCTCCAGGGAAGTCCCTGTGGAAAACTTTTGAAGGTCAACAGTCTTTACTGCAAAAATGGCAATACTCTGTAGCTAACATCTGATTATTACTTAATGCTGTCTTATACAGAAAACTGAGAAGTCTGTCTCTTGGAGTTCTGAACTGTTAACTCAGTGCCTTGTTAACTGAAAGTCAAGCAAGGAGAAAAACAAACTGTATCCCAGATGTATGGGATAACCAAGACAACCTAGGGTTAGATAAACCAGGCCCAAAATATTTCATCTGGAAATTACCAAAAAAAAAAAACAAACTGCATGGTACCATCTTTAGAATGATGCCATGTTTGTAAAAATGGAGGGGAAATTTTCTAAATGTATACATCTGCAAGACTGTGGAGAAGGGAGGGAAAGGGTAAACAGTGGACAAGTAACATTTGTTACCTTTCAGAGAAGGCAACGCGGAAAACCTGGCAGAGTTCTTTAAACATCTCTGCATTATTTCACTGTTTGTATGACTGATCAGGATAGGGTTCAGAGCTGCTGCTGCTGCTGCTGCTAAGTCATTTCAGTCATGTCCAACTCTGTGTGACCCCATAGACGGCAGCCCACCAGGCTGCCCCGTCCCTGGGATTCTCCAGGCAAGAACACTGGAGTGGGTTGCCATTTCCTTCTCCAATGCAGGAAAGTGAAAAGTGAAAGTGAAGTCGCTCAGTCGTGTCCGACTGTTCTCGACCCTATGGACTGCAGCCTACCAGGCTCCCCCGTCCATGGGATTTTCCAGGCAAGAGGACTGGAGTGGGGTGCCACTGACTTCTTCAGGTTCAGAGCTGGGGGAGTGCAATTGAGTGAGACAGTGTGGGGTGCCAAGGACTGACTCCAGGCCAGTGGGAGGTGAAAAGATTTTTCCAGATCCAGCATTTATTGAGCTTACCATGCACCTGCACTTGCCTAAGTGTTTGGTGTTAACTCATTTTATTCTTCAAAAAGACAATTTTCTTCTTTTAATTGAAGTATAGTTGATTTATAGTTTTGAGCTAATCTCTGCTGTACAGCCAAGAGACTCAGTTATACACATATATACAATCATTTTTGTATTCTTTTCCATTATGGTTTATCATAGGATATTGAATATAGTTATCTGTGATACACATTAGGACCTTGTTGTTAATCCATTCTAAATGTAATAATTTGCATATAACAACTCCAAACTCCCAGTCCGTCCTTCTCCCTCCTCTACTCCCCCTTGGCAACCATAAGTTTATTCTCTATGTCAAGGAGTCTGTTTCTTTTTTTAGGTTCATTTGTGCCATATTTTAGATTACACATATAAGTGATATCATATGGTATTTATCTTTCTTTTTCTGACTTACTTCACTTAGTGTGATAATCTCTAATTGCACCCATACTGCTGCAAATGGCATTATTTTCTTCTTTTCTGTGGCCGAGTAGTATTCCATTGCATAAAAGTACCACATCTTCTTTATTCATTCATTTGTTGATGGCCATTTAGGTTGTTTCCATGTTCTAGCTATTGTGAACAGTGCTGCTATGAACATAGGCGTACATGCATCTTTTTGAACTATAGTCTTGTCTGAATATCTCCCCAGGAGTGTATTTGCTGGATCATATGGTAATTCTATTTTTAGCTTTCTGAGAAACTTCCACACCGTTTTCCATAATAGCTGTACCAACTTATATTCTCACCAACGGTGCAGCAGTGTTCTTTTTTCTCCACACCCTCTCCACATTTGTTATTTGTAGACTTTTTAATGATGACCATTCTGAGTGGTGTGAGATAGTACCTCATTTTAGTTTTGACTTACATTTCTCTAATAATTAGTGATGTGGAGCATCTTTTCGTGTACTCACTGGCCATGTGTATGTCTTCTTTGGAGAAATATCTATTGAGGTCTTCTTTCCATTTTTCAATTGGCTTATTTTTTATTATTGTTGTTGAGTTGTATGAAATGCTTGACTATTTTGGAAATCAAGCCCTTGTCTGTCACACTATTTGCAAATATTTTCTCCCATTCCATAGGTTGTCTTTTCATTTTTTTGTTTGTTTTTATGTTTTCCTTTGCTGTGCAAAAGCTTGCAAGTCTGATTTGTTTTTATTTATATTGCTTTGGGAGAAAAGCAGTCCCAGGCCTGTGTCCCTCCACCTAAGAAAACATTGTTACTTATGTCAGAGAAGGTTTTGTCTATGGTATCTTTTAGGAGTTATATGGTGTTATATCTTATGTTTAGAGCTTCCCCAGTGGCTCAGCAGTAAAGAATTCACCTGCAATGCAGGACAAGGGGGCCAGAGGAAATCCACTAGAGGAGAAAATGGCAATCCATTCCCGTATTCTTGCCAGAAAAATTCCTTTGGGTTGCAAAGAGTCAGACATGACTGATCACAAGTATGTCTTATATTTCAATCTTAAAAACATTTAATTTTCATGAAGTACTATCCAGATCTTGCAGATGAATGAATTATCCAGGAAGAGGTTAAGTAGCTCATTCAGAGATGCATCTTGATGAAGTGGTGGGTGTGGTGGACACAGGCCTGAAACCAGAGCCCTGGAACACTTGCTGGAACAACCTTGCTGCACAATCTCTCCCTTGGACAACTCTGCTCCCCGAGGCCAGGGGAGAAAAGACCCTACCAAGGGCTGGATATTGTAGGGCTGCAGTGGAGTGGGGCGCCTCAGTGACAGGGATTGCTCACTGGTGGCTGGGAGAGTTTGAGAAAGACACAGAGGAGGTGACCTTTTGGCTCTTGTAAGGAAAATAGGTGTTCATCAGGGACACTTGGGGCAGGAGGGCAAGGGGCCAGCACTGGAGTGCCAGGGTGGCAGTATAGAAACTGGCCAAGCATCATAGTCAATAAGAGTCCAAAATGCAGTACTTGGGTGCCATCTCAAAAATGACAGAATAATCTCTGTTCGTTTCCAAGGCAAAACATTCAATAGCACCATAATCCAAAGCTATGCCCAACCAGTAACACTGAAGAAGCTGAAGTTGAATGGTCCTATGGAGACCTACAAGACCTTCTAGAACTAACACCTAAAAAAGATGTCCTTTTCATTATAGGGGACTGGAATGCAAAAGTAGGTAGTCAAGAAACACCTGGAGTAACAGGCAAATTTGGCCTTGGCTTGCAGAATGAAGCAGGGCAAAGACTAATAGAGTTTTGCCAAGAAAATGCACTGGTCATAGCAAACACCCTCTTCCAACAACACAAGAGAAGACTCTACACATGGACATCACCAGATGGTCAACACTGAAATCAGATTGATTATATTCTTTGCAGCCAAAGATGGAGAAGCTCTATACACTCAGCAAAAACAAGACCAGGAGCTGACTGTGGCTCAGATCATGAACTCCTTATTACCAAAATCAGACTTAAATTGAAGAAAGTAGGGAAAACCGCTAGACCATTCAGGTATGACCTAAATCAAATCCCTTATGATTATACAGTGGAAGTGAGAAATAGAGTTAAGGGCCTAGATCTGATAGATAGAGTGCCTGATGAACTATGGAATGAGGTTCGTGACATTGTATAAGAGGCAGGAATCAAGACAATTCCCAACAAAAAGAAATGCAAAAAGGGAAATGGCTGTCTGGGGAGGCCTTACAAATAGCTGAGAAATGAAGAGAAGTGAAAGGCAAAGGAGAAAAGGAAAGATATACCCATTTGAACGCAGAGTTTCAAAGAATAGCAAGAAGAGATAAGAAAGCCTTCCTCAGTGATCAATGCAAAGAAATAGAGGAAAATTAGAATGGGAAGGATGAGAGATCTCTTCAAGAAAATTAGAGATACCAAAGGGACATTTCATGCAAAGATGGGCTCAATAAAGGGCAGAAATGGTATGGAACTAACAGAAGCAGAAGATATCAAGAAGAGGTGGCAAGAATACACAGAAGAACTGTATAAAAAAGATCTTTACGACCAATATAATCATGATGGTATGATCACTCACCTAGAGCCAGACATCCTGGAATGTGAAGTCAAGTGGGCCTTAGAAAGCATCACTATGAACAAAGCTAGTGGAGGTGATGGAATTCCAGTTGAGCTGTTTCAAATCCTGAAAGATGATGCTGTGAAAGTGCTGCACTCCATATACCAGCTAATTTGGAAAACTCAGCAGTGGCCACAGGACTGGAAAAGGTCAGTTTTCATTCCAATCCCAAAGAAAGGCAAGGCCAAAGAATACTCAAACTACCGCACAATAGCACTCATCTCACAAACTAGCAAAGTAATACTCAAAATTCTCCAAGCCAGGCATCAACAGTACGTGACCCGAGAAATTCCAGATGTTCAGGCTGGTTTTAGAAAAGGCAGAGGAGCCAGAGATCAAATTGCAAACATCCATTGGATCATCAAAAAAGCAAGAGAGTTCCAGAAAAACATCTATTTTTGCTTTATTGAATATGTCAAAGCCTTTGACTGTGTGGATCACAATAAGCTGGAAAATTCATCAAGAGACGGGAATACCAGACCACCTGAACTGCCTCCTGAGAAATTTGTATGAGGGTCAAGAATAAACAGTTGGAACTGGACATGGAACAACAGACTGGTTCCAAATTAGGAAAGGAGTATGTCAAGGCTGTATATTGTCACCCTGCTTATTTAACTTCTCTGAAGAGTACATCATGCAAAATGTTGGGCCGGATGAAGCACAAGCTGGAATCAAGATTGCCGGGAGAAATATCAATAACTTCAGATACGCAGATGACACCATCCTTACTGCAGAAAAAGAAGATGAACTAAACAGCCTCTAGATGAACGTGAAAGAAGAGAGTGAAAAAGTTGGCTTAAAACTCAACTTTCTGAAAACTAAGATCATGGCATCTGGTCCCATCACTTCATGACAAATAGATGGGGAAGCAATGGAAACAGTGAGAGACTTTATTTTGGGGGGCTCCAAAATCACTGCAGATGGTGATTGCAGCCATGAAATTAAAAGACGCTTGCTCCTTGGAAGAAAAGTTATGACCAACCTAGACAGCATATTCAAAAGCAGAGATATTACTTTGCCAGCAAAGGTCCATCTAGTCAAAGCTATGGTCTTTCCAGTAGTCATGTATGCATGTGAGTTGGATTGTAAAAAAAGATGAGTGCTGAAGAATTGACATTTTTGAACTGTGGTGTTGGAGAAGACCCCTGAGAGTCCCTTGGACTGCAAGAAGACCCAACCAGTGCATCCTAAAGGAAATCAGTCCTGAGTGTTCATTGGAAGGACTGATACTGAAGCTGAAACTCCAATACTTTGGCCACCTGA
>SJYQ01009650.1:0-101222 GCA_006410935.1 Redunca redunca | reverse complement strand
GGGATGACCGAGGATGAGATGGCTGGATGGCATCACGGACACGATGGACGTGAGTCTGAGTGAACACCAGGAGTTGGTGATGGACAGGGAGGCCTGGCGTGCTGCGATTCATGGGGTCGCAAAGAGTTGGACATGACTGAGCGACTGAACCGAACTGATAGATCACCTTTCAGTGAGAACTTTTGATATATGAACTGATTCATATAGGAAAATGTGTGTCCTGGAGTAAGTATAAGAATGAAAAGAAGGAAGGGAGAAAGGGGGAAGGGAGGGAAGGAAAGAGGGAGAAAAGGAGGAAAGATGTCAAAAAAAAGAAGGAAAGAAGAAATTAACCCAGTTTTGGAAGGTGCAGAGGCAAGATTCAGAGGCATTTCAAGTCTGCCCTAGCCCCTCATTTCATGAGTCATTCTCCTTGACAGATCACCAAGTACATATCACAGTTCTCAGTCTAGTAAGGAATGCTTTGCACTCTGTACTGAAGGCAAACAAAACAAAAACCCAAGGCCATCACCCTGCAAACTTTTTTTTTTAAACCCAAATACTCTTAGTGCCAAAATGAATGAACATTGAATTTTTCCTGTAATTACTTACCCCTTCACATGATTCCATCCTTGCCTTCTGCAAATTTGCAACATTCATGGCTATCACAATCATGTTCCAAAATACATTTTTCCACTAAGAACATCCTGAGGCTAAACTTAGGACTGTTCCTTATCTTGTGACTTTCTTTTCATTTAAATACATGCTGCATTTTTAATTTAATGAGCCAGTCCTTTCAAAGCTTCTACTTTCTTTAAACATTTTTATTACGAACAAACTGTATATATATATATATATATATATATATATATAAAACTTTTTGATTCTGAGTCTTCCTTACACAGTAAGAACTCAAAGTCCTATGTTTTAAATAAGAGGAAATAAAGTTCTTTACTAAGTAAGCATAAATATAGAGAAGAGTAAAAACTTTGGCTAAATAGTTAAGCGAATTTTAAAAAATTTATCTTTTAAATTAGTGACATTCTTAAGGTTTGGTGTCTGTCAAAATCACCTGTGAGGCTGGTTAAAAAGAACCACCATGCCCCTTCCAAACCTGGGGAGTCAGAATCCCCAGTATCTGAATCATTATAGACTCTTTACTATTCTGTATCATTACAAAATGAAAATTCTGATCTGTGAAATGGGGATAACCTCCGAGAAACGTTGTGAGGACTGAGTGATATAATGTGTATAAAGCACTAAAGCTCTTAGAGCTCTTCTTAGGGTGCAGAAAGTAATACAGGAGGGTAGCTAATATTCTTTTTGTCTGAAGACAATTCTCCGTGTTTCTGCATATCTTGTGAGCAGAGGCACTGACCACTTTTGTTTTGGCCCATTTTCTCCAGGATGCTTGTATGGCAAATGGCTTTGGAAGATATACAGTCTCCCTCCAGAGCAGGGGGCGAGTTGGTTTTCTATCTAGTGGAATGATGTTTTCTTTTGGTGCAAATGTCTTTTATAAAAGATTTGGCGGTCCCTAAGTCCAGAGCTTCTCGGCTGAAATGCAAATCCTTTGCAACTATGGCATTCACATGGGCCCCTCTGTCTTGTCTCTGTGAAACTGGGGTTGCAAGAGGAAATCAACATGAACTTGAACTTCATGCTGCTTGCTGTGCCATGAGTAATAAAGTTCTTCATCTCTGACCCGAGAATTCTGTGTCTTCTACCACCATCCATGTGGCTGGGTAATCAGCTAGCAAAGGGAGGTAAACATCTCAGCCCCTTTACAGTTCTTGACAATTCTGAGTACAGAAAATGCAGTCATGTTTAAAGAAGCTCAATACGGCAACCAAAAGTGACTTAATTCAAGTAATTAAGAGCTACTTTCATCTTTCACTCCCATCTCTAAAGGGATAGTTGAAAGAATTCAACGCGTAGTTCTCTTATTGCACAACCACAGCACCATCCCGTGTCTCCCTCATGCAGCCATAGTCTCCACCCTATCTTCTGGTTTGAAGAGTACTGTTAATGACTTTGGGAATCTATAAACCACCTGGCCATTATACAAAACCGCTTGTTTTCGTTGTTATTTAGTCGCGAAGCCGTGTCTGATTCTTTGTGACCCCATGGACTGTAGCTTGCTAGGATGCTCTGTCTATGGATTTCCCAGGCAAGGATACTGGAGTGGGTTGCCATTTCCTTCTCCAGAGGATCTTCCCAACCCAGGGATCGAACCCCTGCATCTCCTGCATTGCTAGCGGATTCTTTACCACTGAGCCACCAGGGAAGTGCTCAAAATCACATACCAGTGGCCAAATGGCAGAGCCACAGAAGGTTTGAAGCATATTTGCATTTCTGAACTTCCTGCAGGATCCAGTTGACCCCCTCTTCACCATTACAGCATGTGATGCCTATCTTCCTCCAGAATATCTCTATTGTCCCATTATTTCCTCAACCCACTCACTACCACTAACTTCCCAATGACTGACTCATTCTTAAGAGAATATAGATCACTAAGTAGGACATCTAGGAAATCCTCCAGAGGGACAAAGGCTGTTGGAAGAATGATGACCAGTACCAGCTCCAGAGAGAAAATCCAAGTGGTGAACGTGGTTTTCCCACCATGATTTACACATGGTGGCCAAGTCTGAAGCTGGAGGACAGTCACTTGGGTTCTTTCAAAGGAAGCAAATTGTCAGGCTAAGGCTAAAACTCTGGACCTGTTGTATCTATTCCATCTCTGGCTATTCTTTGGCATGCCAAATTCAATGAAGGCATGTTAAATAAGGAGAGAATGTTACTCAGGAGAAGTTTTGAACTCACCATAAAACCTGGGACATAGAGGAATGGTTGTGAAGATGGGTCACTGTCTAGAATACAGGAGCCTTGCTCCTTCAAGTGTGGTCCCTGGACCAGTATCATTGGAATCCGCTATGAGCTTGTTGGATTCAGAATCTCAAGTCTCACTTGAGACCTACTCTTACAGAAACTAGATTTTAAACAAGATCTGTGGATGATTCAGATGAACATTGTACAGTTTGAGAAGTACAGTGTTAAATCTTGCAGTGTGGGGAACCCAGGGAAATCTAGTTCTGCTTTGTTAATGCTGATCTGGGTAGGAGGCTGTATGTGAGTGTGCACAAGTTCATCTAAATGGCCTATGATACTCTCGTTCCACATCACTGTGGACTAGACTCCAGCATCCCAGGAAATGTCTCCCAGCTCCTGCCTGGCATTCTTTATTTTCGTGTTTATTTATTTATGTATTTTTGGCTGCCATGGGTCTTCATTGCTGCATTCAGACTCTCCTAGCAGTGAGTAGGGGCTACACTTGAGTTGTGGTTCACAGACTTCTCATTACAATGGCTTCTCATATTGTGGAGCATGGGTTCTAGGGTGTGTGGGCTCAGTAGTTGTGAAGCACAGGCTTAGTTGCCCCACAGCATGTGGAATCTTCCTGGACCAGGGGTCGAACCCATGTCCCCTGCATTAGCAGACAGATTCTTAACCACTGGACCACCAGGGAATCCCTCTGCATGGCATTCTGAAGCCATGAAATCTGTTCTGGGGTCTCTGCTTGTGAGCTTAATCACTCAATTGTATCTGACTCTTTGCAGTCTCATGGACTGTAGCCCACCAAGCTCCTCTGTTCTTGGGATTCTCCAGGCAAGAATACTGGAGTGAGTAGTCCTTCCCTTCTCCAGGGGATCTTCCCAGTCCAGGGATGGAACCTGGGTCTCCTGCATTGCAGGCAGATTCTTTACTATCTGAGCCACCAGAGAAGCCTGAGGTCTCTGTTTGCCATCTCCTTATCTTGTACCTGATGCTTAATTGTCTACTGCACACATTTCCACCTTTGCATCATCTCCTATCTCCATATGAGACAACCTTGTTCTGCCTGTGTCCCACAAGCTCTGGGCTGACCCTCCAAAATTCTGCATGGGTGGAGATGGAGTTTCATAACAAGCCCCCATCTGTCTGCCCGATTACTGAATGAAGTGAAAGTTGCTAGTCGTGTCCATCTCTTTGTGACCCCATGGAATAGTCCATGGAATTCTCCAGGACTGAATCCTGGAGTGGGTAGCTGTTCTCTTCTCCAGGGGATCTTACCAATCCAGGGATCGAACCCAGGTCTCTGATTATTGCATGCTCAGCTATTTATAGAAGCTTTTGCCCAGGAAAAATGAGTTAGTAAGAAAGAGGTTTGGGCTTCCCTGGTGGCTCAATGGTAAGGAATCCACATGCCAATGCAGGAGATGCAATTTCAATTTCTGGATTGGGAAGATCCCCCGGAGAAGGAAATGACAACGCATTCCAATATTCATGCCCAGGAATCCCATGGACAGAGGAGCCTGGCAGGCTATGGTTTATGGGGTTGCAAAAGATTGGACACGATTTAGCAACTAAACAACAGCAACAAGAAAGTGGTTTATATTTTTTGATCTGTCTGAAAGACTTGGGAAAGTAAACATCTCTTGATTGGTCCTCATAGCAGAGGCTAAGGGTTCTCCCTGGACACTTTTAGGCATGCCTGTTTTGGGTGAGGCTGAAATGGAATGTGCGTGTTTTTTTACTAACACCCTCACTGCACTTGTCAGGCTTGTTGGAATGCCTTTTACCCAAAAAGGAACAAGTAATCAGAAGCTGTCAGAGCACAAAACTCAATTTTAATATCCTTGTTCAGTATCCTGTGTGGTTCTCTTATTTATATGCTCTTCTTTGGGGGAGGGGGGTGTTCCACCCCCCAAAATGGCTTGAGAGATTTTAGTTTCCTGGCCAGGGGTTCAATCTGGCCCTCAGCAGTGAGAGCCTGGAGTCCTGACCCCTGAACCACCAAGGAATTCCTTAACGTGCTCTTCTTTCCCCGGTTTTGACTTTTGGGACTTAATGACCATAATGATAGTAGACATTACTTTTTCGTCCAGTTCAGATAAGATTCCAACACGCTCCATGAAACCTATTCCCTGGCAAATGCTTTCAGCTTCTTTGCTTTTTTCTTCGACCATTAGTCATCTTGGCATAAACCCCAAAATAAAACCAGTTATTGACTTTTCAACTCCTCCCCATAAAGAGCTGAACATTGTGAAAAAACCACACAACCAGACTAGTTGGTTTTACTTTCATGATCACAATGTGTATGCACACTCAACCCTGCCCAGCAACTCCAGGATTCTCCAGTAAGCTTGCTTTCTCACACACTCTGGTAAACAATTTTATACTTTCACTTCTATTCTCACACCTCAGCCCTCAGGAGATGCACTTACATTATGCTTCAGTGAGAAAATAGAAGCCATTAGACTGGAGACCTTGTCATTTTGTGGTCAAAGCTGCCAACTTCTATGCATCGGGGCTCCTTCCCTGGTAGCTCAGATGGTAGACAATCTGCCCATAATGTAGGAGACCCAGGTTCAATCCCTTGGTCAGGAAGATTCGTGGAGAAGGGAATGGCTGCCCACTGCAGTATTCTTGCTTGGAGAATAATACGGACAGAGGGAACTGTTGGACTACAGTCTATAGGGTTGCAAACAGACACGACTGAGCGACTCACACACTCTGCATCTATATCTATGTTTTCTTTTCTTCCTTCAGTGATGGAGGAAGTGTCTTTCTTCCTATGAAAGATTACTGGAGTACTTGGAGCTCAACTCTTCTAACCTTCTCAGGCGTAAGGTGTCTGCCTGAAGACCCCACGTGGGGACCCGAGGCCCCACACAGAGCTTGCAATTCACTGGTCACAGGCTAGTGTACAGAGTGTAGTGGCTCTGGTTGATGCTGGGCCGAATGCAGCCTTCTCTACAGCAAGTCAGAGTAGTTTCCTGGTCCTAGTGCTCTCAGTGATGTCTATGGTGGCCAAAGAGATAAGTTGAAGACTGTGTCCTTGCCTTTCAAAATCAGATAACTCCCTGTGTGGGTCCTTAATGAGAAACCCCACAGGGGTGGAGTTGCCCCTGTGGAGGCTCTCCTGCACTGTGATGCCACATCTATAGAGTTGCAAGTAACAACAGACGTTCTGTTAAGGCCTGAATACGGAACTGCAGGCAATATCTTGCTGCTGGCTCCAACCAGGATTTCACAGGGACAGACGGTGGAATGGACTTGGCCATGGAAGATAAAGGCACCCCACACGCGGCGGGTGGCTCTTCTGGCCCCACGGGTTCTGCAACATGAGTTCCACATGTGTCATGACCGATATGATTGTAGATTGAGCACACACCTATGCGATGGTAGAGAATGTGTCGGCATGTTGGATCTGCACCGAACTCCTTGTGGGGGCCATCCTGGGGCTTCCCTGGCCCATTCAGTCTCCAACTGGGACTAACTGGACCCAGAAACAAAGCACCTTCCGGTTATATCAGAGGATGGCTGATTGCAATGAGACTAAGCGCCTGATTGTACAAGATGTGAAGAAACGGCAGCACATGCCTTGCCCCCAGGGACAGCGTGGACTGTGGGAAAGGCTTTCCTGCTTGCATGAGCTGAATTACGGGAAATTGCATTCTTTTGTGTAGAGACAAGGGACAGTACTGAGCCAGCAGTGTGGAACCCCCCCATCCCTCTTTGATAAAGTTAGTCTTGAGTAGGGTTATCAAGAGGCGTATAGTATAATCCTTGTCCTCATAGCACCCTGTGGGTATATGGGCTGTACGGGTGCCCACACCTGCCCGGGTATTGGATGGACAGTGCACTTGGGGCTGGCCGCATCTGTCTGCCTCGGTATATGTAACCCTCCCACACCGACCTGCCAACTGGGCTATGGTCCATGCTCAGTACCGAGTGAAATGGGTCCTCTGGTGGTACAAACGCTTGGTCTTGTTTTTGCCCCAAAGGGCAGCTATAGTGTACCATGATGAAGGGTAGCCCCTACTCACCACAACTGGAGAATCCTGTGGGCAGTAATGTAGACCCAGCACAACTGTTAATAAATAAATCTTTAAAAAATAAATTAGATACAATAAAATGATAAAACAGAGTTATTATAATAACTGTAGTAAAAATCTTGTGAATGTGGTTTTTCTCACAAGATATCTTTTTATAGTGTGCTCATTCTTCTTAGCATGATGATGATGTGAAGTGATAAATGCCTATGTAATGAAATGAGGTGAAAGATGTAGGCAGTGTGACCAAGCATTTAGGCTACTACTAACCTTTGGATACTGTGTCTTAGGAAGGATCATCTGCTTTCAGTTATCCTGGATCATTGAACCATGATGATGCTGATGGGTGAATGTTGGCAGTAGAAGGTATTAATTAATGGTTGGGGATCCCCCGCAGGATACAACAGAAATCTCACACTAATCAGAACGGTGTGCAACTGGAAAACTTATGAAGTGCTTATTTCTGAAATTTTCCATTTAATATCTTTGGGCTGCAGTTTAGAGCTATTAACAAACTGCACAAAGCAAAACCATGGATAAATGGGAGACTAGTGTAGTGTGGCAGCTCCCAACATCAGGTCCTCCCTCTTCTCAGAATTTGTAAAATAGGGCATCTCTGTGCCAGGGATCAGCCTGTGATGAAAGCCCAAGCTTTTCTCAGGTCATTTCTCAGCCTGTCTTTCCCTGAGCAGTTTTCTAAATTCTTCCACTACTGCTCTTCTCTGGGGATAAACCATATTATCAGTAGTTTATTTCATCTCTCCAGAGGTTTTATATGCACACAGACATACACAATCACACACTTTTCCCTCTATCTTTTCCATTGTACTACAATTTAATCCCTCCTCTATTAAAAGGGGTGGTAGAAATTACTCTACAGAAATAACATTTTACTGATAGTGAGTCTTCCAGTGCAAGAGCATGGTAACCTTTCCAAATATTCAGTCTTCTTTCATATTCCTCAGTGATATCTTAAAGCTTGCTTCATAATAATCTATCACATTTTTGTAGGTTTATAAATATTCCCATGTGTTACCATTTTTGTGACTGTTGTGAATGATAGATTCCTTCCTTGGTCTGTCATATTAGACCATCGGCAGAGAACCAGTGGGGACTTCCTTGAGACCTTTGTTCATCAGCAATGGTTATTTCTCCTCATATAACCATCAACCAAGTCTATGCCCCCACCAGTAACATTGAAGAAGCTGAAGTTGAATGGTCCTATGAAGACCAACGAGACCTTCTAGAACTAATACCCAAAAAACGTTATTTTCCTTATAGAGGACTGGAATGCAAAAGTAGGAAATCAAGAAATACCTGTAGTAACAGGATAATTTGGTCTTGGAATACAGAATGAAGCAGGGCAAAGGCTAACAAAATTTTGCCAAGAGAACGCACTGTTCATAGCAAACACCCTCCTCCAACAACACAAGAGAAGACTCTACACAAGGACATCACCAGATGGTCAACACCAAAATCAGATTGATTCTATTCTTTGCGGCCAAAGATGGAGAAGCTCTATACAGTCAGCAAAGACAAGACCAGGAGCTGACTGAGGCTCAGATCATGAACTCCTTATTGCCAAATTCAGACTGAAATTGAAGAAAGTAGGGAAAACCACTAAGCCATTCAGGTATGACCTAACTCAAATCCCTTATGATTATACAGTAGAAGTGAAAAATAGATTCAAGGAATTAGATCTGATAGACTGCCTGAAGAACTATGGATGGAGGTTCATGACATTGTACAGGAGACGGGGATCAAGACCATCCCCAAGAAAAAGAAATGCAAAAAAGCAAAATGGCTGTCTGAGGTCTTACAAATAGCTGAGAAAAGAAGAGAAGCTAAAGGCAAAGGAGAAAAGAAAAGATATACCCATTTGAATGCAGAGTTCCAAAGAGAAGCAAGGAGAGATGAGAAAGCCTTCCTCAATGATCAGTGCAAAGCAATAGAGGAAAACAATAAAATGGGAAAGATAAAGATCTGTTCAAGAAAATTAGAGATAGCAAGGAATCATTTCATGCAAAGATGGGCTGAAAGACAGATATGGTATGGACCTAACAGAAGCAGAAGATATTAAGAAGAGGTGGCAAGAATACACAGAAGAACTGTACAAAAAGGATCTTCACGACCTGGATAATCACGATGGTGTGATCACTCATCTAGAGCCAGACATCCTGGAATGCGAAGTCAAGTGGGCCTTAGGAAGCATTACTACGAACAAAGCTAGCAGAGGTGATGGAATTCCAGTTGAGCTATTTTAAATCCTAAAAGATGATGCTGTCAAAGTGCTACACTCAATGTGCCAGCAAATTTGCAAAACTCAGCAGTGGCCACAGGACTGGAAAAGGTCATTTTCATTCCAATCCCAAAGAAAGGCAATGCCAAAGAATACTCAAACTACTGCACAATTGCACTCATCTCACACGCTAGCAAAGTAATGCTCAAAATTCTCCAATCTAGGCTTCAACAGTATGTGAACCATGAAATTCCAGATGTTCAAGCTGGTTTTAGAAAAGGCAAATGAACCAGAGATCAAATTGCCAACATCCACTGGATCATTGAAAAAGCAAGAGAGTTCCAGAAAAACATCGATTTCTGCTTTATTGACTATGTCAAAGCCTTTGATTGTGTGGATCACAAGAAACTTTTTATAAATTCTGAAACATATGGGAATACCAGACCACCTGACCTGCCTCTTGAGAAATCTATATTCAGGTCAGAAAGCAACAGATAGAACTGGACATTGAAAAACAGACCCATTCCAAATGGGAAACGAGTGTGTCAAAGCTGTATATTGTCATCGTGCTTATTTAACTTATATGCAGAGTACATCATGCGAAATGCTGGGCTGGATGAAGCACAAGCTGGAATCGAGACTGCTGAGAAAATTATCACTAACCTCAGATATGCAGATGACACCACCCTTATGGCAGAAATCGAAGAAGAACTGAAGATCCTCTTGATGAAAGTCAAAGAGGAGAGTGAAAAAGTTGACTTAACACTTAACATTCAGAAAACTAAGATCATGGCATCTAGTCCCATCACTTCATGGCAAATAGATTGGGAAACAGTGGAAACAGTGGCAGATTTTATTTTGGGGGGCTCCAAAATCACTGCAGATGGTGATTGCAGCCATGACATTAAAAGACGCTTACCTCTTGGAAAGAAAGTTATGACCAACCTAGACAGCATATTAAAAAGCAGAGAAATTACTTTGCCAACAAAAGTCCGTCTAGTTAAGGCTATGGTTTTTCCAATAGTCATGTATGGATGGGAGAGTTAGACTGTAAAGAAAGCTGAGCCCCGAAGAATTGACGCTTTTGAACTGTGGTGTTGGAGAAGACTCTTGAGAGTCCCTTGGACTGCAAGGAGATCCAATCAGTCCATCCTAAAGGAAATCAGTCCTGAATATTCATTGGAAGGACTGGTGCTGAAGCTGAAATTCCAATATTTTGGCCACCTAATGCGAGGAACTGACTCACTTGAAAAGACCCTGATGCTGGGAAAGATAGAAGGCAGGAGTAGAATGGGAAGACAGAGGATGAGGTGGTTGGATGGCATCACCGACTCAATGGACGTGAGTTTGAGCAAACTCCGGGAGTTGGTGATGGACAGGAAGGCCTGGCGTGCTGCAGTCCGTGGGGTCGCAGAGTAGGACACGACTGAGCAACTGAACGACTGGACTGAACTGAACTGAAAGCTGCAAGGCTGAGGAGGAACTCTCTGGCTCAGGCCGCTAGGGGACCCGCCTTTGTGCTCTTTCTCCCTGCCTGGGAGGCTGGGGAACGGCTGGTTCCCAGGCAGCCTCTTGCAGTCGGTTTCCAGTTAAGACACTGATGCAAAGCCGGGCAGGGCTCCAATGGAGGCTTTTAATGTTGCAAGAACCCCCTACACACACACAGACACGGACACGCGCACGCGCGCACACACAGAGACACACACACACACAGTCTCTGTCTCTCTCGCTTGCTGGCTCGCTCGGGCGCTCTCTCGCTCTCTCTCTTCTGGAACCCTGGTTCTCCCTCCTGTAAACTCTCCCAAGTCCTGCCCTGGAGGAAGCCCCATCCTCTGTTGCGACCAGCCCTAAATTCCCACTCCGGCAACTCTGCTCCGCAGTTCCAATCTCCGGCTTCACGAAGTGGATCCTGCAGACTCGTAAGTAAACCTCTCCCCGCCACCTCTAGGGTACCTAGACCCGCCATGGCACAGCGTTTGATCGGTGCTCGCCCTCTCCTACTGTTGGGTAACCTCTGAGTCTTGCACTCAGGAAACTTGAAAGCAGGATGTCCTGGCCATGTTCCTGCTCCCTGAAGGTTCTTAGAGATCGCAAATGGCTGCCTAAGAGAAGGGCAGCATTTGGGGTGCTGGCGTAGCCCCCTGCACCGGAGAGGGGGCTAGCAAGGAACTTGCGGGACAGCAAAAGTGGCACAAGTGTGGAAGAAGAAAGGCAGGAGTTTAACGCCCGCGTATGGGCAAGGCGAGGAGGTGGGATCCGGGGGTGAGCGATCCTGGACCGAGCATCCCACCTAGACCCCATCCTCTGGCGGGTGGGACTTCTCATGGTCCTCGCCTGCGTCTGTGGTTGTCCGCGTTCCAGGGGTGCTTCCGGACTTAACGGCGAGTCCAAAATTCTCAGCTGCTGCCCTTTTGGAGGGGAAAGGCAATTAGGAACAGTAAGGTTGTGGCTCGAACCACCTACATCGCTCCAAGCAAAGTATTCTGACCCAAGATCTCGGGGTCACTTGAATTGTCTTCTCCTGGCCTTGGGTGCAGGCAAATGATTTCTTCTTTGCTGCCAAGGAAAACGCGCGTTTGAAAATGAGGCTGAGCAGCATCGCCACCCAGTGGCTGTCAGGAGTTTTGGCGACTGCTTGTCTTAGAAGGCAGCACTCTGTCTGAAAGACGTGCATGGACTTCTAGCAGGTTCTTTGTGTTTGATGCTTTTTCTTAGAATTCGCTTCATATGAGCAGAGAAATGGAATATTTGCACTCCAAGTATCTGTTCACTTCCTAAGGAAGCCTTAGCAGTGGCTAGGAAAAGTCTGTGTGGGTTAATATTGTTACTTGCCTTGGAGATTTCTAAGGTGGACTCATTTCCTCATCTGTACACTGTGCCCTGGCAATGATAATAATACCTCTCTTTCAGGGAAGTTATGAGGGTAAAATGAGATAAGTATGCCGTGCTTAGCACAGCAGCAGGAACAATGAATACTAAATAAACTTGATTGAGGTTAAATGATAAAGCTGATGATGGGTAAACCCTTGGGCAACACTCAGGGAGCCATAAGAAATCAGTCACATCATGACATTGACTACATGTTTACTGTATTCTAGGAGCTTCAGGATGGTTCACGCAAAGAGCTGGACCCTGAAGAAACACTTTGTAGGTTACCCGACTAATAGTGACTTTGAACTGAAGACAGTTGAACTCCCACCCTTAAAAGATGGAGGTAAGTCATACTCATGAGATTTAAGTTGGAAGAGACTGTGTTGGTTCACTTTTGCTGAATAACAAACCACCCCAACATTTAGAGACTTAAAACAATCATTTACTAGATCATGATTCTGTGGGTTGGCAGTTTAGGCAGGATTAAGTTGGCAAGCATTCTGTATATCTTATCTGGGCTAAATGGTTCCTTAGGGCATTACTCACGTGTCATGTTAACTGGCTTTCTGCTGAGGATGCACTCCTCAGTTCTCCTCTCTGTGGCCTTTCTAACATGCTTGAGCTCTTTGTTTTTTTGAGCTCTTTGTTTTTTTACTGTGGTTTCATAAATCTAGAGCAGCAGGAACTGGCAAGCTCCAGTATGCAAGGACTCTTTGCTAATATGATATTCATCAAAGCAAGTCACATAGCTAAGCCCAAATTCATAGTATAGCCACAGACTTCTTTTTCCTTTTTAAGATTTTTTTTTAATGTGGACCATTATTTTTTCAGCCTTTATTGAATTTGTTGGGCTTCCCTGGTGGCTCAGAGGTTAAAGCGTCTGCCTGCAATGCGGGAAACCTGGGTTTGATCCCTGGGTGGGGAAGATCCCCTGGAGAAGGAAATGGCAACCCACTCCAGTACTCTTGCCTGGAGAATCCCATGGAGGGAGGAGCCGGGTAGGCTACAGTCGATGGGGTCGCAAAGAGTCGGACAGGACTGAGCAACAAACTACTAACTACTAAACTGTTGAATTTGTTACAATATGGCTTCTGTTTTATGCTTTGGATTTTTTGGCCAAGAGGCATGTGGGATCTTAGCTACCTAACCAGGGACTGAACCTGCACCCCCTGCACTGGAACGTGAAGTCTTAACCTCTGGGCCACCAGGGAGGTCCCATCATAGACTTTTTGGTGGGAAGATGGCAAAGATGCTCCCACACAGGGATGGGTAGTATCTGTGGCCCTTTCACATCTACCGCAGAGACCTTTCCAAGGTTGTCTCTGTGAAGCCTCGATGTCATGTTGGAGGATCCGTCTTCTTTCCTTGGTGACTTCAGCACATGCCTGGGGGCATGGTTCTTCCTGACTTTGGCCAGCCATGGGGGAGGATTCCCTCTCTGTCCCAGTGAGTCCCATGGTAACAGTGGGGCTGCACTGCCTAGCAGCTGTGTGCAAAGCTCAGACTTATCCCTGGAGCAAACACGGAGGGGAAAGCCTCTTCACCGAGGGGCCTCCCATCCCCCTGGGGGAACTGGAGGGATGAGCTAAGCCTGAGGAAGTTGAAGGGAGAAAAATGGCAAGGCACCCCATCACGTGTTTGGAGATGAGCTTTGCAGAGCATCTGCTAAGGGCTGTTTTCAGGTAGGTAAGCTTTGGGTAACCAACAGGCATGCAATTAACTAACACAGTTACTGTTATCCATCCATCTAGGTTGCAAAGGCCAAAACCCAGAATCAAAATTCCAGAGGATGGGTGCATGAGAGTCACTCCAGGAAAATGCATGCATTGTAAAATACTTACGGGCTGATAATAAAACCCTGTGTGAGCCCTGTGGCATGGCAGTTACAAATGTGGCCCTGGGCAAGATACTTAACCTAAGCGTTAATAAAATGGAAACAATAATTGTTCAGAACGCCATAGGAAATAATCTATGTAAAGCATGAAGTGAATGCTGAGTAAATAGATATAAGAGAAAGCACAGGGAGTGCCCGCTCCGTAATCTTAGCTGCGCGGGCACTGGTGCGCAGTGCGTGGGTGAGCCTTCGTGGGGGCCGTCTCTTTCCCGCGCTCCCCAACCCGAAGCTCGGTACCTGTGGAACATGGGGCGGGTCTGCGCGGGTGTTCCAAGGCCAAGGGCTGACATGAAGGCGGCGCAGGGTCAGGGAGAGGCGCGGCCGGTAGAGCTCAGAGCTCGCTGAAGCCCGCTGGGCGGCTCGAGGGACAGGCGGGGCGCTGTGTAATGTTCAAGCTGGGAAGGGCTTTACCTGGCTTGTCAGAACCGCATTTGTGGTTTCTTAGACAGTGAAGAAAATAAAAACAGTGGGAATTTTTTTCCGAGGTACTTCATACTGGATCCCAGAGAAGAGAGTTTTGTTTGGTACGTGGATCATCCACAAAGCCTGCTTTCTGGATCCATCATCACTGTTGGAGTCATTGAACCTACCCACATTTCGAAGGTCAACGATGCAACTAAGGCCAAAGGCTGAGTTCTATTTTGCTGTGAATGTAGGAAGGAGAAAATATTTCTTACAAGTCAATGATCAGCAGGATCTAGTAGAATGAGTAAATGTGGTGAACAAAGCTATAAAAATTACAGTACCAAAATGAGATATTAATCTTTTTCTTTTTTTTAATTTATTTTTAATTGGAGGGTAAGTTTTTTACAATGTTATGTTGGTTTCTGCTGTACAGTAATGTGAATCAGCTATTTGTTGTTTAGTTGCTAAGTCTTGTCTGACTGTTTTTGGCCCCATGGACTGTAGCCCGACATGCTCCTCTGTCCATGGGATTTCCCGGGCAGGAATACTGGAGTGGGTTGCTGTTTTCTTCTCGGGTCTGGGGGANNGAGTGGGGGTGTGGGGGTGGGGGCGGTCTTTCCAACCCAGGGATTGGACAGCACATCTCCTGCCCTGGCACATGGATTCTTTACCACTGAGCCTCCAAGTATACATATATCCCCTCCTTCTGAGCCTCTCTCCCATCCAGCTGCCCATCACAGCCTCATTCTGATAACCCAAGTCGCCAAGGTGAATGTGAAAGGAGCAAATGTCTTACAGAACTGACACTGTTGGTGGTGTGCCCATTGTTACCCCAACCCAGCAAAAAGAAGTAAACGAATGTGGTGAGACTATTGCCAGAAATAAGGTGACGTGGTCACAAAGCCATCTTCCTTACTTTACTCCCAAACTGCCTTCAGACAGTGCAGTGATCAAAGCTGGTTATTGTGTCGGACAAGGAGCAGCGATGAAAAACTGAAAGAGACGATATTTTCAGTTGGATGGAGACACAATAGCCTACTTCAGACGTGAACTGGAAAAGGAACCTCTCTGGGTACAGCCACTTAAAGAGCTTCGTCAAATCCAGGAATGTAACAAAGTGACATGATGATGAGAGACACCCTCTTTGGGACTGTAACATCGTTCTGAACTTTGTATGTGCAGGCTGATGGCACAGGTGGATGCAAGCAGTTTTGGGTGCCATTGTAGTGCCGTAGGACCCGCAGATCTGCGTCTTCTATGCCGCAGGAAGAAGGCTGTGAAATCTGTGTACACAGAACAGCATCCAACAGTCCTTCCGAATCCAAACATGCTTTCCGCTCTGCCAGTGCTGCCGCAGCCACCCCACATTCCACAGCCTCTCGCAGCAACCCTTTGGATGGAGGATTTTATGAATCTCTTGCCAACATCAAGCCAAGGAACTTCAAAGGCTTGACTGTCTTTTCCAAAAGAACCAGCTTCCACAGTGACTGAACAAGCTCTGCTAAAACTAAAGTAAAAATGGCCCTCGGGAACAAGTTTGTGACCCTGTGGACTTGGAGGACATGAGCCTTCTGGCCAATGATGTGTATATAAATAAGGTGGAAACACGTGGAGCCTGACCTGCCTCATCTGCCCTCAGTGTTCTTTCATGAGGATTCTCGCCAGTCATAAAGGGGAAATGGGTTTTAATGCATATAGTATCCTGCATCATTGCTGTCCTCTCTTATAAGCTGGTAAGCCTAGAACAACATGGGTTTAGAAAAGGCAGACGAACCAGAGATCAAATTGCCCACATTCGTTGAATCATAGAGAAAGCAAGGGAATTCCAGAAAAACATCTACTTCTGCTTCATTGACTACAGGGAGGCCTGGCGTGCTGCAATTCATGGGGTCGCAAAGAGTCGGACACAACTGAGCGACTGAACTGAACTGAACTGAATTGAAAGCCTTTAACTGTGTGGATCACAACAATCTGTGGAAAATTCTTAAAGAGATGGGAATACCAGGACCACCTGACCTGTCTCCTGAGAAACCTGTATGCAGGTCAAGAAGCAACAGTAAGAACTTTACATGGAACAACTGACTGGTTCAAAATTGGGAAAGGAGTATGACAAGGCTGTATTGTCAGCCTGGTTATTTAACTTCTATGGAGAGTACATCATGTGAAATGACAGGCTGGATGAGTTACAAGCTGGAATCAAGATTGCTGGGGGGAAATATCAACAACCTCAGATACACAGATGATACCACTCTAATGGCAGAAAACAAAGAGAAACTAGAGAGCCTCTTGATGAGGGAAAAAGTTGGCTTGAAACTAAACATTCAAAGAACAAAGATCATGGCATCTCTTCCCATCACTTCAAGGCAAATAGAAGGGGAAAAAATAGAAGCAGTGACCTATTTTATTTTCTTGGGCTCCAAAATCACTGCATTGTAGCCATATAATTAAAAGATGCTTGCTCCTTGGAAGGAAAGTTACAACAAACCCCAGCAGCAGCAGCAGCAGACAGCAAATCAAAAAGCAAAGACATTACTTTGCTGACAAAGGTCCATCTAGTCAAAGCTATGGTTTTCCAGTAGTCACGTAAGGATGTGAGAGTTAGACCACAGAGAAGGCTAGGCACCGAAGAATTGATGCTTTTGAACTGTGGTGCTAGAGAAGTCTCTTGAGAGTCCCTTGAACTGCAAGGAGATCAAAGCAGTCAATCTTAAGGAAATCGATCCTGAGTATTCATTGGAAGGTCTGATGTTGAAGCTGAAGCTCCAATACTTTGGCCACCTGATGTGAAGAACTGACTCATTGGGAAAAACCCTGATGCTAAGAAAGATTGAGGGCAAAAGGGGTTGGCAGAGGGTGAGATGACTAGATGGCATCACTGACTCTATGGACATGAGTTTGAACTCAGAGAGATAGTGGAGGACAGGGAAGCCTGGTGTGCTGCAGTCCATGGGGTCGCAGAGAGTCAGACAACAGCAAGCCAAGAAGCTAGGGAGTAACCTGACTAAATGTAGTTTTGTAATAGTGGCCTACCCAAAGTGTGATGGGCCCTTTCTTTCCCTCTCCCTGGAGCCAGCTGGCATGGGCCTCTAAGGCAGAGGATGCCAGTTCCCTGGCCACTTCATCGGTCAAAACTGACCGGGGAAGCCAGTGGCAGGCGGAGCCCAGGGTGCCTGCCACGTCAGACCGCGATCCCGGTAACAGGCATGTCAACTCCTGCTGCGTGGCCATCGCGGTCTCTGCTGCCCACATGTCTCACTCCTTGAGAGCTTGAGGATGACCTTGCTAGAGCAGCCTGTTACCTCCTGAGACCTGGCCGATTTCTTGTGTCGCATCTTTCTACTCAGGGTGCGACAGTGGCTTTGCTGCAACCTTGGACAGTGCCAGAGTGAGCCCCTCCACACTCTGGCGAGCAGAACGAGGTTGGGCTCAGTAACAGTTTCTTTTAAAAAGAAAAGAAAAAAGCCCTAATGTGTCTCAGTAGCAACTGTCTGATGCTTTGTTCTCACAGGGTGATAAAAGTGTGTGTGTGACATTTTTTTCCTAGTGAATTTGACAGTTTAAATGTTTCACAATTTAAAACATGAAAATGCTTAAGTATTTTGGTTATTTTTTAAATGCTACTGTGACTTCCAATGAGATGTTCAAATTCTACGCATTCTTATTGGTTAATATTATTGAATGAAATAGTGCCAGAGATATCTAAACTCTTGACATCATCTGTGGCGCTGTAAAATGTACACTATAAACTGGACAATTTTGAAATTATAACCATTTTTGATGCTCTGAATCTCAAGGTGAGCAGTGAGTTTTGCATAGAGGATATTATTGGACTATCAGTAAGGGTTGTGGGTTATACTGGGGTGGAGAAAGGGGGATAATTAGAATTCAAATAGCTATAACTCGGACATTTGTAAAACTTTAGTCAAGATGTACAGCATTTTGTGAAAATTCTTTGCCGTGAAATTTCTTGGAGATTTGATTTTCTTGTCAAAGTTTCGTAAATAGTCCTTACTTCCACATTTGGGTAAGTGAAAGACCTCAAGTTTATATGTAAAGACTCCTGGAGTTTGCTCAAATTCATGTCCGTTGAGTCAGTGATGCCATCCAACCATCTCATCCTCTGTCACCCGCTTCTTTTGCCCTCCGTCTTTCCCAGCATCAGGGTCTTTTCCAGTGTGTCAGCACTTCGGCTCTTACTTCTATATTTGGATTGGTGAAAGACCTCAAATTTATATGTAAGGACCTCAAGTTTATATGTAAAGACCCTTAGTCATGTGATCGTAGTCTCTGCTTTTTGTCACTAATAATCTATATTCAAGTGTCTGTGTTTTTTTATCTTGTTTAGGAATGTTTTGAGATTAATGTACTCAAAAGTCCTACATGATGGGTTTTATACAATTGGGATAAAATTAATTTTCAGTAGCATAGGTTAATGTGCTAAAGAACATACCATTTTGTGTTAGAGATACTAGAATACTGTTATTCTACTATATGTGTAATATTTATATTTTAAATGTGTCTTTTTTAAAGATTTTTTTTAATGTGGACCAATTTTAAAGTCTTTTATTGAATTTATTACATTATTGTCTCTGTTCTGTGTTTTGGTTTTTTGGCCCCAAAGCATATGGGATCTTAGCCCCCTGCATTGGAAGGTTAAGTCTTAACTAGACTGCCACGGAAGCCCCTCAATATATGTTTTAAAACACAAATTTGAGTATACATTGAATCATGGGGATATCATAAATATAAGTGGCTCTCTAAAAAGTCATTATTTTCAGGAGTTGAATAATAGACCAGTATGACCAAATAGTGTTTTTATGGTTCAGTCTTGAAAATTCGCTTTAAGAAAATAGTCTTGAATTTCACACGCTGCTGTTTTTATGATTTTTTGCCACATTATAGTACTGCGATGTTTTGAATTCACACATGTCACTGTTTCTCCTTTCCATTTTCTAAGATGACTTCTTGTTTGAGAAAGAGAAAGAGGGAGTGGATTTCTTACTACAGTTTTGGGGTCTAGATGTTACTATCTATTTTACTACAATGATCATAGCATCCGTTTTAAAATCCAAATGCATAAAGAATGCACCACTCCACATTTTTATTCATAAGCTAATACTTTAAAAACTTATATTGGATTTTTTTTTCTTTTTTGCAGTTACATTTGAGAATGATAGGATGAAAAGGCTTTATTCTCTTTCTCTGAAGATATATCCATTATATCGGCTCTTTTAGAAAGCTCATTTTTCATGAACACACCTAAGACATATTATGCAGACAGTTGTCAATATTCAGGACTTTAATACTGTTTTCTTTGGTACAGCTTCCACATTGCATTTTCATTTTAATATTTTGGTATGGTAATTTAGTATACTTCAGAGTGGAAAAATATTAGCTTTATCTTGGGACTTTTTATAGAATTACCCTTGTATTCAATAGCATAGGAAAATGTTCTTGTGAGTTTCAGGGTCTCTTTATCTCAATACTTTTATAATTCTATGAAAATTATTTAATTATTTTAAAACTTATACTTTTGTGGTTAGTATGCCACATCTAAATTGTCAAAAATTACTTTGAATACCTTCATATTTGCTGCATTTTTTTCTATAAATATAACATGACTTCTTTCAGAATGGAAATATATGTGTGCTTCCCAGTGTTTACTTTTATGTCTGATGTCTTTATATATCAAACTGTAATGATGAGAATAAATGTTCAAAATTAATTCTAAAACAAAAAACAAACAAGAAAACATCCAGAAAGCACAGATGAGAGCATAAGCCTGAAGCAGAAAGACTGTCTTTGTTCATTGAGAAGGCCAGAGATGAGGCACAAGACCAAGGGTTCTAATTGCCTGTGGAATGCTTTATTTTGCAGAGGTCCTGCTGGAAGCTTTGTACTTCACTGTGGATCCTTACATGAGGTATTATTTTCCTCTGGAAAATTCTTATGTTGTGCATCGGATACTACCTTGCTATGGGCAATATTTTAGAGTAATCCAGCTGATTCAAAACACTGTCACTTCCCCATTTCTCAGAGTATGATGTCAATGATGGAATTCACAGATGCTCATCTTTTTCAGGCAAAAGTCTGTGCATAATGGTGGTAGACAACACTGGCCCCTTTATTTTACAAGCATCCCCTATCTTATTGTGTTCAATTTGCCCCTCATCATTCATCAGAATTGCTTCCCAAAACACTAAAAGAAGAAATAAGCCAAACTCCAGTTTCTCCATGTCACTGTTGGCAAATAATTTGGGTAGAGGAAGATGGCTGAGACTAAAATTAGATTTTCTTGCCTTTCCTTTACATATATTCTTGTAATTTAGGTAATCCGCAGCTGACTAAACTGTGTGTACTTAGTAAGCAATTCGGGGTGGGGAGGGGATAAAAGCTTTCATTGGCCACTAACTCAATAACTTTTTGCCTAGGTGAACAATGCAGTCATCACTCTTTTAAATATTTTTTTTTCACAGTTGATTGATAGAGATTCAAATCTAAAGTGAAAAATGTATTTCCAGATATTAACTAGCATTTCTTTTTGCATGTCTAGTGTTTTGGGTCACAAGTGCCCGGTGGTACCTGGGTTATGTTTTCAAAGTCATTGGTAGAAATTCATTCACAATTGAGCATGATGGTAAGATTCTCATGTTCATTTTATAGAAAAATACTACCAGATCAGAACTATCTGTAACAGCTTTCCTCCCCCATTCCACCCAGTTGTACTGCCCTCATGTGGCTGGGTTTCAGTTTTATATACACTTCCCTAGTGGTTTTCCATTTGGCTTGAAACTTAAGACCATTTTCTCCCAGATGCTCCTATATATTAAGAATGCTTTTGTTTTGTTTCAGAATTATGGCAAAAAGCTTGAAGGAGGGTGACATGATGATGGGAGAGCAAGTGGCCAGGTAGTGATATCCTTTTGTCCTAGTGCTTGGAAAATACATCTCCCCTTTACCTCCTGCTGGGCCCTGTTTCTGTCCATCACTCCTACAATTTCTTTAGGTTGCACGGGTCACTCACTGTTCAACCTTGGAAATTACTTGGGAAATCTGTCCTTTTCCTGACTAGGGGAGGGAAGAAGGTGACATTCTTATCATTGCAACTTAGTTTTGCTATCCTTACTTTTGAGGGCTTCCCTGGTGGCTCAGATGGTAAAGCGTCTTCCTGCAATGAGGGAGATGTGGGTTCGATCCCTGGGTTGGGAAGATCCCCTGGAGAAGGAAATGGCAACCCACTCCAGTATTCTTGCCTGGAAAATCCCATGGATGGAGGACCCTGGGAGGCTACAGTCCATGGGGTCTCAAAGAGTCAGACATGACTGAGCGACTTCCCTTTCTTGGAGAAAGAAAGTAAGGGAGGGAAGAAGGTGAAATTCTTATCATTGCAACTTAGCTTTTCTATCCTTACTTTTAAGTACTAAAATAAGTGTATTCATGCAGTTCCTGATTATTATAAAAATTCAAATAAGATAAAAATTTACATATTGGAAACTGAAAGTTCCCCATCATCTGAACCTTAGAGATGACTGTCGTTAATATATTATTATTTCAAAAATTGTTCAGTACATGTACTACTATTTATAATCTTTAAGGCGATTAAAAGCCCTTTAGCAAACTGCGTTTCCTCAATATGTGATGGCTATCTTTTGTTGACAGTGTATAAATATACCACTTACCTCTTAATGGCTTGCAGATTACTCCATTGTTTTTATTGTTGTTCAGTCACTAAGTCCTACTCTTTGCAACCCCATGGATTGTAGTCCTCCTGGTTCTTCTGTCCGTGGGTTCTCAGGTAAGAATACTGGAGTGGTTGCCATTTCCTACTGTAGGGGATCTTCCCAGATCAGGGGTCAAAACTGCATCTCTTGCTTTGGCAGGCAGACTCTTTACTTCTGAGCCACCTGAGAAGCCCATTCCATTGATACCTGACATTTAACTTATCTACTCCTGATAACAGCTCTTTCCAGTTTTTTCTACTGGAAATAGTTCTGCAAGGAATATGCATACATCGATCTGAGTATGTCTCTGTATTCTTTGCCTACCTGGATGACTATTGCTTTACGTTGAATCCCCAGAAATGTAAATTCTAGGTCAAAGAAGATGTACATTTTAATTTGAAGAGAACGACAGATTTCACTTCAAAAAAATTATATACCTTCCTACCAAGAGTGTCCTAGAGAACCTGTTTCCTTGTTAACTATATGATCATTGCTAACTATCACTCTTGGCAATCTGAGGTGAATAAATGATACTTAACTGATCTTGCTTATTCGATGCTTAATTTAATTTGCATTTCTTTCATTATTAATGATGTTGACATTCTCTTTGAAAATTAATGGTTTTCTTCTGTGAATTATCTGTTCATGTCATCTGCCTATTTCTTTTAAGTCTTTTCATCTTTTAAATTGATCTGTAAAACTTCTTATGTGTTACGAATATTAGTACTGAAAACATCTGGGCCTTTCTTTTGTGTCCAATCATAGCTGATAAAATTTCATGATTAGAATGGCATTCTCCCCTCCAAAACTGCTAGAATATTTATTCACTTTTTCTTCTAGTATGTTATATTTTATCTTCTAGACATTTAATTTTTATTTTGGAGCAAGGACTGAAGTGTTTATACTTCAAATGACTGGCAAGTTATAATATCATTTATTGAAATCCTATTTGGATTTTTATTGGGATTTCAATGACTTAATAGATTCATTTAGGGGAAATTGATTTATTTACAATATTTCTCTCAAGCACAAGGTATATATCTCTTCATTTATCCATTTTTGTCTCATGGCCTATTAACAGTTTTCTTCATATGGGATGAGATTGAACGATAGTGACGTAGATCATACTTCCATGCTGCGGGAGAGGGACAGTGAGAGAGGAAATGCTGAGGACTCAAGAGAGAGGAAGGGCTAAGAGATGAAGGGCAGCCTCTGAAGAAGAGAAGAGGCTGATGTCCAGGTCACCTTGAGCCGGAGGATGAACTTGTCTTGCTTAGAGAGGAGTGAGTGATGACAGGGACAGATGATGGACCAGCTGAAAATTCCTCTCTGATGGCCCGTATTTTTTTCCCAAGGAGAGACCAGTGGCTATTCTGATGGAGAGATGTGATAGGGTATTTGATCAAGGACTATCAAACTCAGTGCCCCTTTGTGGACACTAACCATGCAGCATCCAGACTCCCTTGAAAGGAAGGGGGTCTCATGCGTCTGAACGTGCTTTCTCTTTCAGAGTTGTGGAAAGTAAAAATTCAGCTTTCCCACCAGGAACTATTGTGGTGGCTCCTTCTGGCTGGACAACGCATTCCATTTCTAATGGGGAAAAACTGGAAAAGGTGCTTGCAGAGTGGCCAGATACATTACCACTGTCTCTGGCTCTGGGAACGGTTGGCATGCCCGGGTGAGTTTCATGGGTATATTTCACTCATTTGAATCCCTAATGTCTTGGTTTTCCAAAATGGTTGGTCCAGAGCTTGATTAACAGGAAGAGACTTGAGGCATTCTAAGCTCAGGAGTGGATTAGAGAGGATGATGGGACTAAGAAGGGAAGAAGAGGGGCTGGAGTTCACTTCGGGGCTGAGGGGAGAGAGGCGGGCTCAGGTACAAGGAGGAAGTGACAGTGAGGAACAGCAGGGGGCATGGTCCCTCTCAAGCCTCCGGCAAGTGGTGACACAAAGAAGCCAGCTCCTTCAGTCCCTGGAAAGGTCTTCCTTCACCCCTCACTCACCTGCCTCTGTTTCAGAGCTTAAAAGGGAGAGAGAGTTCAGCGTACCTTGGCCTTTCTGTATCGCCTCTGATTCCTCACCACCTTTCAACATCTGAGTTTCCAGAGGTGTCAGGGCATCTGAAATTTAATACCTGAGATGAATCACAATAGTTGTACAGTTGCTGAGGGTGGATAGCTTTAAAATAGCCCAGTGTCTCTTAGCCTGGCCCTCAGGAAGACTCCTGGGCAGTTCATCCTGCGTCTGCTCTCAGGCCCCAGCTGCTCTCTGCACCTCAAGGTTCTTCCCATGCCCTGGAGAAGCAAGGTTGACAGAATTCCTTTCGGAGTCCCCAAAACTTTTCTAGGCTGAAGAGTTTCTCTAAGTTATGTGATCCTTTTCTTCCTTCTTTCCTTCTTCCCACTCTTCTGGCCTCCTTCTTTTTAACCTTTTGGAGGACTTCTAGAGAATGAAATATTATTCATTTCATTGAATGAAATGAATGATCAGCCTCCTGCATAACCAGTCCCTTACATCTCAAGTTCATGTAACACTCAGAATTTGAACTCCTCAGAAGCACCACAGTCAGCAGACAACATTGTGAAATTAGAGGATGCTTAGAGTCGGACATGACTGAGCGACTTCACTTTCACTTTTCACTTTCATGCATTGGAGAAGGAAATGGCAACCCACTCCAGTGTTCTTGCCTGGAGAATCCAAGGGACAGGGGAGCCTAGTGGGCTGCCATCTATGGGGTCGCGCAGAGTCGGACACGACTGATGCGACTTAGCAGCAGCAGCAGCAGCAGCAGCAGCAATGCCTTCTTGGGCCTCCTAGGTGGTGCTTGTGGTAAAGAACCCACCTGCCAATGCAGGAGATTTAAGAGACACAGATTTGATCCCTGGTTCAGGAAGATTCCCTGGAGGAGGGCATGGCAACCCACTCTAGTATTCTTGCCTGGAGAATCCCATGGACAGAGGAGTCTGGTGGGCTGCAAAGAGTCAGACCCTACCGAAGTGACTTAGCAATGCCTTCTTACATGCAAATAGTGGGCACTAAACAGAATGACAGCCCTTCTCGATCTTTCCTGCCTGGCCTGTACCCTCTACAGTGACAGCACTTCCTCTCACCTTGTTATTCCACCCATCCTTCTCTCTAAATTGTGACCCAGGGGTAGGGGCACAGGGGTGAGGGCAGACATGAGGAAACCACAGGGTCAGTCTCCCATGACTTAGTTGGAGAGAAAGTAATTTGTGAAATATTAGGAGATTTGAATTCTAAACCGGAAGACAATTTATTCATTTGTGGGTATATTTCTCATTCACCTGTTCCAAGTCCTTAAGGAGTAAGTTTTTACTCCAATCAACTTCATACAGTGGTTCTCAAAGACTGAGTGGGAGGGGTTATACAAGTCACATTTCTAGCCTCTCCCAGCAACACACCACCCATTCTTTGAGAATTTTTGCCTAGATGAGCCGCTTACCAACAGGATGGGTCAACACTTCCAGAAGCCAGGAGCTTCCGCTAATCTATGAAAGAAGTTGAACTTTGAAACCTAGGGACTTTCAGCTGTCCAGGCTCCAAAGATTTCACATCCTCCCAAAGTATTGCATTATTTCTGACAATGGGACCTCTGTCTTCCTCCTCGGCTGAAAGAGTTTAAGTGTTTTTCTCTCCAACATGTTGATTCTATGCAGTCACCCTTCATCCAAAGCATACCTTAAATTTTCCCTACAGGATTTCTTTATTGTTGGCTTCTCCGTCTTATCTCCAGTTTTCTTTTATTTTTTATTACTTTTAAGTTAATTCTGGGTTGGGGGGGCGGGTGTTGTGCTCGTCTCTGTTGCTGCCCTCAGGCTTTCTCCAGTTGCAGCAAGTGGAGGCTGCTGTCCCTTGTGGTGCATGGGCTTCTCCCTTGCAGCGGCTTTTCCTATTGTGAAGCACAGGCTCCAGGCACAGGAGCTTCCCTTGTTGAGGCTCATAGGCCCCAGAGTGCGTGGGCTTCGGTAGTTGTGGCACGCGGGCTTACTCGCCCTGCAGCATGTGGACTCTTTCCAGGCACTGAACTCATGTCCCTTGCACTGGCAGGTGGATACTTACTCACTGCCACACCAGGGAAGTTCTCCAGTTTACTTTTAAAAGACGATGTTTGGGAAAGACCCTGTATGTCTTAAGTCAGTATATCTAATTAAAGGCTGATTTTGCAGATATCTAGAAGGGATATTGGAGGAGTGGGGCCTAAGGATTGTTGCGGGTGGCATGACCCTATCTGAAATATACCTTCTGCTTCTTTCTGGGAGTTAGGCTAACTTACCCATACACGCTGGTATCAGCGTCCACTAAGGTAGTGGTTCCCTGTTGTTTGCATTCATAAGAATTACCTAGAGTCCTATTAAATTCAGATTTCCATATCCTGGTATTTTTAAATCAGTGGAACTGAGAATCTAAATTTTTAATAAAACTTCAGTTGATTCTGAGGCAGATGGTTGTTCCATCTATCTTTTGAAAAGCACTGGGTCAAGGGGACTTTAGATATTTGGGTCCTCAGAAAAAGTGCTATCTGCCTTCTTTGCTTTCCCTTCAATGCCCAACTGTTATCTGGCCCTCAAATGTAATCAGAGGCTGAGTAAGCTTAAGTTATGCCAGCGTGTAGCTTTGTTTTACACAGAAATAACTTTCTAGGAATCTGTCTGAAATTTTGCCAGTGGCTCCACAATCACCATGATGGAACAGGTTTCATGGGCTCAGACTCAGGGGTACAAAAATAGAACTTAAAAATTTTCTACTCCTGTGTTTCATTTCTATCTCCAGCTGATATAGTAAAATAAACCTTAGTTAAACCGGTGATTTCTCACATCGTTTCAGGATCATACTACAGTTTCCTTTGTCTTCTCTCTAGGGTAGGTGCAAAGCTCCTGGGGCTAACACAAACCCAGGGCTAGTAGAGGTGGGGGCAACTTCTTGCTCTTGATCTGTCTTAGCCTCATGCTGGTCATAAGTCTTATGCTTTGAGACTTCAAAGCGTAACTTTTCCGATTGAGTCCTCAGCCACATCCCTTCTGAGCTGGGACTCTACTGAGGCATGGTGGTTTCCTCACGTTGTCCTCACTGGTGCTGTCTGAGCTGCGTCTTTGCAGGCCCACTAGTTCTTTCCCTGCCAGGTGACGCTGGCATTTCACTTCAAACAAGATGGGGGAACTGTAGGCGTTCTTCCTCACACTTCAGGGCATGGGAAACTCAATGTGTTTCTCCCTGACCCCCTCAGGCCTAGATACCATCCACACACAGTCATCTCTGCTCTGAGACTAGGGCGCCATGTTGACATGGAGGCTTTCCCCATAAAGCTCATCATCGCCTTAGAACTTACATGGGAACGAGGCATAAGCTGTCTGTTCTAGGATCCGTAAGGTTTAAGGGGAATCGGTTTTCCTTCACCCTTGAAACCTGGCCTGGGGATGGACAAGATACTGCTCTTTTTGAGCCACCTCACTCCATAGTTCCCATCATCTTTGTTCCTCTCCTAGAGGTAAAGAATGAGGAAGTGGACCATTGGTAGCTGGTAATATCCGTTTCCTATATTTTCTGTCTTTTACCTGGACCCATGGCATTGGGCTGCTGAGAAGGTCTTCAGGGTATAAATAAATGAGATACAGAGGAAAGAAACAAATTTATCCACATAGTCTTGCCTTTCTTCCCTCAGCCTAACAGCCTACTTTGGCCTGTTTGACATCTGTGGAGTGAAGGGTGGAGAAACAGTGCTGGTTAGTGCGGCGGCAGGGGCAGTGGGCTCTGTTGTGGGGCAGATCGCTAAGCTCAAGGTAAGTGGCTTCCTCCATAACAGCCACTCACTTGACACCCACCGTGCGCACTGGGAATGTAGCAGTGGACACAGCAGACCTTGCCTCACCTCCGGGAGTTTGGTATAGTCGGCCTCTTGTAGAAGCTGGATATTGGGAATGACTGAGAAATGGGGGGAACAGGGAACATGGTGCAGCAATGATGACCTGGACGTTGTTATTTGACAACATTGCAGATATCGCGTCAGGAACGGACTCTGCTACAGTAGTGAGTTTGTGAACCATTCTTGTAGTTTTTACCGAATGTCTCTTGTTATAGCTGCATCTCCTTTCTTTGTGACTGCCCCAAACAACTGAAGAAGGGACTTGATCAGCCAACCAAGAGTCATTGCCCCTATGGCCCCATTTCAAAGCTTCCTGCTGTCAGCCCAGAGCAGCGGGGCCCTCGTTTGGGAACTAACTCATGGGAGGCACCCAGGCCTTGGAAACACTGGCTCTGATATGGACAGGTGTTTGTGCTCAAGAGCTCTGATCTGATGGTGGGAGTACAAGACATCAGGCAGCTCAGATGTGGTCAGGATGTACCACATTGTAGAAATGTCCCAGGGTGATCTGGTTTGGCTGATCCTTTGCCAGAGGGTGGATGTAGGACCGAGTTTCAGGGCCTAGTTTCTAGTGAAAGAGTTAGGGAGAATACAGATGAGTACAGGGCTATGACCAACAGCCAAGTGTTCAGGCTGGTATCCAGTGCTGATGGGCACTTGGAATACAAATAGATGAGGCTATCATAGTGGCTGCAGGAATTTATTTAAATAAGTAAATAAATAAGAATAAATGTTGAATTTTATCATACTTTGCAGTTAAAGAATTATGTTAGTTTCCTAATCTGAAACCATAATAGCATTCTGGAATAATCTTTATTTACCTATGGTATATATTAAATTTATACTTTTGGAATTGATCTAATATCATTATACATAGAATTTTTGCATCTATATTCATAGATGAGTTTGGTTTAAAGTTTGGAACATATCAGTGTTTAGCTTTGGGTTATACTAGACTTATAAAATGAATTAGTAGTATTTCCAAAATTAAAATTTTAAGGGATTTTTTGGGGGGAATTCCCTGATGGCCTTATGGTTAGGACTCTGTGCTTTCTCTGCTGAGGATGAAGCTTCAGTCCCTAGTCAGGGAAGTACGCTTCCTCATGCCACATGGTATGGCTAAAAAAATAATTTTTTTAAAGGAATTTTTATTTTAGAAGTTTGATAGGACTTATCCTTAAACCTGTTCTTTTAGAAGCTTCACTAGTGACTGCTATGCTAAGAAGTCAGTGCTTAATCCTTAGAGGAGTGACATGCTTAACCCTTCATTTTAGAGAAATCACCTTGGCCTTTGGAGGAGAACAGTTCATAGGGACATGATGCTAGGAACAAGAAGTCAAATTAGGAGGCTCTTACAATAATCCAGATGAAAATTATGATAGACTTACAGTGAAGACAGAAAGTCAGAAGTAGCTTTTAAGGATATTTGGTGAAAAAGAATAAAACCTGGTGATTGGATGTGGATAGAAGAGGGCGGAAAGCAAGCATCTCCTGCAACCCGTGTGTGTCAGGTCTGGTTAACTGGGTAACTGAGTATCACTCACTACAATAGAAAACAGAGGAACACCAGGTAAGAAGCAAGGGAAGAAACACATTCCACTTCAGACACATTGATTACAAGGCTCCGCGGGCTATCCAAGTGTAGATTAGTAGAGGTCTTCAGAAATACTGATTTGGAACTAGGGTAGAGGCCTGGCTGGAGTTAAGAGACAAGGGAATCATCTGCAGGAAGGTGGCAGTGAGGTGGTAAGAGTAAATGAGATCATCCCATGAGAGTGTATGTTTAGAAGGAACAGGGAGCAAGGATAGAGACTGTGCAAAATCATTTCTTCTTGAATCAGGAATGAGTGGAAAAACTATACGGCAGCTGTTTGTGCAGATACATACATGTATGTACCCAGTCCAGGTGAAAGTGAACAGAGGCTGATAGTCTGGTCTTCACGATGCATTCAGAATAGAACTTTCTACCAATATAATCTCTGTTCTCAAGCTGAATGCACTCTGCTTCCTCTATGATTAGGCAGCATCTAGTCCAACGCTTTGGGCTAAATCACAGAATATGGGGCAGTTACCAAGAGGTCTGTCTATGATGTGAGAGTTACAGGGCTGAGCCAAAATTACAGTCCAAAGTGCCACTGCACCAAGAGGTGGCATGGAAGTCACTGCAAGGGAGAAGCCCCAACATGAAGAAACAGGAGAGTCAGATGAGTAGGCTGTCAAGCCAGCAGGTTGAAAAGAGCTGCCAACCACCTAAACGTAGGAAGGATCTGTTGGGTGGGCAGAGGCAAGCTGAAGTTACATTTGGGTTGTATCATAGGCTAGTTTAGGGACTAATCTCACCTCTAGGGTCTATTGACCCATTATATATGTGACTCAGTACCTAGGAGGGTGTTCTGGGGGAACCTGGCCTTTCCAGTCTAGGAGGATATAGTTGTCCCTGGTTGTGGTTTATAAATGGTTACCATTTTTCTCCCCATTTAGGGCTGCAAAGTTGTTGGAACAGCAGGGTCTGATGAAAAAGTTGCTTGGCTTAAAAAGCATGGATTTGATGTTGTCTTTAACTACAAAACAGTAAAGTCTTTGGAAGAAGCTCTGAAAATAGCTGCTCCTGAGGGTTATGATTGTTATTTTGATAATGTAAGTACAAATTAGACTTACTATCTGACTTACTAACAAAGTAACAAAGTACTGTGCTGTTGCTAAGTCACTTCAGTCGTGTCCGACTCTGTGCGACCCCATAGACGGCAGCCCACCATGCTCCCCTGTCCCTGGGATTCTCCAGGCAAGAACACTGGAGTGGGTTGCCATTTCCTTCTCCAATGCATGAAAGTAAAAAGTGAAAGTGAAGTCGCTCAGTCATGTCCGAGTCTTAGTGACCCCATGGACTGCAGCCCACCAGGCTCCTCTGCCCATGGGATTTTCCAGGCAAGAGTACTGGAGTGGGGTGCCATTGCCTTCTCCAGGAAATCTACTTCTAGAGTTTCCATCTAAAAATATATGAGGAAAGCCCATATGCCCTTTAAAAAAACAAAAAACAAAAAACAGCTTTATTGGGACTTTCCTGGTGGCTCAATGGCAAAGACTCCTTGCCATTTCAGTGCAAGGGGCCTGGGTTTGATTCCTGGTCAGGGAATTAGACCCCACAAATAAGAGTTCACATGCCACCACTAAAGATCCCACATGTCACCACTAAATATCCCACGTGCCATAACTAAGACCCAGTGCAGCCAAATAAATAAATAATTAAAAAAATTTTTTTGAAGGCATGTAACAACAAAACAAATAAAAAACAGCTTTATTGAGATATAATTTACCCATTTAAAGTATAAGACTTGATAATTTTTAGTGTATTCACAGAATTGTACAACTCTTTGTACAATTTTAGAACGTTTTCATCACTCCAAAAAGAAATGCTGTGCTCAGTAGCAGTTAGTCCCCCTAAAGTGATCTTTGGTGACTAGCTTCTTACACTTAACCTGTTTTCAAAATCCACCCATGTTGTAGCATGTTTATCAGTGTTTCATTCCTTTTTATACATTTTTTTATTGAAATGTAGTTGATTTTCAGTGTTGCTTCATTGCTTTTTATGGCCAAAAATATTCCATTGTATGGATACACCACGTTTTATCAATCATCCATCAGTTGAACGGCAAATGAGTCATTCACACTTGGCTATTAAGTATAAGGCTATTTTGATCATTCATATGCAGTTTTTGTGTGGATATAAATGTTCATTTCTCTTGACTACAAGTAGAATTGTCAGGTCATATGGTATCACCACATTTAACATTTTGAGGGACTGCCATCAGTTCAGTTCAGCCTCTCAGTCATGTCCAACCCTTTGCTACCTGATGGACTGCAGCACGCCAGGCCTCCCTGTCCATCACCAACTCCGGAGTTTACTCAAACTCATGTCCTTTGAGTCGGTGATGCCATCCAACCACCTCATCCTCTGCCGTCGCCTTCTCCTACCTTCAATCTTTCCCAGTATCAGGGTCTTTTCCAACGAGTCAGTTCTTTGCATCAGGTGGCCAAAGTATTGGAGTTTCAGCTTCAACATCAGTCCTTCCAATGAATATTCAGGACTGATTTCCTTTAGGATGGACTGGTTGGATCTCCTTGTAGTCCAAGGGACTCTCAAGAGACTTCTCCAACACCACAGTTCAAAGCATCAGTTCTTCAGCACTCAGCTTTCTTTATAGTCCAACTCTCACATCCATACATGACTACTAGAAAAACCATAGATTTGACTAGATGGACATTTGTTGGCAAAGTAATGTCTCTGCTTTTCAATGTGCTATCTAGCTTGGTCATAACTTTTCTTCCAAGGAGTAAGTGTCTTTCAATTTCATGGCTGCAGTCACCATCCGCAGTGACTGAGGAACTGCCATACTATTTTGCAAAATGGCTGCACTATTTTACATTCTCACCAGCAATCCTGAGGGTTTCAATTTCGCCAAATCTTTACCGTATTTATTATCTGTCATCTTGACTGTGGCTATTCTAGTGAGTGTGGAGTGATAATTCGTTGAGGGTTTAATTTGCATTTCTTCAGTCACTAATGATATTGAATTTCTCTTCGTGTGCTTAGTGGCCATTTGTATGCCTTCTTTGAAGAAATGTTTGCTTAAATCCTTCACCAACTTTCAGTTGGCTTATCTGTTGTCAGTTTCTTTTATATATTCTGGATACAAGTCCCTTATCAGATACAGTCAATTCTCAATATTCCTGGTTGTTATATTCTACAAAGTTGCCACAAACACTGAACTGATGGCCCAACTGGAAGCATACACATACATGCACATATCTTACACGGATTATGATCTTAAGTCCTTCTCGTAGCTTCTATTTTCTTTCTTTATTTTCTTTTAAGTGAGGTTAAAAAGTGTTAAGTAACTTGTCTGAGTCTCTGCCACAACTAATCCTCCCACAGCTGAGATTCATACCCCATCCAACCGGCCCCAGAGCTGGAGCTTCTTGAACCACTTGGCACTGCCCCCTACTGTCTTCATCTTCCGATAATCTCTGCATGAGAGTTGAAAAAAGAAAGCAGACCCTTGGCCTTTTTTGACCTTAGCTGGGAACTATGTCTGTGAATGACCAGAGAAAGCTCTGAGTATTGATTCTGGAGTTATAAATAAATTTTAGCAAATAATCCAACTCTCAAATATGGAATATATTAGTATATTTTTAATTAAAATACCTCCTGCATATGGTTTGCAAATATTTTCTTATTCTGTAAGTCGCTTTTAAGTTTTTTTTTTCTTTTACTTTCTTGATGGTATCCTGAAAGCACAAAAGTATTAAAATTTTGATGACGTCCAAATTCTGTTGCTTGGGCTTTTGGTGTCACGTTTAAGAAGGCTTCGCCTTATCCAAGATCACAAAGGGTTTACTCTTATGTTTTTTTTTCCCTAAGAGCTTAATCATTTTAGCTGTTACATTTAGGCCTATAACACACTTTAAGTTACTTTTTGTGTGTCCTGTAAGGAAGAAGTCCGATTTTATTCTTTTCTTTGTAGATGCCTAGAGTTGGACACGACTGAGCGACTGAACTGACTGACTGAACTGGCAGTTGTTCTGCACTATTTGTTAAAAAGATGTTTTTTCTCCTGTTGAATTATTTTGGTGCTCTTCTCAGAAATCAGTTGACAACAAATGTGAGGGCTCACTTTTGCACTCTCAGTTTAGTACTGTTGACCTGTTTCAGTTCTCACCCTGTCTTGATTTATATAGCTTTGTAGTACATTTTGAGATCGGAAATTATGAGTCCTCCAACTTTGTTCTTTATATGGCTTCTGAATTATTTTCCCATACTTCTGGATAAGGGAAATGAGATTATCGAACTGATCAGAAAACCCCAAAATATAATAAAGCAAAATGTATAAGTTATGTTCCTACAGTCAAATAAAAATGCCCAGTTTCTAAAAATGTCTTTTTCTAAATTCAGTTTTCAGCCCTGCCATACTAAATAAATTTTATTGCTGCTAAAACAAGTATTGTGAAATGATGATTGTGAGTTAATGATTCCCCTGAATCTGGTAGGGTTTATTTAAAGGTTTTGGTTTTTGTTTCCCTGTCTGCTAGGTGGGTGGAGAGTTTTCCAATGTTGTTATCACCCAGATGAAGAAATTTGGAAGAATTGCTATATGTGGGGCCATCTCTGTATACAATAGAACCGGCCCACTTCCCCCAGGTAATGAGTTCATGCACACATCAGAGGTGTAGAAAGATGGGAGGGAGAGATGATTCACAGATATGGTACAGGCCAGTGACTATTGAAATATTTTAAAAGATTTCCTAATATTCTTGATTAAATGGTATTAACTAAAAATATGTCATTGTGTATATTTGGGCTAAGTCAGCTTATATTGGATTTTGACATAGAGAAAGAACAGGATCTGAAAATATGGACGTAACAGAGTTATTAAAAGTTTTAGTTTTTTTTACCTACTGTTCTCTACAAAGTTGTAAAAAGTCATGATTTCATTTAGAAATAGAACACATTGGTCTGACGGGTAAAATATTAGAGGTCTTCAGGATACTGGGGATGTGCTGGAGGTTTGGGGATGGGTAGACTTGATGTGGGTACAGGGGAAACGGGCTGCCATTTCCTTTAGACAGTAGTGGGCAGAGCTTCCTGGAGCAGCAGAAGTTCACTGACAATTTCCACTAAAAGGAAAATGAGTATCCTTTCTCTGCATTCCTAGAATGTCCTTGTTTTGCTTCTCCTCTGCCCTGCCATGCCCTCTACTCCTGCTTCTCCACTCCTATTCTGAGACCTCCCGCTCCCACCTCCAGGCCCAGGTCTCTTATTGAAGGTGGGGAGATGAATGGGAAAAAGGACCAGAGAGTCTTTCCTATTAGTGACAGAAAGTGAAAGTCACTTAGTTGCGTCCAGCTCATTGTGACCCCATGGACTACAGAGTCCATGGAATTCTCCAGGCCAGAATACTGGAGTGGGTACCTGTTCCCTTCTCCAGGGGATCTTCCCAACCCAGGGATCAAACCCAGGGCTCCCGCATTCCAGGTGGATTCTTTACCAGCTGAGCCACGAGGGAGGCATTAGTGACAGACTCAAAACAAAGGCTGATCTGAATTCCTCATACAGAACCCCTTTCTGCTACAAGGATTCTGTGCTTTTGAAGAGATTTCAGATTTACCTGTGGTCACAAAAAAAAAAAAAAGAGGAAAAAAAACAAAAAGGAATCATCCAGATCACCATCAGGATCCTGACGACCATAAATAAATGGGTTATTCTTTCTATGATGGGCATCACTCACGAGGAAGAAACTAGCTGTGCTAGTCAGCACCTCGGCTGCACTGAGACAGGTGGCTGGGAGTCGAAGGGGCTGAGGAAGGATCACTTGTAGATTCTCTGTTGGGTTGTGAAAGGTCAAAGAGGGCACTCCAAGTGCCCCGGGCAATCTTATTAGGGACTTTTTTTTCCTCCATATTTTTCTAATTGATGCTAAGCTAGAATCCTGGGGAATCCTTCTCTGGCCACTTGAGCAGAGCTCCAGGGTGCATTTTCCTGACCACAGCCAAACATTTTGGATACAGTAACTTGATCTAGCCTTTTTGAAATTCAGCTGCTCAGACAGGTTATGAGATGTCAGCTGGTGTTGTCCATTCCATTTAAGCAGGTGACATTCTGCCTGCAGTGATCTCTAGGAACTCTAACATGTTTCACTTAGGGGAGCTCAGAGACACGTAATTGTTTCCCCCGGCTTTCATGCCATGTTTGTTTTCTGCTCACAATAAAGAAACGACATCCCCAGTAGCGTGGACAATCCCAGGAATAGTATTTCATCCTCTTCCAAGATGAGATGAGGATTCCACTCCTTAACCCAAGAGAGATATAGCTGGGGTGAGTCTTCCAGCCGTGAGTTATTTATTCTTACAGTTCTAGAGCTCAAAATGGGTTAGCAGGGCTACTTTCTTTCTGAAGGCTCAGATTTTTAAGTTCTTTTTAAGTTCTCGAGGCCACCTGCATCTCTTAGCTCATGGTCCCTTCTTCCATCTTCAAAGCCAGCAGCACTGATTCCTCAAACCTCCGTCTGTCTCTATGTTCCCTGCTTCCATCATCACATACTTTTTTCCTCGATTCTAATTTTCCTGTATCCCTTTCTTCCTTACAAGGACTCTCATGTGAGCCCACTTATGTAATACAGAATAATTTCGCCATCTAAAGGTTCTTAACTTGGTCCTCTCTGCAGAGTCCCTTTTGCCACGTAAGGTCACATAGTAAAGGCTCTGGGAACTAGGACATGGACATCTTGGGGCAGTCACTCTGCCGGCACAGAGTGCATGTTGATTTGGGGGCAGCCCTGTGGGCTGGGAAGCGTGGAGGACACGGGCAGGAGATCACTAGGGGAACGCTGACATGCCTTGGACCATGCGCGTTTTCATCATGGCCACCTCCCTGCATCCTGCTGCTTAAATGTGCCCTCCTCTTCACAGGCCCATCCCCGGAAATCATCATCTTTAAGGAACTCCACTTGCAAGGCTTCGTCGTCTACCGCTGGCAAGGAGAAGTCCGCCAGAAGGCTCTGAGAGACTTGCTGAAGTGGGTCTCAGAGGTGAGGGGCCCCGGAGCCACTGTGACACCAGATGCCCCTCCCTGTGGGGTTTTCAGATTTCACTTCCACTGTGAATATGGGTTCATTGCACTCTCCCCCTTTTATAACAAAACACCTGGAAGTCTTGTTTGCACTCACTGTCTTAAGTTCCTCTCCATTAAAAAAAATTTCTTTTTAATGTGGGCTGTTTTTAAAGTCTTTATGGAATTTGTTACAATATTGCTTTTTCTTTTTTTAATATACTGGGTTTTTTTTTTTTGTTTTTTTTTTTGGCTGAGAGCCATGTGGAATCTTAACTCCCCAACCAGGGATCAAACCAGCATCGCTTGCCCTGGCAGGCAACGTCTTAACCTCTGGTCCTCCAGGGAAGTCCCTCTTCACTCTTTCTTAAACATGCCTGTTGGGTTTTGCACTGTTGCCATTCCACCAACACTGCTTTTGTCAAGGTTGCCAGTGCCCCTCACATGTAAACTCCTGTGGTCAGTTCTTAGCATCACTTGGCTATAGGGAGTGGTGACAGAGGGCATCACTCTCTCTCCTTGCTTCCCTTGGCTCTTGGTTTTCCTCGCTGTATTGGTCCTTCTCAGACTCCCCTACTAGCTTCTTTGCTTCTCTCCAAATTAATAACAGAGCTTTCCAATACATGGTCCCTGGGCCTCTTTTCACCTCTGTCCACACTCTCTTCAGCCCTTAGTTATCTCATCCAGGCTCTTGGCTTTAAATATCACCAATATGCTGATCACTCCCAACTATCTGTCTCCAGTCGAGATCTCTTCTCTGATTTCTGGACCATTCAATAGCTGCACTTGGAGGTGTAGCACACTTCTTCATCTCTGTCTTAATGTATTAAAAACCAAATATGTCTTGATTTTTCCTGCCAAACTTGCCTTCTATGTACAGACTTCACCGTCTCAGTTATGATGATCCTTTCAGCTGCTCAATTCGAAAACCTTGAAATCATCTTAGACGCCTTTCTTTTGCTCGTACACATATCTCATCTGTTGGGAAATTCTGGTGTCCCGCGTTTGGAAATACATTCAGAATCTGCTCAGTTCCCCCTCCTCCACTCCCACCACCCTTCTAAGCCACCATCTTGTCTAGCCCAGATGTCGCAGTGGCCTCTATTCAGCTTTTTCACTTTTTCACCCTGCAGCCAATTCCCAACAGAGCAGCCAGAGTGAGCTTCACACCAAATCATTCTTATGTTCAAAACCGTCCCCAGCTCTCCATTTCTCTTAGAATAAACCCTGCAAGGCTGGACACTGTCTGGTCTCCATTACCTCTCTAATTTCATTTCTTTTTGTTCATCCCCATACTCCTCCACCTCTCTGTAATTGCTTACTCAATTCTCTCTCACATACACCTTCAAGTTTTTGCTGAAAACTGCTTTCTGAATGAGACAGCTTTGAAAATGACCCTATTTTTAAATTGCAATCCACCTTGACTCATTGATCTTATCTTACTTTGATCCATAGCAATTATCATCTTTTGACATAATATATACTATAACTCTTTTATTATATCTATTGCCCATCTCCCTTCCATGAGAATGTAACCTCCATGAGGGTATCAGTGTTCACACATTCTGATTTCTGATGTATCCCCAGCAGCTAGAATATTCTGAATCATTAGAGGTACTAGATGAATACTATTGAGTGAATGAGCGTTGCAGGGGCATGTATTTGGGCCACAGCTCTGCCAGGTCCTAGAATGCAGTCTTGTCATAGTCACACCTCATAGATCCAGAGGAGGAAGCCAGCCCCATTGTCCTATGCAGTGATCATTTCCCCACCTTACCCCATGTGGAGCTTTAGTCAACAGAAATCTGAATACCAAGGTGCATTATTTTCATTTCCAAGGAGAAAAGTGGTCCCACACTTTCTAACTTCTGGCTTTATGACTGTCTCCAAATTAAAGAAATAGACTGCTCCTCTGGCAGCCCCTGGAGCTTGGCATCTCTCTCAGTCTAACACTCTTGAAGTGTGGGCTGGGCTCTTTCCAGGGAGCTGGGAAGAGCAGGATGCTTTTAGAGTTCCCAGTGTGTAGCCTCTTTGTCTCTGTTGGTGAAATCAAATATGATCACAGCTGACAACAGACACCACTGTGGCAGTGTCCCTAATGCTTTCTTCTAATGGAGTGAACCTACTTCTAATTTTGTTCTAAGTAACTAGAGAATTGTCTTTCTCTCTCATCTACTTTTCTTCTCCCTCCCCCCTTTTGTGTTACAGTAATAATACAGAATAGTAAACTATTCTTTACCTTAGAATAGTTATAAAGAAAAATTCCAAAGAGAGTACAGACTTTCCATATACCTTGTATTCTATATCCTAATTTCCCATATCATTAACATTTTATATTAGCATTCATCCTCTACTTTTTTTGTCTTATGGCTGCACCCCATGGCATGTGGGATCTTGTTCCTTGACCAGGGATTTTACCCATGCCCCCTACATTGGAAGTGTGGAGTCTTAACCACTGGACCACTAAGGAAGTCCCTCATCCTCTACTTTTAACCTCTAAACATTTGATTATAGCTTTTGACCCTTTCCAGGTTCTTTGGTCCTCAAGTACAGGAATGAGCTAGGGCTTTCTAGTTAGGGATTCAAATCCCACATACTACTTGAGGGACCTCAAGCAAATAAGTAAGTTATTCCATAAATCCGTAAAGGATGCTAAACCATCACTGGGACACATTAGGGGAAAATGGTATCAGGTAACTTAGGTCCCCATATAAGACCCCCTTAAAATGTGAAAATGTGAGTTAGGTCCATTTAGGAGACTGTGCCTTATAGAAGGAGAAATGAAAATCCTTCTTCACTAAATGAACTCTTCACTCCCACACTGCTAAATGAATGTTGAACACATACTGAACAAATCTTGGCTTGAAGGAAAGACAGCTTATTAGACTGTCATGGTATTTACATTTCCTGAACAGGTTCTGTGTCTTCACAGGTCAAATAGAGGTAAAGATGCTACAGCATTGGTTACTGGAGGGATGAACATAGATGATAGATACCCTGGAAGGGTGTGCCCTACTCCTGCTTCCACCTCTTCTGAGATCATTATTAAACTTTTCTGTTCAACTTACCCAGAAATTGGTTAAGTGCTTCCTTGTGACTTTTTTGTATTAACTGTGACCTGATGCCTCTTATAAGCTATTATGCATAATCTGTTATATACACTATGTATGTGGACCATGCCCCCCAAATGACTGTAAATTCAAAGAGGACAGGCTCTCCTCTTCCTAGTTCCAAGTTTCCTGTGATGTACTAATGAATTTGGTGCGATGATGAGAAGAGTGTATCATTTAGAACATGAAGCTAATCTACTATATTTGTTATTGTTTTGATTCAGGGTAAAATCCAGTACCATGAACACATCACTGAAGGATTTGAAAACATGCCAGCTGCATTTGTGGGACTGCTGAAAGGAGAGAATCTGGGGAAGGCAATAGTGAAAGCATGAACAAAAATGACACACGGAATCCAGAAATCACCTAGATGATTAGTTTCCTTTTAATCATTTAGTAAAATATATACTAACTTCATAATGCATGAACAAAAGTGATGAGTGGAATCTAGAAATCATTTGGATGATTAGCTTCTTTTTAATCATTTAGTAAAATCTGTGGTGTTTTCATGATCTAAAAAACAGTAATTGTAATGTGATTGGTCTACCTAATAAAATACATTGAAGTGGTATATAATTAGCAAGAGAGTGAAATTTGCATACTGAACAATGGCCAGTTGAACTTAACTGCCTGCTGTAGTTCCTTCTGGAGTATGATAGAAAATAATGGCTTTGGAGTCCAGAAGTTTCCTGCCTTTGTAACCATAAACTTCTGATTTTTCATCTGTGAAGTGCAGACAAAAATGTCTGCATCACATACATATCATACATTTATTTAGACCACCTGCATAATGCGTGGCGTATTAGGTACTCAATAGGTACCTCCCTGCAGAAATTTGTGAATTTGAAGTCAAGATTACCACTGCTATGGCTGATGGTTACACAAGGAGAAATAATCATTGCCGATGTACAAGGGTCTCAGGGCAGCTTCCACTGGTTGTCCACAGGTAGGTCTAACATGACAGACCAAGAAAGGAATCTATCACTCACAGCAGCTAAAAAACAGTAACACATAGGAATCTTTATAAGCCTACGAAAATGTGAGATTATTCTGAGCAAAGTTTTAAAACATCACTGAGGAACACAAAAGACTGAACATGGAAAGGTTACCTAGTTCTTGGACTTGACAGTTATCAGGAAAATGTCAATTCTGTTAACCGATTCTGCCACCAAATAGAGGAGGGATTACATTGTAGTACAACGAAAAAATGAGAGAAAAAAAGTGTGTGTGTGTGTGTGTGCATGTATAAAACCTCTGGTGAGAGGTAATAAATACGATTATATGGTTCATCCCCAGGGAAGACAAATAAGGTGTGCCTAAAGGATGGGAATGAGAAAATCTATAATATATGTTATTTATTCAATATTTACAAATACATTTTTAAAGGTTCTGCCTTTTTGTGTCCTCTTCCCACATGGGAGAAATAAAACATATATATGAGAGGTGTCACCTCTAAGACTGGGTGCCCCCTCATGTTTTTACCTCTCAAACTTGTCTACACAGAGCCTCCAGCAAACATGCCCCCTCCAGGTGAAGGTCCCTGAGCCCACCCTGGGTCCCGTGGAGGGTTTTACTTTAGGGCTTTGATCCCAGTAGTTTGTGACTTGGTATGTGAATCTCCCAACTTCGGGTAGCAGTTTACCCCATGACCTCAGGTCTCTGTTCTATCTCAAAGGGTTTTTTGTTTTTTTATGCTCAATGTTTTGTTAGGACAGACTGATGATACTAGATCAGAAACCTGATGTCAAGTATATGTGTGTATGTGTATACAAACACATTTCCCTAAAATTTAAAATATCCTGGGCTTGCTTGGTGGCTCAGATGGTTAAGAATCTGCTTGCAGTACAGGAGACCTAGGTTCAATCCCTGGGTTGCGAAGATCCCCTGGAGAAGGGAATGGCAACCTACTCCAGTGTTCTTGTATGGGAAATCCCACAGAGGAGCTTGGTGGGTGACAGTCCATGGGGTCACAAGGAATAGGACACAACTGAGTGACTAACACTTTCACTTTCAGGCAGCCCTTATGAATTCTCTACAGTGCTCTGGCGACACCTTGGCACCAAACTGGGACCCATGGTTCTAAGCTCTTTTCAGGCCAGTGTTTGAAAACTTTGAATAATGTTCCAGGTCTTGCTTTCCTTACCTCTGAGATCTTGGAGGCTGTATGTTCCAGATGGCATAACTAGCAAATGTTGGAAAGAAACTGTTGAGGCCTGACCGGGAAATAAACTTTTACTGAGTTACATCACTCTGATGTGTTGGGCTCTGCAAGGTGAGCCCTGTGTTCTCCAACTCTGTACTATTCAGTATGGCAGCCACTGAAGGCCACTGTGTTCCTGAAATATGCATAGTGCCATATTTCAAGGTTTAAAAAACTGAGGCAGAGTGAATATTTTTCCATTAAACACAACTTTATTGTTTTGGTAGAACTACAATTCACTTCGACTGTTGCACAGCATAGGACATTGCTGTTGTACTGTAACGTTTGTATAGGAACGTGCATAATTTCTAGTATCACAGATAAACACCAACGTAGTATCAACAGACTTGACTCAGTTCAGATGATTTTTTTCTATGCACTGAAGTAACATCACAAAAGTGTTTACTTGGATATTTTATGCAGATAGTACAAGTGAGAGAACACCTATGCATACAGCACAAGTCACAGTGACACCTATATGTAAACCATAGTCATACACTGAGATAGTTATTATTTTCATTGCAATATAATAAAATTATTTCCTAGATTAAAAAACATGGAAAAATATTTAATTTTAATGAAGGCATATTACTGAGGCAGAATTCAGTGCAATACAGAAGCTAGTACCACAACTAGTACAGCAAAGAAAACCAGAGTGCAAGAAGGTACAGCACACATTCAATGATGAGTAGCAATTGCAACTCACTGCAGGCACAGCAAGATGAGAAGGCTGTTGGCTGTACACAAGTGTTCAATACAGTAGACACTACATACGACAGCAGCTAATAGTTATGCCATTTCTTAGCAACGCTCTAGTAATAAGTATTTTCCTAATAGTAAAAGAAAAATCCATGAAGTCTTATGAAACAAGAATTACATTCCATCAAAACAATAAAACAATTTTTAACAGGATTTTGAGCTTATACTTGGCCAACTATAAAGTGGTTTGAATACTTGTGTACATGCGTGTGCACACACACACAAATCTCAGATGGAGAGAAGAGAGAAGAAATAACCATTTTAGTTATGGTAATCTAACTAGAAAATTATGAGGAAGACTTAAAAGGACACGTAAAAATTGAAATTTTTAACTAACCCTTTAATTAATTTTGCTCCTAGAATACAAGAAGCTTCTCATAATATCAAAGATCAATTGGTTCAAAATCAGAAAAATTTCAAGTACTTAGCTTTAGGTGTGTCATATAAGACACTGCCAATTGAAAACTTTGAGTACATTCTGTCTCAGCATCCAAATTTACAAAGAAATGGCAATTCATTGCCTAAAAACTCAAACCCATGACATGATTTTTAACATTTTAAACCTGACAAAGAAAAATTTCAGCAAGAGACAGAAAAATTAGTTTCTTTCATAAAGATAAGACTGAAATTATGTTAGGTCCAAAGATAAATATATTGGAATTCTAAAGCAAGAGAATAGTATTTCCGCTCACTGCTTTGTTTCACTATATGATAGCTACTGAAAATATCTGTTCAGTTTTCCAAAGCAGACTTTGGGAGTCATGAATAGATGTTAAAATTCAGTTGGGAAGAACCCCTGGAGAGGGAAATGGCAACCCGCTCCAGTATTCATGCCTGGAAAATCCCATGGACCGGGGAGCCTGGTGGGCTGCAGTCCATGGGGTTGCAAAGAGTCGGACATGACTAAGCGACTTCACTTCACTTCAGTACATATGTGAAATGATGTAATCACTGCTAGTTTATGAAAATGTTGAAAATAATGTTTTAATGATTTTGTGTTCTTTACTAATGTTCCTTGGTTGAATTATAAAAGAATTTTACAAATTTCCTCTACTGGGAATTTCAATTTAAGATCTTCTTGAATGAAAAGGAATGCCTGCAAAATACTCAATAATCAAAGACAAAAAGTGGCAGGATCACACTGAATATGAATGAGCTAAATTTCAAGCTCCTTAGAATGAGAAAAACTTGTGACCTACTTGGATGAGAAAAATTAGTTAAAATTGAAACATTTCATGATATAAACAAAAAATAATGACTTTACACACTTTTCTAATATGAGTCAACCTGCAGATTTTCAAAGTAATCAATAGCACTGTATAATCTGGCTGCAAAACGTAAGAAAAATGTGAAGAATGGTTGATACTGATAAATTTAATTTTGTTTCCAGTTATGTAATACTTAATTGAATGTGATGTTAATAACAGAACTGACAGAAGAGTTGATTTAAACAGATACTGCTTTGAAATTGATACCCTTTTATTCAAAACCACATCAGTTCTTCTAATAAAAGATGAATCTTGCCAATGTGGATGCAAATATCGAAGGAAAATAATTTTATTTTTTTTTTCCTCCAATTAAAAATAAATTTAATTTTCTAACACTTAAAAACTTTAGGTATATCTAGACTAGTAACAAAGAACATTTGGAAGAACTATGTGCCTCTACTTTTCAACTCTAAGTTTTATTAATATGGATAGAGTATGAATTAAGATATGCTGCAACTGTAACACATGGGTTTTGGACACAGCGCAAAAAATAATATAGAAAAGCTCACCAATAATTTTTATACTGATTATATGTTAATGTAAGATTATGGATATACTGGGTGAAAACAAAATATATTATTCACCTGTCTTCTCTTACCTTTTTAAAGTGGCTACTACAAAATCTGAAATGTGCAGTTAGGGCAAATTTTGGACAAAAGATACAAAGAGATCAAGAGAGCCATCTGCCCCTTCTGAAGAGCCCAGAGCAAAAGCAGCATGCTGTGCATGCCCTCTGCACATAACACTACCTAAGGGGTTGGGAAACCACATAACCCACCCCTCTGGCCTGACCCCTGGACACCCCTACCCTCACCCCATATAAGGAAGAAGCTCACCTCCTCAGGGGAGCGAACGAGCAAGGGAACCTGTTGTTTGTTCTCGAACTCCCCTACAGTAACAGGGGCCCCAATAAAGCCTTGCCTGAAAAAAATCTGATATTATTATGGGGCTCACATTCTATAATTAGTGGACAGTGTGCTGCAGTAACTGAAACACCTTCCCTGTGGCTTTTTAGGGCCCTGTTCTTAAATGTGAAGTCAAAAGACAACCAGAGATTTGAGGAAAGCCTCAAAAACAGAGAAAAACAGAGAAAAACATAAAAATAACTCAGAGGAAAGATAATGCAGGGAGCTGAGTAACACTAAAAGATACCATATTAGCATCCTCAGAGAAACGAGTATTTCACCTATGAAAGAGTATGATTAAAAAAAAATACAGGCAGAGTCAAAAATGTACTTGGAAACATAAAAATGACAACAGAAACAAAACACTCAAAACATTTAGTAGTAGAGTTGGAAGATAAAAGTTGACAACTTTCAGGATAAAAATCGAAGACATGGAGGGAGTGATGTCAGGGAAGATGGAGCAGTAAGAAGTGCCAGGAATCCATCTCTCTCTAGACAAGTGCACTGACAGAAGTACATAAAGTGAGCTACTTTGGAATGCAGGGCTCTGTTTTAAGGATTTCAATGTCCAGAGGAAACCTTAACTGGTAAACCGAAACTAACAGTGGAGTATTTCAGCCTTTCAGTAGCAGCTACCACCCCACAATCAGCCAGCCCAAATATTCCTACTTGGACTTGCTGGAACCAAGATGGGCAATAAAGACCTTTGCCTCCAAATACGAGTCTGAGGTCCTGATTGTGGATGATTGCTTCTGATCATAAAGATAAGATACATAGGTCAATGGCCATTCTTCCACCCCTACCCCACTGCCATTGGCTTAAAGTGATTCTCGGGGGATTGAAATGGACAACAAAACACCTGGTTTTTGGATTGATGCTGAAGCTCCAATACTCTGGCCACCTAATGCGAAGAGCTGACTCACTGGAAAAGACCCTGATGCCGGGCAAAAAGAGAATGGGGCAGCAGAGGGTGACAGCTGGATGACATCACTGACACAATGGACATGTATTTGAGCAAACTCAGGGAAGAGAGAGGAGCCTGGTGTGCTGCAGTTCATGGGGTCGCAAAGAATCGGACATGACTTAGCGACTGAATAACAACAAAGAGAAAAAAAAAAGCCTGTATGTGAGAATTTAGAAAGCCACTGCCTCTCCCCGGGAAAAGGTGGGCTCAGAAAAGACCTGAGAAAAGTTGAGGCTTTCACCACAGACTGATCCCTACCACAGAAATACCCTAAAACAATTTTAAAAATTCTGAGGAAGGGGAGAACTTGATTTCCAGAGCTACCTACACTTCAGTACTCACGCCACTTATCCATGATTTTGCTTTGTGCAGTTTAACAGCTGTCAACTACAGCCCAAAAATTAAATGTAAAATTCCAGAAATAAGCAATTCATAAGCTTTAAAATTGCATGCCATTCTCAACAGCGTGATGAAACCTCACATCGTCCTGCTGGGGATCCCCTACCATCAATCCACCACACAACATTGTCATAGTTCAATGATCCAAGAACATCCAAAGCAGATGACCCTTCTTCTGACAGTGTCCAAAGGTTAACAGCAGCCTAAATGCTTTGTCACATTGCCTATGTCCTTCATGACATAGGAGGCATTTTATCATTTTTGTTAGAGGAACTACTAATCAAAACTACCCACCCTGGTACCACAGTAACCATTGGGATGAGTTGTTTTACAACAGGAGGTCCTGGTAAAGACCAAGATACTAACAAGCTACCACCAAACAGAAAAATTCAGTAAAGGTCAAAAGGAGACAGGAGACACCAGTCCAAATGTCCTCCCAACCTCCCAGAATCCTTCGTGCTGGAATTCATTTTGACTGAGTGATGTGCACACCCCCAGGAAGAACCCTGAGTCAGAATGATTGGCCAGAGACAAGCCAGAAACTAATCTCATCACCACAAAACTCGAGCCTGTGAGCCACGTGGTCAGAACATCATCATCATGATAAAAAGTACAGTATTACAAGACATTTTGTGAGAGAAGCCACATTCACAAAATTTTTATGACAGTGTAATAACCCCTTTTATTATTTTGTTGTACCTAAACTTTATCATAGACGTGTATGTATAGGAAAAACAAATAGTCCGATGCCCAAGACCCTTTGGTCTTACCTGTAACCAATTTCTTTTGAATTCCAAATATCACTGCCAATTGTATCTAGAAGCCTATGGATGTTATCTATTGGGTTAGGCTATAACATAGCCTATAATGAGTGTTCCTGGATCTGTTTTAATCTTTCTCAAGCCACAGCCATACTAGCTCAACCTTGCTCTTTTTGCAAAATACGTACCTTTCAGAAACTAACACAACAGTGTAAAGCAACTATACTCCAACAAAAACTAATCTTAAAAAAGGGGCTTCCCTGGTGCTCCAGTGGCGAAGACTTCATGCTCCCAATACAGGGGGCCTGGATTTGATCCTCGGTCAGGGAACTAAGATTCCACATATCATAACAAAGAGCCCACGTGCTACAACTAAGACCAAACACAACCTAAATAAAGTTTAAAAAATTAATTATAACTATATACCATTTTATTCTTTAAATGCAGCTTTTATGTGGGTGCAAGCTTGCTCTAAGTAAGACATAGCTACAGACTCTAATATGATTCAAGAAAAGGCAAAGTCATTATGTGACAACTTAGAGCAAAGCAAGGTAACGGATCTAAAGGTGGAGAGTTTAAAGCCAGCAAAGCATAGTTTGAGAATTTCAGAAAGTGGTTTGGCCTAAAAAAAAAAAAGTCAAGATAACAGGAGAAACAGTTTCTGCCAACCAAGAGGCAGCAGACCTTCCCAGATGCCACTGAGAAAAATCACTGAGAAAGTGTATCTGCCTAAACAGGCTTTTTAATGCAGGAGTAAGTGTCCTATTCTGGGGAAAAAAAAATGCCACATAGGACACTTTGGTAAGGAAAAGAAGCAAGTACCAGGATTTAAGGCAGGAATAGAAGCCTAATTTTCCTGTCTATGTAAATACAGTCAAGCTTATGATCAGTCTGCCCTTAACTACGAAGCTGCTAACACCAAGTCTTGAAGGAAAAAGATAAAAACCAGCCGTGACAAGAATGCTTTTTCTGGACTGGTTACATTGGTGCTTTATTCCTGAAGTCAGGAAGAACTCTGTCAATAAAGGACTGCAATTTAAATTTTCTTTTTAATACTGGACAATGTCTCTGGCCACCCAGATCCCCATGAGTTCAACAACGAAGGAGTCAAAGTGGTCTGCTGCTGCTGCTGCTAAGTCGCTTCAGTCGTGTCCAACTCTGTGCGACCCCATAGATGACAGCCCACCAGGCTCCCCCATCCCTGGGATTCTCCAGGCAAAACAACGTCTCTAATTCAGCCCTTGGAGCAGGGTGTCATATGGATCTTTAAGGCTCATTCCACATGGTACTCTATGGAAAGGAATGTTGGCGATATGGAAGAGAACCTAGAGAGAGAGGGCATCATGATAGTCTGGGAGGATTACACCACCGAAGATGCCATCATTGTTAAAGATGAAGCTATGAAAGCCATCAAGCCGAAAACAATAAATTCCTGCTGGAGCAAACTGCTGTCCAGATGTACATGACCTCATAGAACTTACGACAGAGCCAACCAAGGAAATGATGAAAGAGACTGGGGGTATGGCAAAAAAGTCGGGGGTGAAAGGTTTCAAGATACAATCTTGGGGAAATTTAAGAGCTAATAGACACCACACCAGAGGAATTAACAGAAGATGACTTGATGGGAGATGGGTGTTTCTGATGGATCCAGGTACAGTCAACTGAAACCTTCTGGAAAGGATTCATTATTCTAGATGCCACCAAGAACATTTGTTATGCATGAAAATGAAAGTGTTAGTCACTCAGTTGTGTTCGACTCTTTGAGATCCCCGTGGACTGTAGCCCACCTTCCAGGATCCTCTGTCCATGGAATTTTCCAGGTAAGAATACTGGAGTAAGTTGCCGTTCCCTTCTCCTGGGGATCTTCCTGACCCAGGGATCGAACCCAGGTCTCCCGCACTGGAGGCAGATTCTTTACCATCTGAGCCACCAGGGAACCCTCATGTGATGAGGCCAAAATACCAACACGAACAACAGGTGGAGGAAGTTGATTTCAACCCTCATGGGTGATTACGAGGGGCTCAAGACTTCAGTGGAGGAACTGCAGATGTGGTGGAAACAGAAGAGAACTAGAAGGAGAGATGGATCCTCAAAATGGGGCAGAATTGGTGCAATTTAAAACGTTAATGGATGAAGAGTTGCTTCTTCTGGATGAGTAAAGAAAATGGCTTCTTGAGATGGAATCTACTCCTGGTAAAGACCGTTGAAAGGACAACAAAGAACTTAGAATATCATCTATATATAGTTACTTGATAAAGCAGCAGCAAGGTTTGAAAGGATTGACTCCAATTTTGAAAGCTCTAGTGTGGTGTAAAATGTTATCAAACAGCACTGAGACTGAGTGCTACCAAGAAACTGTTCATGAAAAGGAGAGTCAACTGATGCATCAAACTTCAATGCTGTCTTATTTTAACAAATTGCCACAGCCATCCCAACCCAACAACCACTATCCTGATCAGTCAGCACCTAAAAACAAGGCAAGACCCTCCACCAGCAAAAAGATTATGATTTGCTAAAGGCTCAGATGTATATTTTTTAGCAACAAAGTGTTTTTTAAATTGAGCACACACAATTGGTTTTTTAGACATAATGTTATCACATAATTGTTAATAAGAGGCTACAGTAGAGTATAAACATAACTTTTATATGCACCGGAAAACTAAAAATTCCTGTGAACCAATTTAGGCAATATTTGCTTTATTACAGCAGTCTGGAAGTGAACCCACAATATCTCCAAGGTACGCTTGTAAACACAAGAATACAAAAATCTAGACAAATTATAATCAAACTGTCAAAACCCAAAGACAAAGAATCCTGAAAGAAGCAAGAAGAAAAACTTATTTTATAAAAAGGAACCTCAATGAAACTATCTGATTTCTTCTCAGAGACCTTGGAGACCAGAAGTGGGTGGGTTGATTTAGTTAAAGTGCATAAAGGAAAAAAAAAAAAAAACACCCACAGTTCGTTGAGCATTTTGTATCTAGCAAATCTAGCAAGAAATAAGGGAAAATTTACTCAACTAGGGAATAGAAGAAAATTATCTCAATATAATAAAGTTCATTAATGAAAAGATCATAGCTAGCATCATACTCAATGGTAAAAAATAGAAACCTGTTCCTCTAGCATTAGCAGTAAGACAAGGATAGCTACTTTAGCCACTTCTTCTCAACACAGTAATTGAGTTCTAGCCATAGCAATCAAGCAAAATAAAGAAATAAAAACCATTCAACTTAGGAAGAAAGAAATAATATCTCTTTTCACAGATGACGTGATCCTATATATGGAAAACTCTAAACATCACACAGACACACACACACACACACACACACAAAATTGTTAGAATAAGCAAATACAGCAAAAGTGATAGAATATAAAACCAAAATTTAAAAATAAGTTGCATCTCTATACAGTAACTGAAAAATCCAGAAAGGATATTAAGAAAACAATTCCATTTACACTATCATTAAAAAGAATAAAATACTACGGAATGAACTTAAACAAGGAAGTAAAAGACTTATATACTGGAAACTACAAAACACTGCTGAAAGAACAGCTGACACAAATAAATTGAAATACATCTCATATTTATGGGCTTGAAGACTTAATATTTTAAAATATTTATACTATCCCAAGTGATTTTTTACAGAAACAAGGGAAACCACCCACAAATTCATATGGAATCTTAACCCCCAAATAGCCAAAATAATTTTAAGAAAGAAGAAAAATGCTAGAGGTTTTTTCACATGTCCTACTTGCCAAGTGTATGACAAAGCTCCAGTAACTAAAACAGTATGGTACTGGCATAAAGACATATAGACCAATAGAACAGAGAGCCCAGAAATGCACTAGTACTTAGGGCCAAATGATTTTCAACAGGGGTACAAAGACTACCCAATGCGGAAACAAATGGTGCTTGGAAAACCGAGTACCTAAAGACAAAAGGATGAAGATGGACCCTTATTTTATACCACACACAAAAATTAATTCAAAATGGATTAAAGATCTAAACATAAGATCTGAAACTATAAAAGTCCTCAAAGAAAATACCGGGGGAAAATACCGGGTCTAGCAATGATTTCTCGGATTTTACACCAAAAGCACAAGCAATTAAAGCAAAAACAGTCAAATGGACTACATCAAACCTACAAAACTTCAGCACAGCAAAGAAAACAATAAAAACAATGAAAAAGAGTGGAACGGGAAATGAAATTTTTCATTTAAAAAATGGGCAAAGGACTTGAACAGACATTTCTCTAAAGAAGACATACAAACGTCTAACAGGCATATAAAAAGATATTCAACATCATCTAGATTTGCATTTAGAGAAATGCAAATCTAAACTCCAAGATACCATCTCACAACCATTAGGATGGCCACCATCAAAAATACAGAAAATAGTTAAGTGTTGCAAGGATGTGGATAAACAGGAACCCTTTAAGCACTGTTGGTAAGAGTGTGAAATGGGTGCAACTGCAATAGAAAACAGCAGGGAAGTTCCTTAAATAATTAAAAATAGAACTATCATGATTTAGCACTCTTGCTTCTGAGTATATAAAGAGAAGGCTGGAAATAGATATACCTACACACCCATGTTCACTGCAGCATTATTCACAATAGTCAAAGAGGTCGAAGCAACTTACATGTGTACTGATGGATGAATGAATAAATAAAATGTGGCATATACATACAATGGAAAATTACTCATCCTTAAAAAAAGAAGGAAATCCTGTCATACACTAAGACATGGATGAACCATCCAGTAATTCCACTTCTAGGTATATATCTCAAAGAATTAAATGCAGGGACTCAAACAATATTTGCAAACCACTGTTCATAGCAGTGTTAATTAACAGCGAAAAGATGGCAATAACCTAAATGACCACTGAAAGATGAATGCATAAGCAAACAATGTGGTCTATTTACAAAAGAATACTATTTAGAATTAAAATAATGAAAAGAAAATGAAATTCTGGCACATGCTGTAACATGAACCTTAAAAAGATGCTAAGTGAAACAAGTCAGACACAAAAGGACAGTACTGAATGATTTCTTTTATACAAAGTGTTTAGAATAGTCAAATTCATAGACAGAAAGTAGAATGGTAGTCACCAAGGGCTTGGGAGGGGGGGGGAGAATGAGGAGTTAGTGGTTAACGAGTGAATTTCAGTTAGGGACAATGGGAAAGTTCTAGAGATGTATGGTGGGGATGCGTGAGAAAGAACATGAACATACTTAATGCCACTAAATTATACATCTCAGAAGAGTTAAAATGGTCAATTTTGTTATATATATTTTACCACATTACAAAAAAAATTCTAAAATAAGTAAATAAAAGTGAATTCATTGACAAGAGAAGCCTTGTCTTGTCCTGAGACTACAAAGAAATTTCTTCAATAGAAACTCATAAAGAGCAAAGATTTTAAAATGCAAGTTCTTCATTTTAAAGTAAAATGGGTAACAGATAAAGAGCATAACACAGGTTAATAAAAAAAATTTATAAGGAATCAAAAGACGTTTAAAACCTTTGGACTGTTTGATATAACTCCAAAATGAATTTAATATTTAGATAATAGGCCAGATTAAATATCCTTAGGCAATCTTATATAAGCAATTACTGAAACCAAGCTTTTGATAAAAGCTGTACAGGAGGATTTGAGGTTGCCCTGTGGCTAGTACATGGTATTTAGAAAGCTCATACTAGATAAAGGACTTATTGTAGAATAAAAAGATCTATAAGTTAGTAATAACTTATTTTTTTAAGTGGGCAACATATTTCACCAAAGAAGGTACATGAACAGCTAAAGAACATATGAAAAGATCCTCAATACCATTAGCCCCAAAGAGATACCACTTCAATCACTATATTAGCTATAATAAAATGTTTTAAAAAGATGAACAATTAACAAGGGTTGGTGAGGATATAACCTCATCAGGAACCCTCACACACTGAAGTCCAGAATATAAAATAATGCAGTCACTTTGGAAAACAACTTGGCAACTTAAAATAGTTAAAACAAAAATTTACCATATAATCCAGCAACTCAGGCATCTAAGAAAAGTGAAAACATTATGTCCACACAAAGACTTGCATGCTAATGTTCAGAGCAGCATTATTTTTCACAGCCCCAAATGGGAAACAACCCACATGTCCTTCAACTGGTGAATGTACAAAATATGGCACATCCATCCAACCAGCTATTATTTGACAATAAAAAGGATTATAATACTGATATGCTACAATACACATGAATTTAGAAAATAACCTGGATGAACTCAGATACAAGTTAACGAACAACTAAAAAAGACCACACATGATTACATGTATATAAAATGTTCAGAAAAGGCAACTCTACAGAGACAAGAGTAGACTGGTTAGTGGTTACCTGGGATCAGGGTGGGAATGGGATTACTGCAAATGGGTGTGAGGGATCTTATTAAGGTGCTAAAATGTTCTAAAAACAGACTGTGTTGCCAACTGTACAGTTCACTGAATTTGTTAAAACTCACTGAATTATACACTTGAATGACTTCCACAATATGCAATTTATATCTCAATAAAACTACAAAAAAAAACAAAAAACAGGTTTATGTTCCAGACTCCCAACTGGTACATCCATCCTCTTATGGATGTTGGGGAAAGTAACAAGTAAACATCCTGGGACAAGCCTCTTCTCAAGATTTTTACATATTTAATTCTCTCTATAGATTGTATCTTTCCAGAAAACAAATCAGGATTTTCATCTTTTCAGAAAAAAATTTCAACCGGGGTGAATAACTCTGATAAGCCATATTCCTTCCATGTCTAGAATGTCTCTGGCTGGTCCATTTAGAAGTAACTATACAGACCAATTTATCACTCAGCAATAGTTGAGCTATCCTGGGGAAGGAGACAAGGAAGAAACCAAAACCATTATCCAGAGGTAGCACTGCAAACTAAACCAATTAAATCCCAGCAAATATTGCTGAATCTCAGATGACCATTAAGCATGTCTTCACTTCCACAAGCTGAAAGTTTACCCGTTTCGTTCTTAAGAGCTGCCTCAAATTACAACTTTAGGAACTCTGCACCATGTGGTCACGGGGGCTGCTTCAGGATCCTACAACTTGAGACCCAAATCTAACTGACCGAGGATTTTCAGTTCCTTTTTCACAGTTAAAGATTATTATTCAGATTCCACCACTAATATTTTTAAGGAATAACCCACTAACATCTATTCCTTTCAGGTCTGATTTCATAAAGGAAAACTTAATTGAAAATTTATCCTGTATCATTTCTACATTATTTTCCTGAATTTTACTACAAAATCTCTTTAGGTTTTAGGATAGGTACTCTCCAGGTGGTAGGGGATCATATCAGCTTCTTACAGTAGGCAAGTCAGTTTACATGAATGACAGAACTTTGCAAGGAGAATAGATTCCCCCTCTAAAGGTGGCAGCCGATACGCAAAACCAGTTGACTGCCCCACAGAAATATGGGTCCATTGTTGTCAGCCCAGTAACTTTTCAAGACAAATTTCTTTTTGGTATGAAATTTCCTACTTTTTAAATGGTGACAACTACTTACCCATGTGCACACACACACACCATGCAGACCAACTAAGACACATCAAAGGGCCCAATCTTAGCTTGTGACCTTTGCCACACAGAAATGTTTACACTCTGATTACAGGAAACTGTACTTACTATAGACAAACTTTTAAAAATAGAACTCTATCTTGCAAAAGACAATCCATTCAAAATAGCTCTTTTCAGTACCCGTTTCCCAACCCCCTCCCAGTCCCTTGTCTGTTTTCCTAGGACAGTTACACTCTCACGGCTGAGACAGCCTGGAATATGCCATTTAATTTCCCAGTCCTCAGGGCCAACATCCAGAGCAAACACGGGGGTTGGGGTGCTTTGTCCAATCAAGACATTCCCTGATGGCAAACTTATTTGACCTCTACTGACTTGATCCATGCATAGCTTTTGAGCAGTTCCAGCATCAAATATTTTAAAAGCATACTGCATTCTCACTATGCCGGAAGTTCAGTAGTTTAAATGAGTTATTTTCTATTCCACTAGAGAAACTGGAAATGCCAATGAATCAAAAATGTTTTAACTTATTACCACAGCTTCAGATGTTATCAGAGGTAGAAAAAGAAGGAAGAGAGGGAGGGAGGGAGTGAAAGAAACCTCAGAAATCATTAGTCCCACTCCTTCATTTTACTAGTAAAGAAACGAAAATTCAGAAAGGTCAAATGATTTGTCCAAGGTTATACAGTTAGTTGGCAAACTGGGACAGAACTCAAGTTACCTGACTGCAGTTGGTCCTCTTTCTCTAACACTACATGGCAGTCGAAGGGGAAGCTAGGAGAGAAAGAAGTCTGAAAAAACCAGGTTAGTAAGGTGGGTCCCCTGCACCTCTCCCCTGATTTTTATATTCACATTTGGCCTTTTAGGATTATTCCACATGCTAGTTTCTCCTCTTTCCACAGACTTTACCAACCCTTCGTCACTCGCTACCAAAAGGTGACTTCCTTGCAAAGAAGGGTAAATGACAAAACGCTACTTTTCCTAGCTGCCAACCCACCAAAGCTGCAGCTACTAATCAATGCTGTGGCAGTATACACCCCAGGTTTTTAATAAGGGACCACTGTGACTAAATTTCCTACTAATCAATGCGGTGGTAGTTTACACCCTAGGTTTTTAATGAGGGAGAACTGTGTAAGCCCACACCCCGCACCTCACTATATTTCCAAGAATTATTCTGCAGAGTGAAATCCCCGATGCCTGATGAGGCCAGAATTACTTTTGAATGTCTTCTCGCACTCATTGCATTCATACTCCCTCCTTCCAGTATGAATTTTCAGGTGCTCTACAAGGATTGAGCTCCGGCTAAAGGTTGCCCCACAGTAGTTACATTCATAGGGTTTCTCTCCAGTATGAATCCGATGATGTTCATTGAGAGATGAACTCTGACTAAAGGATTTTCCACAGTCCTTACATTTATAAGGCTTGACACCTGTGTGAATTCTCTGATGACGGCTGAGGAGTGAATGGGTAGGGAAGGCTTTCTCACACTGGGTACACTTGTAGGGTTTTTCTCCCGAATGAAGCCTCTGATGATAAATTACAGACGTAAAATGGCTAAAAGTCATCCCACAGTCATTACACAAATACGGTTTTTCTCCAGTGTGAATCCTCTGATGTCGGGTAAGGCAAGAATTCTGTCTGAAGGCTTTCCCACACTCACCACATTTATAGGGTTTCTCTCCGGTATGAATTCTCTGATGTTTGGAAAGGGATGAGCTGTGACTGAAGGATTTTCCACAGTTGTTACATGTGTAGGGTTTTTCTCCAGTGTGAATTCGCTGATGCTGAATAAGAGATGAACTGTCACTGAAGGGCCTCCCACAGTCTTTACATTTATACGGTTTTTCACCAGTGTGAACTCTCTGATGTTTAATGAGGTGGGCGCTTAGGGTAAAAGATTTCCCACAGTCATCGCACTTGAAGGGCTTCTCTCCACTGTGAGTTCGGTGGTGTGGCGTGAGAGATGAGCTGTCACTGAAGGCTTTTCCACACTCATTGCACATGTAGGGTTTCTCCCCAGTGTGAATTCTCCTATGCTTGGTCAGTGAGGCGCTGTAGCCAAAGGCTTTTCCACATTTGCTGCATTTATGGGTTCCTTCTCCAGTCTCATTTCCCTCGTCTTTATCTATGGATGCATCTTGACCTAAATCTTTCAAACATTTTTCACACGTAGAGGAGTTTTTCTTACTGAGGGATGAGCTTTGAGTAAAGGCTACTCCACAGTTACTACACTTCTGAGACTTCTCCCCCACACGGCTTTTCTGATGTTTCTGATGTTCAGTCCGAGAAGAAGAGTGACTTAAGGCTTTCCTGCCTTCGTTACATTTCCTTGGCTTTTCACCACTGTGTTCTTTGCGGTTCGGAACAAGGTCTGAATGAAAACTAAAGGGTTTCTTGCCTTCATTGTACCTCCGAGATTTCTTCCTTAAGTAGACTCTCAGATGTTTAATTAGATCCGAAGGTGGTTTGAAGCTACTTCCAAAGGGACTCCTTTCTGGGTCAAATTCCTCACCCTTACTGCCTCTCCCATGAGTTTTCTTCTGTGTGATTTGTCCTTGTGAATGTTCCCTATTGCTACAACCATCCTCGAATCTGCCATGTTTCCAGGATTCTCCCACAGAGTCACAATTGCCACTCATTAGATACCTTTCTATTATTTTATCTAAAGTCGATTCTTCCATAAGAACATCTTGACTTCCGCCAGATTCCTTCAATCCACCACCAAGTTCACACTCTGAAAGAAAAACAAACAGAGTATTTCTTGTTTGCAATAAAGAAAGCTACTCCATTTGGGACTAGGAACAGAGACAACAGAAACTGTAAGAAACAGGGCCTGGAAAATTTTCAGAGTTTCATAAAGCAGGGAAGGGAAAAGTGACATGGGGAAACAGAGGGAACTGAGAGTTTAGGAAAAATACTAAGGAAGGTAATAGGTTTGTACTTTATAGTTAAGAGATCCAAGTTCTCACTCTTGTTTCAAATTTCTCTAATAGGTTCAAACTTACTCTCCTTACATCAATTTATTCTCTTTCCAAATAGTAATACGATAGTGCAAATGTTTACTGAATAATTACCAAATGCCAGGTCCCATACCAAGCAATTTACTTGAATGTCACTTAATTTTCACAATAACCCTATGAAGTAGGACCTGTCATCATCCCTGGTTTATATATATGACAACTAATCACACAGAGTGAATATAATTAGCTTACCCAAGGTCACATGTAAGTGCTAGAGCCACCCAGTCTGACATCAAAGCCCACTCTTTTGATCCCATCCCTATACCACACTGCCTCTCCTCAAAGCAACCTAATACCACTAAGTTTATAGACAATGTTAATCACTAAGGTCCGTCTAGTCAAGGCTATGGTTTTTCCTGTGGTCATGTATGGATGTGAGAGTTGGACTGTGAAGAAGGCTGAGCACCGAAGAATTGATGCGTTTGAACTGTGGTGTTGGAGAAGACTCTTGAGAGTCCCTTGGACTGCAAGGAGATCCAACCAGTCCATTCTGAAGGAGATCAATCTTGGGATTTCTTTGGAAGGAATGATGCTAAAGCTGAAGCTCTAGTACTTTGGACACCTGATGCGAAGAGTTGACTCATTGGAAAAGACTCTGATGCTGGGAGAGATTAGGGGCAGGAGGAGAAGGGGATGACCCAGGATGAGATGGCTGGATGGCATCACGGACTCGACGGACGTGAGTCTGGGTGAACTCAGGGAGATGGTGATGGACAGGGAGGCCTGGCGTGCTGCGATTCATGGGGTCGCAAAGAGTCGGACATGACTGAGTGACTGGACTGAACTGAACTGAACTGAATCACATCACAAACATGCAACACCACCTATGTTAGACTTTCAAAGTTTACCACCCATCTGGCCCTACCAACCTTGTTGTTTAGTTCCTAAGTTGTGTCTAACTCTTTTGCACCCCATGGACTATGCTCCTCTGTCCATGGGATTTTCCAGGCAAGAATAATGAAGTGGGTTTCCATTTCCTTCTCCAGGGAATCTTCTCAATCCAGGAACCAAATGTGCATCTCCTGAATTGGCAGACGGATTCCTTACCACTGAGCCACCAGCCCCCTATCAACCTTGCAGGTACTCTAACCAAGCATCTATTTATTGTCTATGACAGGACTGCATTCTCAGTCCTGTTTTCTCAGTCTTAATGCTTCAGACTGCCTAGAATTCAGCCCTGGTGCACCTTCACTATCACAAATATAAAAATCTGGTAAGGCCTAGGGTTCAAGTCCCAGAGTCTCTAACGCCATACTTTCAAGGTGTGTGCCCCTCTGAATCTTCAGTTCAGTTCAGTTGCTCAGTTGTATCTGACTCTTTGTGACCCCTGGACTGCAGCACAAAAGGCTTTCCTGTCCATCACCAACTCCCAAAGCTTGCTCCAACTCATGTCCACAGAGTTGGTGATGCCATCTAACCACCTCATCCTCTGTTGTCCCCTTCTCCTCCTGTCTTCAATCTTTCCCAGCATCAGCATCTTTTCAAATGAGTCAGTTCTTCGCATCAGGTGGCCAAAGTACTGGAGTTTCAGCTTCAGCATCAGCTCTTTCAATGAGTATTCAGGACTGATTTCCTTTAGGATGGACTGGTTGGATCTCCTTGCTGTCCAAGGGACTCTCAAGAGTGTTCTCCAACACCACAGTCCAAAAGCATCAATACTTCAGTGCTCAGCTTTATGGCCCAACTCTCACATCCATATATGACTACTGGACAAACCAAAGCTTTGACTATACAGACCTTTGTCAGTCAAGTAATGTCTCTGCTTTTTAATATGCTATCATAGCTGTTCTTTCAAGGAGCAAGCATCTTTTAATTTCATGGCTGCAGTCACCACCTGCAATGATTTTGGAGCCCAAGAAAATAAGGTCTGAACCTTGAATTCCTTTTTTAATTCCTTTATTTATCATTCATCTTGGCTCTTTTTTAATTTTTCTTTCATCTTGGCTCTTAAATCATGAGCTTACAGTATCACTTTTGTAAGACTGATTTTTAACCAGACAACTATAAAATACAAAACACTGGACAGCTCTGAAGACTTCGTGGGGGCTTCCCTCTATGGTCTCAGTTGCTGATATACCATCCAGACTAAGGAAGATCTGGAAACTTAAGGGCCACATGAACCACAGGCACAGCAAACACTGGAAACCTCCTGGAGGCCAGGATAACACTGGTGGCATGTGTCATTGCAGGATCAATTTTGACAAATATCACCCAGGTAATGTTGGGCTTCCCTGGCGGCTCAGACAGTAAAGAATCTGCCTGCACTGTGGGAGACCCAGGTTTGATCCCTGGGTTGGGAAGACCAACTGGAGAAGGAAATGGCTACCCACTTCAGTATTCTTGCCTGGAGAATTCCATGGACAGAGGAGCCTGGTGGGCTACAGTCCATGGGGTCGCAAAGAGTCAGACACAACTAAAGGACAAATGTTATACTACACTAATTTTGGGAAAGTTGGTATGAGGCATTACCACTTAGCAAGGAACCCAAGCTTTTGCCCAAATGTCAACCTGGATAAACTATGGACCTCAGTGAGTGAGTTGATATGGTAAATGCTGCCCAAAAAATTGGAGTTGCTCCTCTCATGATGTGGTACACTGGGGCTACTATATTGAGTTCTGCGGAAGAGAAAGCTCCCAAAACAGCCTATCCCACTGAAGACCAAATTCTTTAGCAGAAGAGCTGAGGAGAAGATTAAGGGTGCTGTCCTGGTAGCTTGACGCTACATGGATGGAGGTTCATTAAGTGCTAACGAGTGTTTTTCAAAACAAATAAAGAAAATAAAATACAAAATCCTATTACCTGGAAGTTAGCCATTATTAAAAATTCTGATTTTTTCTAGAAATTTTCTACATATTTTAGGATAGAAAATCTATGTATATAATATATNTTCTTTCCCATCTCATTGGTTAATTCTTCATATAGATAATTTTTATGAGTTATATAATAATCCATCATATCAATGTTACTAATTATTTCTGTATGGAATGTTTATCAAGTGATTAATATTTCCTCAGAAGTGAGTCATAAAAGTGACTGAACCAAAGGGTAGAAAAGTTTTATCACCAGACAATACATGATTAAAAGTACTTGATTACTCATCGCTGGTCAAATGCTTTTTCTCTAAACCTTTGCAAATTTGATTCATAATAAATAGTGTTCTTTAAATGTTACTTACATTGCTGACCGTGACTTGGAACATTTTTTTCACGTTCATAGCTATTTAAAGTTTCTTTCTGTCCGTTACTCTGGTCAGCTATCTGTTGAAGTTCTTTGCTTATTTTTCTAACAGACTCACTGTTCCTTACTGATCTGCATGAGCTTTTTATAAATCATGGCTATTGATTATGGCTTTGTCTGTCAAAAACTTTTTCGCCAGTAAGTTATAAATGACTTTTCATCCAGTCCCATCACATCATGGCAGATAGATGGGGAAACAGTGGAAACAGTGGTTGACTTTTATTTTTGGGGGCTCCAAAATCACTGCAGATGGTGACTGCAGCCATGAAATTAAGACACTTACTCCTTGGAAGGAAAGTTATGACCAACCTAGACAGCATATTAAAAAGCAGAGACATTACTTTGTCAACAAAGGTCTGTCTACTCAAGGCTATGGTTTTTCCAGTAGTCATGTATGGATGTGAGAGTTGGACTATAAAGAAAGGTGAGTGCCAAAGAATTGATGTTTTTGAACTGTGGTGTTGGAGAAGACTCTTTGAGAGTCCCTTGGACTGCAAGGAGATCCAACCAGTCCATCCTAAGGCAGATCAGTCCTGGGTGTTCACTGGAAGGACTGATGTTGAAGCTGAAACTCCAATACTTTGGCCACCTGATGCGAAGGGGTGACTCACTAGAAAAGATGAGAGCTGATGCTGGGAAAAGATTGAGAGCAGGAAGAGAAGGGGACAACAAAGGATGAGATGGTTGTTTGGCATCACCGACTCAGTGGACATTAGTTTGAGTAAACTCTGGGAGTTGGTGATGGACAGGGAGGCCTGGCATGTGGTTCACGGGGTTGCAAAGAGACATGACTGAGCAACTGAACTGAACTGAAATAAACTGCACATCTAAATGATACTTCTTTTACATAAGCAGCTTGGGAGGAGAGGCATGTATTTATACCAATGCTGCTAAATTTTACTCAGAACAGTTTTAGATTCCATTTTCAAAACTAGTCTCCCAGATGTTACTTAAACATAGGAAGACAACTGCTTTCCTTTATTCATGTAATTACACCGTAAATAGCCAAGAGGTTGACTTAAATGAAGGGCTAATTGTGGAGAGGGTACTGTCAGTCTATGATCCCAACGACCCCAGCAGATAACACAGCTCTGGCCCAAGGTCTAGTCCTGGAGGCCCAGGGTACCCCCTGCACCTGGGACTGTGGTTGGCATCACCCCAACAACATGATGGCTTCTAGGGATGACATCTAAGTCTCCATCATCTTCCTGTGAGGGCCAGGCAGTTACTCCTAAGGGTTCAGCCCTGAACCTCCCTCCACTATCCCAGTTTCTCCATGCATACGTCTCTCCCAACCCAAATTCTAAAGCTATTTTCCTGACCTTCTTCACTGGCAATTTAACTGAAGAAGGGGGGCTTCTTTGATAGCTGAGTTGGTAAAGAATCTACCTGCAATGCAGGAGACCCCAGTTCTATTCCTGGGTTGGGAAGATCCGCTGGAGAAAGGATAGGCTACCCACTCCAGTATTCCTGGGCCTCCCTTGTGGGTTCAGCTGATAAAAAGAATCCACCTGCAATGTGAGAGACCTGGGTTCGATCCCTGGGCTGGAAAGATCCCCTGGAGAAGAGAAAGGCTACCCACTCCAGTATTCTGGCCTAGAGAATTCCATGGATATACAGTCCATGGGCTCAGAGAGTCAGACATGACTGAGCAACTTTCACTTTCATTGTAACTGAAGAAGGGGTGCCAGTTAGATCCAGAATTACAGCTCATGACAAATAAAAAAAAAAGGAAGATGGACTACAGAAATGTGTTGAAGGCTTTTGAGAGTCCCTTGGACAGCAAGAAGATAAAACCAATCAATCCAAAAGGAAATAAACCCTAAATATTCATTGGAAGGACTGATGCTGAAGCTCCAATACTTTGGCCACCTGATGCAAAGAGCCAACTCATTGGAAAAGACCCTGATGCTGGGAAAGATTGAAGGCAGAAGGAAAAGAGGAGGAGAGAGGATGAGATGGTTGGATGGCATCATTGACACAAAAGAGAGGAGTTTGAGCAAGCTCCAGGAGACGGTGAAGGACAGGGAAGTTTGGCATGCTGCAGTCCGCAGGGTAGCAGAATCGGACCGGAATGAGCAATTGAACAACAAAAGGCAAAGTAAATTATTGTTTTTTTCTCAAACTAAAGTATTGATATATAGTGAAAGTGTAAGCATTATTCACTCAGTTGTGTCCTACTCTGAGACCCCACAGACTGTAGCCCACCAAGCTTCTTTGTCCATGGAGTTCTCTAGGCAAAAATACTGGAGTGGGTAGATTCCCTCCTCGAGGGGATCTTCCTATGCTGGGATCATACCTGGGTCCCCTGCATTGTAGGTGTAGATTTTTACTGTCTGAGCCACTAGGGAAGCCCAACTGATGAATAAATAATCATTTATAATTTTTAAAAATCTAGTTAAGATTATTAAGGTTTAAGAAAGAGAAGAATAAATAAAAAATGTAATTCCTCAAAGATAACCAGTATTAACACGCTGCTGCTGCTGCTGCTGCTATTGCTGCTAAGTCGCTTCAGTCGTGTCCAACTCTGTGCGACCCCATAGGTGGCAGTCCACCAGACTCCTCCGTCCCTGGGATTCTCCAGGCAAGAATACTGGAGTGGGTTGCCATTTCCTCCTCCAATGCATGGAAGTGAAAAGTGAAAGTGAAGTCGCTCAGTTATGTCCGACTCTTAGTGACCCCATGGACTGCAGCCTACCAGGCTCCTCCGTCCATGGGATTTTCCAGGCAAGAGTACTGGAGTGGGGTGCCACTGCCTTCTCCAAGTATTAACATGAATTCTCTCCAAATATTAATAGTAAAAACCTGTATCTATACATTTAGACATACATATGTATGTACGCTTTTTTCGTCTTTTAACAAAACTAGATTATACTAAACATGCTGTCCACTGGATGAATTCCTACTTATTCTTCAAGATTCAATTGTTAATTATCCCCTTGCTCCTATATTTTCCCATTGCTCCTTACACATGCCATCATTATAGTGTACATCCCATTATAAACACATTTTGTCCTAATTTCTGTATCTATAACATCCATGGAAATTTGCCCTTCAAATCTCCTCTGGGGGCACTTGATAGCCCCTGTGGATGCTCACTGACTCCACCAAGCATCACACCAAGGTCACTTCACTAGAGGTGCTCCCAGTCAATGACAAGAATGGCAATTACACTGGGGCCCATTTCTGTGAGGCATACGACTCTGCTAGATGACTTTGTCAGGGAGGTTCATTTTTGGCTTTACTAAAATCTTTTCAACCTGCACTTCAATCTAAGACTCTTCCTACTCAGCCTTCCTTCTTTCCCCTCTCCCGTCACAGGTATCAGACCTGCATCACCTTCATAGCAATCCCAGCCTCTTCCAGTCCCTGGAATTACTCCCCCCAGTAAGTCTCTGATGGGGCCAATCTTGGCATCCTTCTCAGAGGACCCAAACTGAGTGTCTCTCCTATTAAAATGAATATTCCAGGAAGGCAAGGCAGAAATTTTCATCATCTATATTAGCATCTAGTCCACCCCACATTTCACAACCTCTTTCAAATGACTTGCTAGGTAACTGTTTTAATGTCCTTCTCTACTTTTCACCAACTCACCTGGTCTACAGCCTTTGGAGACTTTTTGCAGCAGCCGTGGTAGTCCGGCCCACTTCAGCTGGGAAACCAAATCTAACTTGGAAACGGGAAAGCCTGTTCAGAGAAAATAGAAAATGTCTTTTTTGTCTAGAACAAAGACATTCCAACATTCACAGCCTTTAGTTCTTCAGGGAAGAGAAGAAGTTGTCAAAAGTAGACTTCAGCACTGTAATTTGAGGAGAAAATTGGGGAAGGTATGGCCTTGGCGACGGCAAAATGATGCTCAACATTTTCAGTTCAACGGAGCAAAGACACTTTTTTTTTTAGAAAACACTATATAAAAGTACATTTTTAGGACCCATTTTAAGGTTTGGGCATATGACTCCCGTAAACTCAGCCAAAACCTTTAATAGCACTTATCTTCCAATGTTAGTGGACAAAAAGATACTCAGTTTAGACACTAAGTCATGAAGAGAAGATGTCTTTACCCAGAAATTCTAGGTTCCTATAGTTCTCCAGCAGCACTTCCTTATATATCTCCTTCTGAGAAGGCTCCAGTTTCCTCCACTCTCCTCTGGAAAAGGTGACAGCCACATCTTTGAGTGTCATGGATTCCTAGAACACCAAAGACAGCCTGTGTACATTGTGTTACTCCCAAACAGATCCTAAGAATTCAGAAAAGTAACAGATGTGATGGTTTTCAAGTCTTTAAGAATTTGCAAGCAAACTACAAGGTAGCTATTGCACGACCATAACAAGTGATATAGAACAAGATTATGATACAATCCCCTCCTTTTTCATTCAGTCCTTGGTGTGAAATGCTATACAAGGATTCTCTGGAATGACTAACATTGATCAAATTTGCCCTCACATGCTGATTTCTAGAATTAACAGAAAATATTAAATGAAGAACACAAATTACATTTCCCAATCCCCAAATCTGCAGAATCAATGTAAGTTCTATAAGCTTTAAATTAAACATGGAAAAGTAACATCACTGACTACATTCCAAATTATAATTTCCAGTTGATTCTGAGAAGTTGTTGCTGAATGAAAAGACACAGGGATTCTTGGCCTCTGGAAAGAATTCAATCCAGGGCCAGAGATGAGGCTTGATTGCTCAGAGCTTTTGTGTAATAAAGTTTTATTAAAGTATAAAGGAGGTAGAGAAAGCTTCTGACATAGGCATCAGAAGGGGGCAGAAAGAGTACCCCTCTGCTAGTCTTCAGCTGGATGTTATATAGTCACTGCTACTGCTGCTGCTGCTAAGTCGCTTCAGTCGTGTCCAACTCTGTGCGACCCCATAGATGGCCTCCTACCAGGCTCTTCTGTCCCTGGGATTCTCCAGGCAAGAACATTGGAGTGGGTTGCCATTTCCTTCTCCAATGCTAGCAGTCTGTTAATGAAAGAAAGGAATGTCTTAAAACTCAGAATGGCACCAGGCCCCTTATCCAGAAGATGCATTTTGGGATAATCTTGGCACCAGACGATTCATCTCAGCCCATAAAACGATTGACTTGAATCTTGCAGAAGGGTAGATTACCATACAAATAGTTTCGTTTACATAGATTAGGGGAACAATATCTGAGTATACCTTACTGGTCAAGTAGGTTCTGAGCCATTAGGCGGAACCGACTTGAAGACAGAGACTGGGGTAAATGTATAGTACATTAACATAGCTTAAGACAAATATTTTCATAAGAAAAATGCATTGGTTAACTCAAGGTTTGAAAATAGTTAACTTCAGGTGAAACCAGATGTCATTACGGCAACACAATATTTTAAGAGAAACCTCCTTTTAAATTTGTATAGAGAAGGACAAAAATATTGCTAGTTTGTTTCCTCCTGCTTCTTAAGAGAGATAAAAATGTCTGACACTTGCACCCTATTTCCTCCATTTGGAGACCCCTGGCCTTCCTGCCTGTTACCCTCTCAATTCCAAGTAGCAATTACTTTCTATCACAATCAAACAAGGATCTGTGTTCAATAAATACACTTACAATTACTCTAAGTTATAAACAAGCACAATTAATCATTACAATACACTTTTCATAGCATCCTCTATAGCAAGACATTTTGAGAGGCAGTACAGCAGAGTGGCTATTAACACTTGTAGTAGCTTTCCTGTGGCTGCTGTAACAAATGACCATAACTCTGGTGGCTTAAGAAAACAAATTTATTTTCCCAAATTCTGGAGACCAGAAGTCTGAAATCCAGATGTTGGTGGAACTGGGCCCTCTGAGGGAGAATCCATTCCTTGCCTCTTCCAGGTTCCTTAGTCGCCAGCATTCCATGGTGTTCCTTGGTTTGCAGCCTTATCATTCCAATCTTCACATCGCTTTCTCCTGTTCCTGTGTTCAAACTCTAAGTACACTTTAATGTCACTGAGGGCCAACCCATACAATCCAGAATAATGTCCTCATATGACCAATCCTTATTTTATCACATCTGCAAAGACCTCTCCTCCCGGTAAAGTAACATTCTCAGGTTCCAGAGACAAGGAAGTGGATATACATCAGGGAGATATGTCCCTGATACATGTCCACTCAGAGCCATTACCTGGTAATCAGAGCTATTACCAGGCTACTGCTGCTACTGCTAAGTCACTTCAGTCGTGTCCGACTCTGTGCGACCCCATAGACGGCAGCCTACCAGGCTCCCCCGTCCCTGGGACTCTCCAGGCAAGAACACTGGAGTGGGCTGCCATTTCCTTCTCCAATGCATGAAAGTGAAAAGTGAAAGTGAAGTTGCTCAGTCGTGTCTGACTCTTCGCGACCCCATGGACCCCTACCAGGCTCCTCCACCCATGCGATTTTCCAGGCAAGAGGCAAGAGTACTGGAGTGGGGTGCCATTGCCTTCTCTGACCAGGCTACTAGAGCACTATTATTTACCACTGTGAATAAGAATTTTTTTCCTGAAAATTATTGGTATATAGAAAACATTGATTTGTATTCAGCTACTTTTCTCAGCCACTAAATGGGTTTCAGTACATGTTCAGTTGATTCTCTGAGGTTTTCCAAAAAGACTACATCATCTGTAAATAATATACATCTTCTTCCATATCCATACTTACCTCACTTGTTTCTTATCACACTGGATTGGCTAAAATATTCAGAAAATACTCGTTAATACAGTAAGGTGAGACATCCTCATCTCTTTAATGGTATTGTGAGGACTGCTTTTTCTTTTGCAACACTATTCAAATGTTTTTTGGGTCATGTTCAGGAAATATAATTCTATTTCCAACTGACCAGTGTTATGAAGAATAACTGCTGGATTTTAGTAAATAATTTTGAGCTTATTAGAGTCAGACTTATGACCAATTCTGATAACTGAAGTAAAATAGCATTTTAAGAATGAGCCTTAAGAATGTGAAGACTGAGAGGAAAAGGAGATGGTCTGAATTAGTCTAGTGTCTTTATAACACCCAGGAGGAGCTCAGTGAGCATTTACTTAAAAACGAAAGGTCTATAGCCATATATGGTAATATATATTAAGTAGACTTACTGTGATGGTCATTTCACAAAATACACAAATATCAAACCATTACATTATTTACCTGAAACTAACACAATGCTGGGTGTCAACTAGACCTCAATTTAAAAATTAACTTAAGAATGAAAATTTATGGTTAAAAAAAAAAGAATGAAAACCAGTGAAAGAAAGCTTACCTGGGACTCAGTATTTGGAAGAACAGAAACTGTTTTATCTTCTTCAGGGTTCTCCTCTTGGGAAATAACAGAATCTTGAGAGATTGGTTCTAGGAAGGGGAAAAAAACAATTCAGCCTTTCAAATGGGCTCCTCAGACTAAAAATGATTATATATGTCACTCTGGAGAAAAAGATCAGATTAAACAAAGAAAAAGTTTTTCCTACACTCTTAAAACACAGAAGACAGCCACACATACAGTTTCATACTGAAACCCAAGCTTTCCCCTACTACCCTCTAAAATATTCTTTCAATTCCTACGCTCACAAAATCTGATTTCATTTCATATACCTACTAATGTATTTACTTTTCATAATAATCTTTATGAGATGTATTAAGGTGGAACAGCATATGTGTAATATCATATAGTAATTTGCTTCTTTCATTTTGCACAAGTCCCTTACTGAATGAAAACACTCTTTAGGGGAGTTTACTGTCATTTCTTGAGACGATCTCCCCGACTTCCCCTCTTCACCTATTAATCTCACCTTCCTTTTCTTCAAGCACTTGAGTCAAATCCTCTACTAGGGTCACCACTTCCTCACTACTCTCAGGATGTTGGGATTTGACCCAAATCCTGATCTCCCCAGGCAAGATGGTCAGGAACTGCTCAAATACCAAAAGCTCTAAAATCTGTTCTTTCGTGTGGATGTCTGGTCTCAGCCACTGAACGCAAAGTTCCCATAGCTGATTCAGAGTTTTTCTGGGTCCAGCCTCTTCAGAGTAACAAAAACACCTGAACCTCTGTCTGAAAGACTCTGGGTCAGCAGTGTCTCTTCTCATGAGCGCTTCTGGATTCCTGGGAGTCTCCATCCTAAGGACTTTGTTCTGTTCACTTGAGACCAGAGTGTGAGGATCTGGGGAGACAGCTGTCATCTCGTTTAGGCTGCTCCTGCTTGCAGTATGTATCACCAACAGAAATCCCGTCTCCTTTAGACTCTGAATGTCAGCACAGTCCACCAACAGGCACTCTCCAGCAAAATACCAAGTGTTCCAAGGATCCACTTTATAGTCCTGCAGAAACCATCAAGAAACAAGAGATAAATTAAGTGAAACAAACTGTGAATCCTTTTATAGATACACACACACACACACACACACGTTCTCAGAGGCACAGAACTGCCCTGCCCAACTACTATATTAAAAGAACGATTTTCTCTCTAAGTGAAAAGCTGAGAAGTTACTTGAGGGTAAATAAAGGTACATACCCTCCAAGAAAATCATCTCTTCAGATACTCCTCATCAGGAAAACGTATCAGAAGAGGCTCACTGCTACCAGAGGCTCCAAACTGACTCCACTCCTGCCCTCTCTTGGTGAATGGCCACACAGTTCCCCACCAGTTGCTCAACTCAGAAACCTGATTTCATACTTGACTCTCAAATTTCTCACACAGTCAATAACCAAGTTCTGGTGGCTTTATTTCCTAAGAACCTCTCCATTCTCTCCTGCTGAAATTACCTAAGGACAGCCTCATTCAATTTCAGTCTTACACTGAAGCCTAAGGTTTCTTCTAATATGCAAAATACGGTCTCGTAATTCCCTAACTGTCTCAACACAAAATTCAAACGCAGAAGTCACGCATGATGATCCTGAAACCCTGTGCTTATGACCTCACCTTCAGCTGCAGCTGCCCCTGATGGACACTGCAGCCGTAAAGAGGTATCTCTCCATTTCCAGTAACTCTACCCTCTTCGGCCTTTACACTAGAGTCATTCATTCCCTGCCCTTGGAATGCTGCCATTTTTCCCTCTACCAAACTTGCTCCTTCTTTAAAACCCGACTCCACTGCCACTTCTTGTATGAGGCTTTCGCCGATCCCCAAGTACTCTTCTGCGCAGTCTGCCCTGTGTTGCATGCGTTCTCATTCCACAAATAACTGACCATTTACAACGATCTGGAACCAGGGACCATGGATTCAGACGTGAACGAGCCAGACGGGACCCCCACCCTCACAAAGCACTCAAGAAATGACAATACAGTCTTAGATGTCTTAGATGGGCTACACTGCGACAAGTGAGGACACTCTCCTCCAGCTACAACGTCAATTAATTACCCACCTCCGAGGGGCAGAGTGCCGCGCACCCTATGCATGACGTCATTTATTCCTCTGCCAAATATCAAGCGCCCACCACGTACCTAGAGCCGCTCTGGACACCTGGGACTCTGCAGACACTCGTCCCGATCTCCAGGGAGTTTACAATAAAGGCTCCTTGAAAATGTGACGCAGGCAGAAGGAAGTTCTCAAAAGAGAAGGAGGGGGGATTTGCCCCATGGGGTGCGTTCGGCAACGTCTGAAGACGTTTTGGTTATCACGACTGGGGAGGAGGGATGCTGCTGGTACCTAATGAGTGGAGCCGGGGATGCTGCTAAACATTCCGCAATACTCGGCACAGCCCCCCTTACCCTCACGCACACACAATAACTTTTCCCGCCCAAAATACCAAAGTAGCGAAGTTGCAAGACCGTGGGCTCAGGGAAGGGATGGAGGAAAGCTCCATCCAGCAGCGCGCTTATCTCCGGCAGAAGCTGCAATGTTGGGAGTGCACAGCGAGACTGCCCTCGGCCCCCACCCCGCCCCAGGTACGCCCTCAGAACTGGCAACCTGGCCTCGGCCCCCAAACTAGAGGCCAGGGGCAACCGCTACCTGCGTCAAGACCCGCAGCCAGGACCAACGCCACCGCAATGAGCTTCTAGAAACTGGTCCTGCAGGAGCTGCGCGCGCAAGGCGGCGGGGAGCTGAATGCGCCTGCGCAAGGACGCAGAACTACGATTCCCGGGATGCGTTTGTCCAGCTTTGCGAAAGGTCTGTGGTTTCCATAGGCTCCCACCCCGGCCTGTTGCGCATGGTCTTTGGGAAGTGCTGGTGGTCTCAGCTGCGGAATTATTGCTGCGCCAGAGGCCTGAAGGCCTAGNACAAATTCTCTTACATTCACATAATGAAATACTACTCAGTAATAAAAAGGAATGAACTGCTGAAATATACAGCAGTATAGCTGAATCTCAAAAGCTATAAGTGAGAGATGCCAGACAAAAAAACAGTATATACAATGTATGAGTCCGTTTACATGCCATTCTAGAGAGACAGAGCTATAGGGACAGAAATGAAATCAGTGGTTGCCAGTTCAGGAGTGGAAGGAAGCGACTCAGGGAACTTGTTGGAGTGATAGAAATACTCTATAGCTTGATTATGGTGGTCATTACATAATTGTGTATGCCTGTCAACTTATATGGGCTTCTCTGGTGGCTCAGATGGCAAAAAATTTGCCTACAATGCAGGGGACCTGGGTTCAATCCCTGGATGGGGAAGATCTCCAGGAGAAGGAAATGACACCCACTCCAATATTCTTTCCTGGGAAATCCCATGGACAGAAGAGCCTGGCCATTATATAAAGAGACTTGTACCCCTTAAATATGTAAATTTTATTATGAGTGAATTATACCTCAATATAAATGAAAGCATAATTTTATGTGACTGTTCACAGCAGCTATTTTTTTTTTTTTTGGTAATAGTTAAAAACTGGAAACATCTTAATGACCAGCAAGTGATGAATGGCTACAAAATAAACAATAATGGGACAGCCATACAATGGAATACTTCAGAACAATGAAAAGGAGGGTTTACTGAAACATGCTACATCCAGATAAATTTGCTGGAATATTGAGTGCAGCAGTTTCACAGCATCATCTTTTAGGATTTGAAAGAGCTCAACTGGAATTCCATCACCTCCACTAGCTTTGTTTGTAGTGATGCTTCCTTTGGCCCACTTGACTTTGCATTCCAGATTGTCTGGTTCTAGGTGAGTGATCACACCATTGTTGATTATCTGGGTCATGAAGATCTTTTTTGTACAGTTTTTCTGTGTATTCTTGCCACCTCTTCTTAATATCTTCTGCTTCTGTTAGGTCCATACCATTTCTGTCCTTTATCAAGCCCATCTTTGCATGGAATGTTCCCTTATCTCTAATTTCCTTGAAGAAATCTCTAGTCTTTTCCATTCTATTATTTTCCTCTGTTTCTTTGCACCAATCCCTGAGCAAGGCTTTCTTATCTCTCCTTGCTATTCTTTGGAACTCTGCATTCAAATGGGTATATATTTCCTTTTCTCTTTTACCTTTTGCTTCTCTTTTATTCACAGCTATTTTTAAGGCCTCCTCAGACAACCATTTTGCCTTTTTGCATTTCTTTTTCTTGGGTATGGTCTTGATCCCTGCCCCCTGTACAATGTCATGAACCTCCATCCATAGCTCTTCAGGCACTCTATTGGATTTAATGCCTTGAATCTATTTGTCACTTTCACTGTATAATCATAAGGATTTGATTTAGGTCATACCTGAATGGTCTAATGGTCAGTTTTCATCCCAATCCCAAAGAAACGCAATGTCAAAGAATGCTCAAACTACCACACAACTGCACTCATCTCACATGCTAGTAAAGTAATGCTCAAAATTCTCCAAGCCAGGCTTCAGCATTATGTAAACTGTGAACTTGCAGATGTTCAAGCTGGATTTAGAAAAGGCAGAGGAACCAGAGATCAAATTGCCAACATCTGCTGGATCATTGAAAAAGCAAGAGAGTTCCAGAAAAATATCTATTTCTGCTTTATTGACTATGCCAAAGCCTTTGACTGTGTGGACCACAACAAACTCTGGAAAATTCTTCAAGAGCTGGGAATACCAGACCACCTGACCTGCCTCTTGAGAAATCTGTATGCAGGTCAGGAAGCAACAGTTAGAACTGGACATGGAACAAAAGACTGGTTCCAAATAGGGATAGGAGTATGTCAAGGCTGTATATTGTCACCCTGCTTATTTAACTTATATGCAGAGTACATCATGAGAAACGCTGGGCTGGATGGATGAAGCACAAGCTGGAATCAAGATTACCGGGAGAAATATCAATAACCTCGGATATGCAGATGACATCACCCTTATGGCAGAAAGCAAAGAAGAACTAAAGAGCCTCTTGATGAAAGTGAAAGATGGGAGTGAAAAAGTTGGCTTAAAGCTCAACTTTCAGAAAACTAAGATCATGGCATCTCGTCCCATCACTTCATGGCAAATAGATGGAGAAACAGTGGAAACAGTGACAGGCTTTTCTTTTCTTGGGCTCCAAAATCACTGCAGATGGTGACTGCAGCCATGAAATTAAAAGATGCTTGCTCCTTGGAAGAAACGTTATGACCAACCTAGACAGCATATTAAAAAGCAGAGACATTACTCTGCCAACAAAGGTCCATCTAGTCAAGGCTATGATTTCTCCAGTAGTCACGTATGGAGACTACATGAGAGAGTCATGTGAGAGTTGGACTATAAAGAAAGCTGAGCGCCAAAGAACTGATGCTTTTGAACTGTGGTGTTGGAGAAGACTCTTGAGAGTCCCTTGGACTGCAAGGAGATCCAACCAGTCCATCCCAAAAGAAATCAGTCCTGAGTGTTCATTGGAAGGACTGATGCTGAAGCTGAAACTCCAATAATTTGGCCACCTGATGCGAAGAACTGACTCGTTGGAAAAGACCTTGATGCTGGGAAAGACTGAAGATGGGAGGAGAAGGGGACAACAGAGGATGAGATGGTTGGATGGCATCACCAACTCAATAGACATGAGTTTGAGTAAACTCTGGGAGTTGGTGATGGACAGGGAGGCCTGGAGTACTGCAGTCCATGGGGTCACAAAGAGTCAGATACAACTGAGCAACTGAACTGAACTGAACATCTAGATAAAATCTCAAAGTGAAAGAAGTCAAACAAAAAAAATACATAGTATATTATTCCATTTATATGAAATTGTAGAAAATACAAATTTATCTATAGTGCATGTATGCTCAGTTGCTCAGTCAGGTCCAGATCTTTGTAATCCTCTGTCCATGGGATTCTCCAGTCAAGAATACCAGACTGGGTTTTCATTTCCTCCTCCAGCAGTTACCTATAGTGACCAAAGCAAATCAGTGCTTGCCTGGAAGGAGAGAGGGCGTACAGGGAGAGAGGTAGAAATTACCACGAGGGAACTTTTGAAGGTGACGGACATACTCATTATATTGATTGTGGTGATATTTTCATTGTGTGCACATATGTCAAAAGTCATTGAATAGTACTCTTTAAATATGTGTAGCTTAGGGACTTCCCTGTCGGTCCGTGCTTCCAATGCAGGGTGCCTGGGTCAGGGAACTAGATCCCACATGCTGCAACTAAAACCTGGTGCTGCCAAGATAAATAAATAAATATTTTAAAAATGTTAGTGTATAGTTTATTCTTTATCAGTTAAACCTGGATAAAGCTTAAAATTTTATAACTCAATAAACCTAACTTTCTGAAAAGAATAAATATTGGAATAACTGAGTGAAAGGCAGAAAGACAGGCTAATGGCTGGGCTAAAAGATGGGAAGGCTTAAGCAGCAGAAGAGTTGTAAGTGGTGACCAGGTCTACAGTGTGCCCATGGGAGTGGGTCACTGCAGTGGAATGAAGGGGAAGGTGAACAAGAAGACACATTCAAGGAAAGCAAAGGCCAAGTATGGACGGCTCCATCAATGGATATTGACATCCAAGATGCTCCAGGACTTAGAATGGAGAGGAACACCTCACCTAGGTAGAACACTGGTCCACAGGCAGCAGTGAGGAACCAGGAGGATGCTGATTGTACCACCTGACCAGTGGAATGTGAGGTGTAAGAGATTTAGCACTTTATACGGAAAAGGGTTGAATTGAAGAAAGCCATTATCAGACAAGGTAGGAAGTAGAAATGGGTTCTGTGACACTGAAGTTGGAGGGGTGTTCAAGGTTCCAGAGGGCTCAGTGGAGGGTTTGGGGGTAAGTAAGAGAGGTTGGGTCAGCCTCAGAGAATGCACAGAAGCATGGGGTTTGTAGTTCAAGAACAGAAAGATTCTCTGCATTTCCTAGCCTGGGGTAAATTCAAGGGTGTCAACAGCTATTCTTCTTCTGTCTGATAGTGTGTCTAGCATTGTCTGCCTATGAATCTTCCTTGCCTCACAGATCCAGTTCCAAATGTGAATCTGGGTGGGGCTTAGAATTAAACGTTCTTTGAGCCCCTGAATACAAAACTGGACTCCTATGAAACATGCTAGGCCCTCATGACCCAGGAATCAGTTCTCATCCTTGGAGCTGGCTGCTTGCTAGACACTGGATGCCAGTTTTGCTCCAAAGGCCCCACTGCCTGGCCTCTGATGCTCTTGGGGACAAGAAACAAGGACAGGCTGCAATGTGGCCAGATGATTTTCTGAATGTGTTGACCTTACCTAGTTACAGTGGATGTCCTTACTGGTTTAGGAATGTTCGCCTTTGCATTGACCTTAGCTGGCTATGTTCCTGTTTGCTTTACAACTTGGATTTCTCGTTAATGATAATCTTTGTTCTTCCATATAACCTCTCCTATATTTAAGGCACTTATAGTACTTTTTGAAAGTAAATAGATAGGAAGGGCGGAGAAGGCAATGGCAACCCACTCCAGTACTCTTGCTTGGAAAATCCCATGGATGGAGGAGCCTGGTAGGCTGCAGCCCATGGGGTCGCAAAGAGTTGGACATGACTGAGAGACTTCACTTTCATTTTTCACTTTCATGCATTGGAGAAGGAAATAGCAACGCACTCCAGTGTTCTTGCCTGGAGAATCCCAGGGACGGGGGAGCCTGGTGGGCTGCCATCTAGGGGTCACACAGAGTCGGACACGACTGAAGCGATTTAGCAGCAGCAGCAGCAGATAGGAAGGGAGTGATAATCAATAATGTTTACTTAAGACAGCTCACATATTCAAAACCTAGCCTCTTAGCTTTTTTCTCATCTCCATACCAATTCCTCTACCTTGATTTGTTGTTGTTCAGTCACTCAGTTGTGTTCAACTCTTTGTGATCCCATGGACTGCAGCATACTAGGCTTCCCTGTCCTTCACCATCTCTGGGAGCTTGCTCAAACTCGTGTCCATTGAGTTGGTGATGCCATCCAACCATCTCATCCTCTGTTGTCCTCCTCTCTCCTGCCTTCCATCTTTCCCAGCATCAGGGTCTTTTCCAATGAGTCAGCTCTTCATATCAGGTGGCCCAAGAATTAGGCAAGAATACTGGAGTGAGTAGTGGTTCCCTTCTTCAGGGGATCTTCCCAACCTAGGGATCAAACCCAGGGTTCCCACATTGCAGGCAGATTCTTTACCGTCTGAGCCACCAGGAAAGCCCCTACTTTGGTTAATGATATTAGCTACTCTGTCACTTCCTGGAAACTTTCCTAAACTGGAAAATTCAGGATTCATCTTCCTGTTCTTGAATCTATCTCGAATTGTCTCTTGAATTTGAAGCTCAGCTTTCCATCTCTACTACTTTTCATCTGAAATACTGCAATACCTGCCAAAATAGTTACTTCCCTTTCTCATTTCCTTCAATTTATTTCCATTTATTAAACATCTGAGTATACAAATGAATTGATATGTTATGAGTTTAATATAACAGGACATTAACAATCAAGTAAATCACAATGGGTTATTTAATTCTGATTGTCTCATAAAGACAGAATAGAAGTTTCTCTGAGATTCAAACTTTTTATTGGTACCAAATTATAGGAAAAGCTATTTCTTGGGTGAAGGACACTGGAAAACGTAACAGTCAATTTCTTCAAATAGATTTTCTTTTTAGAAATGAAAAAAAAGTTAATAATGAAGCAAAGTAGCTCTGGAAGCCTAAATAAAAGCCTAAAGCAAAGTCCTACCTTTGAAGGCTAGTGGATTTAGCTGAGCTGAAGGAAATGAGGCATTTTGGAAGGTAGAAAAACATTGAGCAGTACCTCCAAAATTATGAGGAGAAGATATTTCCAACTTAGAATTCTATTGCAGTCATTCTGGTTGTTAAAGTGTAGATACAGATGTTTTCAGACTTGCAAGTCCAAACTGTTCACTTGCCAGACTCTTTTTTTCTCACGACTCTCCTAGATGAGAGGCAAACTATGAGCCAGGCTGCTGTCTTTGTAAATAAAGCTTTATTGGAACACAGCCATTGTTTACAGCTACTCACAATGTTATAGTGCCAGAGTAACTCAGAAGCTGTATGATCCACAAAACCTATTTAATAGCTAGTTCTTTCCAGAAAAAGTTTGCCAATAAGGTGCACTGTATCTCAATTATAAATAAGAAATCTCTGGTAATGAGAGTAACAGTTGTGGTCTTTTTCAGGCTAAAACGAAGAAGTCAGAATGCAAAAGAAGAAAGAGAAGACTTCTTTTTACCAAAAGATGTCTTTAAAATAAGTAGACTAAAGCAAGTTATGGAGAGGAAGTGACAGATTAAAGCTTTTTTGTGGGGGGGGCACACCATACAGCTTGCAGGATCTTAGTTTAATCCATCACCCCATCCCCTCCCTGAAGTGGAAGTCCTAGTCCTAACCACTGGGCTGCCAGGAAATTCTCAAATAGAGCTATTTCAAGGGGAATGAATATTTTCTCTTTAGACTAGTGGGATGTGGTTATTAGTTTGTTTTATTGCTCAATTTTCCCAATCCCTATCACAGGGATCTAAACTATCCCTATCACAGTGATCTAAATGAAATCAATCAACTTTTTCATCCCAAGCTTTTAAACTTGACACTGTCAAAGAAATGAAACTTTGTTTTGGGGTTGAATCAACTGAGGTGATTTTAATTTCTACAGCTATGAGAAAGAGGAATTCAGAATACCCTTGGGCTGATAAAAAGTAGCCACAGAGTATATTCAGCACCTCCAAAGCTTGTGAATTCATTTGTGATGTGAATTGCTTAAGACAGGAATGATTCAATTGCTTAAGACAGGAGTCTCTTACTAGGTATTAAAGAAACTATATCATAATAACAAGAAATAGAGCTGACATATGTTGGAAATTTAAACATGATCTTTGTCCATTTAAGAGTTAATCTCTTATTGTGCTCCTCTAGTCATCAGAATGTAAATTTTTCTAATCATCTCTTCTGTTATTGAGAGATATTAGACCAACAGAGTACCTTGGGTTTTTTCTTGTTATTGTTTTGTTTGTTTTTTTGACTGCACCTTGTGACAGGCGAGATCTTAGTTCCCTGACTAGGGATTGAACCTGTGCTCCCTGCAGTGGCTGCACGGAGTCTTAACCACTGAACTACCAGGGAATTCCTCAACAGAGTACTTTGGATCCCGAGAGAATTTATGTCAACAGTACATAAGTCTCACCTATTATCATTTCAACCTATGGTCTGTTTTAATTTCAACGAAGGTTGAATCAAAGTTTGGGATTTATGATTCTTATTCTGCAACATCTGGAAGTGAAAGGCTGTGTTGTTGCTGAATCATTTGGGGGCAGTTCCTTGAGGGATGATCTTCACGATTGTTATGGAGATCCTGAGAACCGACCAGTTTCTGTCCTTCAAGATGTGTAGCTTTTCTTTGTTTCTGTAAACTAGGTCAGTGCTGTGTGTGCTGTGCTTAGCCACTCAGTCGTGCCCGACTCTTTGCTGCCCCATGGACTGTACCCCGCCAGTCTCCTCTGTCAATGGTATTTTCCAGGCGAGAATACTGGAGCAGGTTGACATTTACTCCTCCAGCGGACCTTCCCGGCCCAGGGATCAAGCCCATGTCTTTTGATCTGCATTGGCAGGTGGGTTCTTTACCACTAGTGCCATCTAGGAAGCCCAGACTACGCCGGTACTCTTCTTCACATATTGTTGTACATACATGAGCTTTTTTCTGTACCAGGAACCAGAGAAACCCCAACTGATACTGCTGCTGCTGCTAAGTTGCTTCAGTCGTGTCTGACTCTGTGCGACCCCACAGACGGCCTCCTATCAGGCTCCTCTGTCCCTGGGATTCTCCAGGCAAGAACATTGGAGTGGGTTGCCATTTCCTTCTCCAATGCATGAAAGTGAAAAGTGAAAGTGAAGTCGCTCAGTCGTGTCCGACTCTTAGCGACCTCATGAACTGCAGCCTTCCAGGCTCCTCCATCCATGGGATTTTCCAGGCAAGAGTACTGGAGTGGGGTGCCATTGCCTTCTCCGATACTATTTAGTGACAATTTGTAGATAGTGAATAAAAGTGAGAGAAAAGATAGGATTATAGGCTACTCGTAGGTCTCTGGTTTGATCAACTGGATGCTGGATCCACACAGTCTAAGGGACACCAGAAGAAGGTTTGAGAAAGTAGATGAAAATTCACCTTTTAATACTGACAAACATGTAGGACATGTTGGTAGAGATGACTTAACTGGAGAAGGAAATCAAGGCTATTTAGTAATTGAAGATGAGGGAGTAGGGATTGCATAGAAGAACAGGTGGAGTGAGAAGAGGTCTGTGTTTAAAATCCAAAGAAATGATGATTTTGAGAGGGTGGCAGAGAAAGAAGACAATGAAGGTAACTGATAAGTAGAAAAGAATCAGGAGAAAGTGGTGAAGGAAAATCAACAGAGGAGAGTTTTGAAAGGGATGATGGAATCAATAGTACTTACTGAGGTTGGAATGAAAAGTAACCACTGGAGTTTGCAGTTGGCTGGTCTTCAAGAGATCAGTTTCAGGAAAGTCCAGGTGGTTGAGGAAAGAATAAGGTGCAGCCTGGATATGAGAGTGGAAAGAAAAGTATTGGGGTAGGTTATTTTTTTAAGGAGAGACTTGGAAACAGACTAGGATAAGAAGGAAGAACACTGAAGGTGCATTGTTCTGGAACAAGGGTCCTCTGGGAGAACATGATTTTCTTAGGATATAGAAACATGGATGGTTTTAAGAGACTCAATCTCTAGATGATATATATTCTTCCTTCAAATTGCTTTGCCTAAGCATGCCTCTGAAATCAAGGTTTTTATTTCACAACGGCCCTTCTCTCACATTACAAAAGCAAACCATGCCTCTTAGCCATCTCCCAGCTAACTAGGGTTGTTTGCATTTAGGGGGGAACAGTTCCACTTCTGTCATCAAAGGGATAATTGGATATATCAAATCAGGTAATAAGGAAGTGAATGAAGGCAACTGGGTACCTTTTTTTGTCCTGTCAAAAGCTCCTATTTTTTTCATTGAGATACACTGTCAAAATATTTTACTTTTTATGTTTAATAACTCAAAAGTTGTAACCTTAAAAAATGTTAATCAGTAATAGTTNAATAAGAAGGCAATGCTTGTGGAATGTACAGTGCATACTGGCGGCACACGCTTCATTACGACTCGCCTGCTTGCTTCTCCTGTTCAATCGTTTCTTTCGAAGGCAGTGGATTTTTCTCTTGCGTTTCCGTTTTCTTCAATTTCGACTTATCGAACTTCTCAATCTCAGCCATATCGGGTTTGTCAGACATGGTTGCAGAGGACGCGGAGCGAACTGCGAGCGAGTGAAGCCGGGTCTGCGCTGTTGCCGTCGCGGAGTCTAAATGTTCGAATTTATATACATATTTTTGTTGAAGAAAAGGATGACAAAGTAAAACAATAAGATTTTTAAGATTAAAACTATATTGCATTAGTATAAATTATAAATTGCTTCCAAAGCAGGGGATGTGGGTTCGATCCTGGTCACAGATCTAAGATCCCATATGCCATGAGGCCAAAAAAATTGCTAAGAATAATAAAGTTATTCAAGAGTACAGTGAGCTTTTAAAGTAAATAAATTACAAGTTCCATGAGGAAATGCAATTATGTAAAATTTTCTTATTACTAGGAATATATTCATATATTTTTTAAACAGACAATGGTGAACATCAAATCAATATCTTATTTAGAAAAAGATCTTGTTTAGAATCTATATTTTTTTAAGTGATAGAAGAGTACTCTTGCCTGGAGAATCCCATGGACGGAGGAGCCTGGTAGACTGCAGTCCATGAGGTCTCAAAGAGTCTGAGACAGGATTGAGTGACTTCACTTTCACTTTTCACTTTCATGCATTGGAGAAGGAAATGGCAACCCACTCCAGTGTTCTTGCCTGGAGAATCCCAGGGACGGGGAGCCTAGTGGGCTGCCGTCTATGGGGTTGCACAGAGTAGGACACGACTGAAGCAACTTGGCAGCAGCAGAGCTTTTATATTAAAATGCAATTATTTACAATAGAATCCATTGTTAAAATTCTTTCTTTTCAATTCTTTAAGTTATGAGAGGAAGTTTTAGATGCCAATCGAAAAATATGTAAATGGGTTACACTGTTTTCCAAAATTTTAGGGGGAGTGGGGGAATGTGAACAAAAAACTATGAAGTCACTCTTTTAAGGAAATAAGAGGAGATGATAAGACGATTCTATCATCTGGTATAGGGATAAATCCTATCCCTAGAAAATAGGTTGCCTCATTCTCTAGAATGTAAGGTATGGTATTCTCCTGGACCAGGTAAACTTTCTGCCTTTTCCCAGTGATATCTGGGAGGGAAAAATAAAATGAATGGTAGGGCTTGCCCAAGGTTGGGACTGATTGTCATCTTTTTTAAGATAGAAATCAAGGAAAGAAAGACTTGAAGGTTCTAATAAGAATTCATTGCCATAAGCAGAAAGTGGTGAAAACCTCTGAGGTGAGAATAAGGATCTAAATCATACACTATGTCCCTAAAAATAAAGGCTTAAACTAATTAGGATTTTCTCTTTCTCATTCAATAACAAAATTGGAATCAGGCTGACCGTAGGTTGTATGGCAGCTCCCACAGTATTCAGGGACCTGGCCTCCTGCTATGGTTCGGCTTCAGTGGCCTTCAGCGGTAGGTACATCATGTTCATAACGTGGTGGCTGGAGCTCCATCCGTGTCTAAATTAACTGAAAAGGCAGGAATTAACAGAAAGGACAGGAAGCAAAAATGAAATATCTGTTGATTCAGACCTTCTAAACAAATTATGGCTACTGCATTAGTTTCTAGACGAATTTGCTGCTGCTGCTAAGTCGCTTCAGTCGTGTCCAACTCTGCGCAACCCCATAGATGGCAGCCCACCAGGCTCCCCCGTCCCTGGGATTCTCCAGGCAAGAACACTGGTGTGGGTTGCCATTTCCTTCTCCAGTGCATGAAAGTGAACAGTGAAAGTGAAGTCGCTCAGTCGTGTCCGACCCTCAGCGACCCTATGGACTGCAGCTTTCCAGGCTCCTCTGTCCATGGGATTTTCTAGGCAAGAGTACTGGAGTGAGGTGCCATTGCCTTCTCTGTTTAGATGCATTCCACAATTGGAATTGCTTCAGAAATTCCTTTCCCACAATTTTCTATGTTCTTTCCACCTAGCCTTCTAATAAAGAAGTTTGAGGCTTCTGTATTTTCAAATTCATCTTTTTTGTGTGTTTCTTCCTCCTCTTAATCCTTCTGAAAGACATACTTTTAGCATTCCTTTATCTCTTAATTTGCTACTTCTCTAGTTTGCTGTGTCAAGCCTACTGTTTTCTTGGTTATTAAATTAAAATTTTCAATGACTAAAAAAATGTACTCCAAATCTATAGGAATTAGTAAAACAGAGGAAAGATACTATATGGTGGTTAGAGATCGATGTTTCTGAGCTTGAGTTTTAGAAAGTAGAATGTTTTGAATCATGACATGGTTTTATGTGCAGTGAAATATGTCTTCAATCAATAACTGGCTGAAAAGAGCAAAGATGAAGATCATTAATGTTGGGCCTCTGTTGGCAGACTGGATCCGGTCCCTGACTTTTTCAGCAGCCGAAACGAATACCAGATGAGTCTTATTTATTTACACAGAATTTTGGTTTGTCTGGGACTTTGGGAATGGATAACTGAATCTTTTAGGGTAGTTGGATTTTCTAGATAGTTTAGAATTAAATCTTTAAGGCACTAAAATTTCTTACTTATTATAATCATTTTAGATGAAATTGCTTTGTAAACTATTCTAATTCCTTGATTTTTGATGCATGAAATTAGACATCATTTTACCTTTTTTTTTTTTTTTTTTGGCCATGCCATGAGGCTTGTGAGATCTTAGTTTCCTGACCAGAGATTCAATCTAAGCCCTCAGCAGTGAAAGTACGGAGTCCTAACCACTGGTGTGTGTGTGTGCAAAGTCATTTCAATTGTGTTGACTCTTTGCGACTCTATGGACTATAGCCCACTGGGTTCCTCTGTCCATGGGATTCTCCAAGCACGAATACTGAAGTGGGTTGACATGTGGTCCGTCCTTTAGGGGATCTTCCCAACCCAGGGAATGAACCTGTGTCTTTTATGTCTCCTGCACTGGTGGGAAGATTCTTTACCACTAGCACCACCTGGGAAGCTCCCCTAACCACTGGACCACCAGGGAATCCCTTATTTCACTATTTCTTGATGTCAGGATTAGGACCACGAGCATCACTTATTCAAGTGAAATGATTTCAGGCTTATGGGATGGGTAGTGCTTTTGGTACTTTATAAATAACCCCAATATGCTTTGCTTTTCAAGTTCTTACAGCTTCTTTTCATAGTTTTCCTGTATCTTCCCTTGTTTTTAGGGTGTACGTAAGAACTTTTGTCATATCCATGTACTTTCCCAGAAGACCGCCCTCTAATATTCTGCTTCTAATCTACTTTGACTGACTATGAAAGCAAGATTGTTTATGCTTACTGTATCATAACTGTGCATACATTTAGTGTGAGTAGGACCTAGCAGAGGGGAGAATGACTTCTAAGGTATAAAAGACATATATTTTTAGTTCTTGGGTTTAGTGACGTATTATTATTTTTTTTTTAGTGGCCTTTTCCTGGCCCCCTTCTTAATCTCCCCGAATTATTTATATGGTTTTTAAAGTATAGTTGATGTGTAACATTATGTTAGTTTCAAGTGTTAGTTAGTTAAGTCGCTCAGTCGTGTCCGACTCTTTGCGACCCCGTGGACTGTAGCCCACCAGGCTCCTCCATCCATGGGATTCTCCAGGAAAGAATACTGGAGTGGGTTGCCATTTCCTTCTCCAGGGGATCTTCCCCACCCAGGGATCGAACCCAGGTCTCCTGCATTGCACGCAGATGCTTTCACCTCTGAGCCCCCAAGGGTACTACATAGTGATTTGACATGTGCATACATTACGAAGTAAATGATCACCAAAACAGGTCTAGTAACTATCTGACCTAATGCAAAATTATTATATCATTGACCATATTCCTTGTGCTGTATATTATAGCCCTGTGCTGACTTATTTTATGGTTGGAGGTTTGCGCCTCTTAATCCCCTTCACCCATTTTGCTGTCTGTTCTCCCCTCTGGCATCACCTGTTTGCTCTATCTATGAGTCAGCTTTCATTTTTTCTTTGTTTTGCCTTTTAGATGACACATGTAAGTGAAATCATACAGTATTTGTCTTTCTCTGTCTTATTTCACTTAGCCTAATAGTTCAGTTCAGTCACTCAGTTGTGTCTGACTCTTTGTGACCCCTGGACTGCAGTGCACCAGGCTTCCCTGTCCATCACCAACTGCTGGAGCTTGCTCAACTCATGTCCATCCAGTTGGTGATACCGTTTAACCATCTCATCCTCTCTTGTCCCCTTCTGCTCCTGCCTTCAATCTTTCCCAGCATCAGGGTCTTTGCCAGTGAGTCAGTTCTTCGAATCAGGTGGCTAAAGTATTGGAGTTTCAGCTTCAGCATCAGTCTGTCCAATGAATATTCAGGACTGATCTCCTTTAGGATGGACTGGTTGGATCTCCTTCAGTCCAAGCGATTCTCAAGAGTCTTCTCCAACATCACAGTTCAAAAGCATCAATTCTTTAGCACTCAGTTTTCTTTATAGTCTCTCACATCCATATATGACTACTGGAAAAACCATAGCTTTGACTAGATGGACCTTTAGCATAAAGCCACCTCTATCCATCCATGTTGTTGCCAATGGCAAAAAATTTTTAATGGCTGAATACTATTCCTATATACCTATATCCATTTCTTTACACATTCATCTATTCATGGACACTTAGGTTGCTTCCATATTTTGGCTATTGTAAATAATGCTTCTATGAACACTGAGGTGCATGTATCTTTTTGAATTAGTGTTTTTGTTTTTTTTCAGGTAAATACCCAGAAGTGAAGTTGCTGGATTGTATGGTAGTTCTATTTTCAAAAAAAAAATTTTGTTTTGGCTGCACTGTGCCACTTGTAGGATTTTAATTCTGTGACCAGGGATTGAACTCTAGCAGTGACAACATGGAGTGCTAACCACTGGACATTTTTTGAGGAACCTCCACACTATTTTCCATAGTGGCTGCACCAATTTCCATCCCCACCAACAGTCCATGAGGGTCTTTCTTGTTTGTTTTTTAAAATTGAAGTAAATTCTAAACAAGAAATATCCCAAGGCTACTATTCAAAACCAAAGTGCTTAGTAAGATGATAATACTATTTAGTGGGGAAAATATACTATTAATAGTTTGAAGGGAGAAGCAACTATTAAAAAAAAAAGCTTAGAAGCAGCATTATAAACTGCTATAAAGTACTGTATATAATGAAATGTTAAAGCCACCCCCCCCCAACAATTCCAAGTCTACATACAGAAATATGTGACTTCATAAATATATAGGAATGTTTTACTGTAGCAATTTTGCAGAAACCTAAATGCTCAATAGGCTTCCCTGATGGCTCAGAGGTTAAAGCGTCTGCCTGCAATGCAGGAGGCCTGGGTTCAACCCCTGGGTCGGGAATATCCCATGGAGAAGGGAATGGCAACCCACTCCAGTATTCTTGCCTGGAGAATCCCATGGATGGAGGAGCCTGGTGGGCTACAGTCCACGGGGTCGCAAAGAATCAGACACGACTGAGCGACTTCACTTGCAAATGCTCAATAGGGGAAATCATTAAATTTTGTCATGTACTTATCATGAAGGTTTTCTTTTTTTTGCAAGACTTTGTAAAGAAGACTATCATTCAGTCATTTAAAAGAATAAGGTAGTTCTCCACATACAGGTCAGAGTGGTTAAGAATGCAAATTCTAGAGCCAAGCTGTTTGTGTTCAAATTCCTCCTTAACCACTTACTAGTTTCTGGCACTTTAGAGTTGTTCCTCAATCACCCTATCTCATAAAAATTCCTGCTTCATAAGATCATTGTAAGGAGTAAACAAATTCATCCAAGTAAAGCACTAAGTAGTGTCTGGCACTATTAGTATTAGCTATTATTACTGATAAAGAAGGATACCTGTGATATATTGTTTGAAAGGTAACGTTACAGAACACACATCGTAGGATTCCATTTTTGTGAGAATGAACATACCTATATGTGATTTGCACACATGTGGGAATCTGGAATTTCTACATAGGGGGAATTTATAAGTTGCTAACTGGCCTTGTTTGGAAGTCAAAATTACAAACGACTTTTTTTTTTTTTTAAACTTAGATTTTATATTTTGGAGGTCACAGTTAGATACACTGAAGTGATTGAGCACACACACATATACCGTGGAGGAGGGATAGCTTTAAAAGGATCTATTGGAGGTTTTGGGAAACGAAAATTTCCCCATACTAGTCCTTGGTAGTCATGCTATCTATACATTCATAGAAATGATCAGGAAAGGTTGTTACACCAAGCTATTAACAGGAATCATCTCCAGTAGGCAAGATGAGGGGAGGGCAAGCAGGGAGGTGGGGGACAAACTACTTTATATTCTCAGTATTGTGTTATTTGCAAATAGTTCATCGATTTTCGTGTCACCATCAAACAAAAGAAGCAAAACGTCCTCAAAAAAAAGGGAATGATTAACTTAACATACTATGAAGTCATCAACAAAAACAGTGGTGGTGGTGCAGAGCTTTTTGAGTTAACGCGGCACAATATTTACTGGGAAAAACAGTGANGTATCATGAAATTTACCGTCATAACCATTTTTAGCTGTACTGGCCAGTGGTCTTAAGGACATCCATATTGTTATGCAACCCTCACCACCATTTACCTTGAGAATACTTTCATCTTGCAAAACTGAAGTTCACTCCTCACTAAATCCCTCCTCCTCCTCCGCCTCCTCCTCCCCTGAGTCCCTGACAGCCTCTGTTTTACTTTCTGTCTCTATGATTTTGACATCTCTAGATATTTCATGTAAGTGGACTCATACAAGATTTGTCTTTTTGTGACTGGCTTATTTCATCTGGCATAATATCCTTAGGGTTCATCCATGCTGTACCATGTGACGGGATTTTCTTCCTTTTTAAGGCTAATATTCCATTGTATGTATATATCATATTTTCTCATCCACGCATCTGTCTGTCGATAGATACACTGGTATGTTTTATCTGTTGTGACTATTGCTGCTATGAATATGAATGTGCATGTATCTCTTTGAGATTGTGCTTCCAGTTCTTTTGTATGTATACCCTAAAGTGGGATTGTTGTATATGATAATTCTATTTTTAATTTTTTTAGGAACTGCCATCCTGTTTTCCACAGTGGCTCTATCATTTTATGTTCCCACCAGCAGTAAACAAAGGGCTCCAGTTTTCTTGTAGAACCTTACCAACACTTGTTATTTTCTGTACTTTTTTTAGCAGCCATCCCAAGGAGTGTGAGGTGGTCTGACTTTTTAAATGGTTCCACTGCTAGATACCTGAATTCATGTTATACCACTAAACACATTAAACTACAAACCACTAGTTGGAATGGGGAACAAAACTTGAGGAAGAATTGGATCTCATTCTTAAGTGGCTGATGTATTTGTATACATGTGTACTCCTGTACATCAGGTACCTGTTAAGATGTTTGTAGTTCTTCCGGTTAAGGAATTTATTGGCTTTAGCAGCTGCTGGAAAAGTTAGGAGGAAGTTATTCCAGTCCTTGCCTTTTCATTCTGTTTGGCCAAATCCCCAGTCATTGACTACAAATGTCTGTTGACTTGGTTTCTGTATTCAAGGAGAGATTAAATACTTGGTAGTTGATACCTTAGAATAATTTAACTTGAAATTACAGTCATAATATACTGCACATATATATAAGGAACTTAAAATCACTTTCAGTTTCAGAAAGGCTGTAATAAAAGGAGAGATGGCTGTAAAAAAAAAAAGGAGCTAAGTATCCGAATATTTGCTGGTTGTTGTTTATGCCTGGGAGATGATGGGTGTGTGTATGCTTCGTTGCTCAGCTGCGTCTGACTCTGTATGACTCTATGGACTGTAGTCCACCAGGGCCTTCTGTCCATGGGATTTCCCAGGCAGAAATACTGGAGTGGGTTGCTGTTTTCTTCTTCAGGGGGTCTTTCGGACCTGGGGACTGAACGGCACATCTCCTGCACTGACACACAGATTCTTTGCTATCTGAGCCACCGGGGAAGCCCCAGTAGATGATGATAAAAGCAAACTGCTGGATGCCAGCATTGTTCCCTCCCCCCGATATTTTATTATAAACATCTTCACAGACATACAGAAAAGTTGAAAATAAACCTTCATATCCCACTACCTAGATTCTACATATGATGTTTCACTACTGGCTTTATCACATATCTGTCCATTTTCAAGCCACACTTGACAGTATTGTTTTAATTATTTTGTTATTTTTGTTTAAAAAAGGATTGTGGTAAGATACACATACGTAACAAAATTTACCATCTTAGCCATTTTTAAGTGTACCGTTCAGTGGCATTAAGTACTCAGTCCGTCTTCTTTTGATGCATTTCAAAGTGAATGGAGACAACAATACGCTTCAGTATTTCAGCACTAGCATTCTTTTAAGTGCTTTGTATGTATTGTTTTATTCGTCAATACAACCCTAAGAGGTAGGTAAAGTTATTACTGCTGTTTTATGGCATGGAAAACGGGCATTTTAGATTCCCAAGATCCCACAGCTAGTAGGTGGTAGAGTTAGAGTTGGATCGCGAGGCGTCGGTAGCCAGCCTTTAGGCTGTGTACCTCGATGTACCATAGAGCAGCAAGCCTCCACCTTTTGGGCACCAGGGACCGGATTTGTGGAGGACAATTTTTCCATAGACTGGAGGTGGGGCGTGGTTTTGGGATGATTCTCATAAGGAAGGAGCAGACTAGATCCCTTGCATGTGCAGTTCACAGTAGGATTTGCACTTCTTTGAGAATCATACTGATCTGACAGAAGGCGGAGCTCAGGTGGTAATATGAGCGATGGGGAGTGGCTGTCGATACCGACGAGGCCTCGCTGGCCTGCAGCTCACCTCCTGCTGCGTGGCTGGCTTCCTAATAGGGAACTGGATGGAGGTTGGGGACCCCTGTTGGAGAGTGTTCATGCTGATGAAGAGATGAAGTCATATGCATTCCTAAATTCTCAGCTACATGTTACTTTAATCCAGTTATCTGACTGCTTTTTAACACTGCTGTGGGTGACAAAAGAAGTCTGCTGATGGAATTAAAATGCTATTGAGAAGAAAGAGGAAGAATACATGTAAAGAGATAATGTCAGGCCCAAATTGTATGAGTTGTTATAGATTATACTAGAGTAATATTAACAGTTTTGGTCCTCAGGTCTGTTATTTTGAGATGTGTAGCTGGTAACACTGCCTTTCTATAGATTTTAAATCATTGCGTTTTACCATTGCACTTGAAGTGATATGCATGTTAAAAATTGAAATGAAATCTGTAGCTGCTCTCAGTGTATCTGCTACCACACTCTAGGAGCTCCTGAGGAGGAGAACTGATGGGTAGGCTTGTCTTTTACTCTTCTCTTTTCTTCTCTCCCTCTCTCTCTCTCTCTGTCTCTTTTTTTCCGAGTAGTGTCATGGAGTGGTATCATGTATGAAGGTTGCCAAAAGGTAAGCAGGATAATCTTGGGTTGGAATTTGTTAAAAATTTTTTATCCTTTCACAAACATCCTGTCATTGTCACTTTGAATCAGGTGATTGATTGTAATAGAACAATGGTAAAGCTGATGTTTATTGAGAGCTTACTGTTGTGTTCTGATCACTTTGTACATATTAATTGGTTGAATCCTTACAACCCTGTGACTTTGGTACTGTTACTGTCTGGTGGAGCTGTCTCATATTACAGAGCTGGGGCTTGAACTCAGATTCTTTGATTCCAGAGTTTATGTTAATCCCGTGCTACTGCTGCACTACTGTCTCTGAAGGGGAAAATACAGTTTATAAGAAGATCAGCATGGCTTTTTTCCCGATGTCTTGCTAGCCTCCAGAAGAAACCTCTTATAGTGTATAAAATGTTTTAAGATTCTTATGTTCATTGAATAGGACATAATAGATTTTTGGGGAAGATGCTGAAACAGAGAACCATTATTAGGATCACAGTCTGTAGTTTTCTTTCTTTATATTTAGGGTAATGTAACTGTTTGGAATGGGATGAAATTCAGTGCAAGGCATGTCTAGTTTTTCTTCTAATATTATCCTCTGCCAATGCATGGAAATGTTGACATTGTAGTTATATTTTAGCAGTGGGTAGGGAGATCTGACTGAGGAGAGGAAGCACTTGAGACTTTTCACCTGGTCAGCTGTTCATTGGTTTCATATTTTGGGCTGTATAATTCTAAGGCGTCCTTAGAACCTGATCTTCTTTGGGGTAAAGGCAACTCAGGAGGGAGCAACAGCCTGGACTCTCAAACACATTGATGCTACTCAACTTGACCACTCGACACAGCCACTTTAGTTTTCAAATGTTGGCTAGATAGTCATCATGTCATATGTCTTCTGAGAGAGTCTCTGCCAGTGCCAGGCATCTTAGTGGCTCTTTAAGGGAATGAGACAGGGAGGCTGTACGTGTAGCTGTGTAGGTGAACATGAGCCTGTGAGCACACTGAAACAGCCCCCGAGAGATGGCTGTTTTAATGGCAGCCATGCATGCAGCTGAGCTGAGCTGTGTAAACATGCTAAATCAAGCCAGTATCATCTCTGTTTTGATTACTTAGCCAAAAAGGAAGGTTAGAATGGAAAATAGCGACAGTATTTCTGCTTTTCGTAACTTGTCATTTTTCACTTCTACCTCATCTGGTTTTAAATTCTGCTTGCACTAACTTGTAATATTTCATAAGGGCCAGTGTAGGCGAGAATAATTGGCACTGGGGCACTTGACTGTTCAGAAGATAGGTGTTAAAATTGTAAACACTGCCAATGTGCTCAGATGGTTTGATCCAAGTTGCTGGTCTCTGGTTTCGGTCCTGACCAGTCTCTGCCATGATGCTTGCTGTCTTAAATGCCTTGTTTTCCCCACACATTTTCTGGCTCAATAAGTAGACTTTAAAAATGGAGTAACTAGCTTATGGTCCTGGCCTCACAGAGCTTATCATTCAGTGTAGTATTTTTTGTTAGTTGCTCATTCATGTCTGACTCTCTGCGACACCATGGATTGTAGCCTGTCAGGTTCCTCTGTCCATGGAATTCTCCAGGCAAATATACTGGAGTGGGTAGCCATTCCCTTCAGGGGATCTTCCCAACCCAGGGATCAAACCCTGGACTCCTACATTGCAGGCAGAGTCTATACCGTCTGAGCCACCAGAGTAGCCCCAGTGTAGAGGCAGGGTTATATATAAATGTAAGTAACTGATTGGAAGTATGATATGAAAAATGTCTGACACAATTCTTTAGAAATGTCAAGGAGTGAGAAATAGTAGTCCAGGTTAACGGAACATTACTTGAGCTAAGACATAGAGATTGAAAAATATGTATTTTTAGGGAAAGTTCAAGTGAGTCTGATATATGATGGCTGCATGAAAGTCTGGGAAAGAAGTTAAAGATTGGAGTTAAGAGACTTGACCCTTCTGCCTTTTACAGTTTGAGATCTTGAGCAAATTATATTACCTTACTAAGTCTCCGTTTCTTTCCCATAAGAAATGCAGTGTTGTTAGGCTTAATATACATGTTAATGCACTGTACAGACAGTTAAATTCTATATAAATTATTATTCTTGGTGAGGGATGGTGGTAGGAAGTAAAGCTGGGAAGATAGATGGGGACTGGCTTGCATATGAATGCCAACACAGCTAGTCTGAACTTTGTTCTGTAGACAGTAGAGGACCATCAAAGGCTTTTAAGCAGGGAATGTAACATGAGTAGATCCTTTTATAAGTTTAACAGGTGGCCGTGATGTTAACATTGATTGCAAGGGTCCAGAGACCAAGAGCAGCAAGACTAAAAGGAAGGTAAATATTACAGTAGCCAAGTTAGCAGAAGCTTAAGGTCTGAACTGGGATAGTGGAAGTGGATTCGACAGGTAATATAATCTAAAATCCTGAAAATAGGCAGAAACTGTTGGCTGAATAGTAGGGAGTTATTCATTGGAGGAGTTAGAAATGATTCCAAGAATCTACCTGAGAGATTACGAGGAGAGAGAATGTAGCCTCTAGACAGATTTTGGGAGTTAAGAATAGAGATAAGAGAGAACAGGATTGTGTTCAAGAAATAGTAAATCATTTGTTGAAAGAATGGGTTAAATTATTGAGGCACCCATGTTGAGTTGTTTAGGGAGACTGTTTTGAATAGTAACTAAAACTTCTGGTCTTGAAGTCAGAACTAGTTTTGAATCCTGACCTTGCCACATTTTATTTTTTTTAGATATTTATTTGGTTGCGTCAGGTCTTAGTCGAGACTTGCAAGCTTCTCTCTAGTAGTGTTGCACAGGCTTAGTTGGCCTGCAGCAGGTGGGATCTCAGTTCCCAGACCAGAGATCCAACCCACATACCCTTCATTGAAAGATAGATTCGTAACCACTGGACCACTGGGGAAATCCTTGCCATTTTTAAGTTTTAATGTCAAAGGACCTAACTTTTGGGCCTGGATTTCTCATTTGTAAAGTGGGATAACAGAGGTATTTTACAGGGTTGTTCTCAGAATGGAAAGAGATGATATATGCTAAGGACTTTGGTATAGTGCTGGGCACATGGATTGCAGATGTGTGGGAACTTTGGTTCTGAGGCTTGGGAGAATGTGGGGTGATGTGGACAGATTGTCCAGAAGACAGCTGTCTGGGGGCTATGCATAGATAAGGTTGAGAGGAAGTCAGAAAGAACCAGGGAAGGGGATCAGAAGTGTCAAAAGAGGGCAAAGGTTTCCCAGGGTAATGACTATCAACCATTTACATTCTCAATTGGTATAATGTGTTAATAGCATGTGTGCCCATCCACTAATGCTCTTATAAAAATATGGTATAAATCAGACACTTTGTTCTAATTTTAATGTAAAGTTTTGTATGTTTATGATATATACGTACACGCACAATATGTATGTTTATTGGAGTTTTTTAGCCTGAATAACTACCAGTATGTGTGTGTATATATATATGTGTATATATATATATAAAATATATAAAGTATTAGCATATTCTACACACTCAGTTTTTCTTTAACTTAGCATACTTGATTTACAGTGTTGTGTCTGGTGTACAGCAAAGTGCTTGTTATACATATTTATTCCTTTTCATGTTATTTTACAGTATGGTTTATTACAGGATATTGAATATAGTTCCCTGTCCCATACAGTAGGACCTTATGTCTACATACCAAATTTTATTTATGGACATGTTCCTTACTATTTCTCCAATTTGGTAATGACTATAATTCCCCCCCAGCCCCCTTATTCTGAATTTGCAAAAGCAGGGCATGCATCAAAGGAGGAGATCTTAGCATAAAACTGAAAATTGCTTATTTTGTTCTTTTAAATGGTAGCTATAAATATAAATCTTTTAATTGTTTTTTTTTTCCTGGTGTTCTAAATAATAGATTCTTTATACAATTGCATATGTACGAGTGGATGAACATACCATTGGTGATCCAGAGGATTTTTGTCAAGACTGGATAAACCATGTATCACATTGATTGTAGAGGTTAGTAGATTTAGTTCCTTAGGATGTGTGCCTTTTTTGTAGTAGCATTTAAAAATGCATAAATTTATCAAGTAGCTTTCCCCCACAAGATCTTCATGGGTTTTTCTCCTCTGACTGTCCTGAGATAACCAGTGAAAGTTCATATTAGTTTTTATTTATGTGAAGCTTCTATTCTCTTGTCATCACATAAACATTAACATTTTAAAAAATTTATCAAGAAAAAGATAAAACTTAAAGGTGCTACTCAGCAGTGTATGCAAGGAAGAGGGTGTGGGTGTCAGTTCATAAGTAGTAGTGTATACCACAACCAAAAAAGCATGACTTTATGTGCTTCAGGAGGGTCATCATGGGTTTAATTGTTTTATTTATGAAAAGAGGTGTTGAGAAAGGCATCACCATGGTAATTGGGTATTCCTAATTCTGCCAATTTGACATGTACTGTGATGGAAAAGCCATTAATTCTGCTTCATTCTGAGGCTGAACAAGAATATGGTGTCGGGTTCACTCTTGGGTGACGTTGGACAGTCCTGTGATTGAAACTCTAAATTCAGATTGCAATTCTCTGATATTATGAGTTCAATATCCATGAGTACCTGAGATTTTGTAGCTTCAGTCCGAAGGTACATTTTGTTGCTGTCTTTCAATTTAACTACTGGATTCCTCTTCGCCCAGTTCATTCTACTGTTTCTTGGTGTGTACTTTGCTGCTAATGGTGTATGATGCCTTACTTCATTTAGGTGGAATTTTGAGTGACGGAATGAATGGAATATTTTATAAACCAAAGTTCAACTTTAGAATAAACTTGAGTTTATTTTTGCTATTTCACATATTTTTGTTCCATAACAGAGAAGTGAAAAATTGAAAGTTTGGGGAAAGGGTTTAGGAGAGAAATGAGGACATTATTTGTGCCTAGATTCTTTCTTCAAGCTTTTGGGCCTACATGGATAGATGTGTTAATTACAATAGACTGAAGGCAAGCAGGTCAAACCACAAATGCTGGGATTTAAATAATGACTTAAATAAAAAGCTTTCCAGAGTTTACACATCCAAGTGAGTGTTGTCTTAAGTAATTAACTGCTTTGGGTGGATCTTAACCAGCACACGTTTGACTTTTATGCAGTCTGACCTCTTCCATAGTATGTATCATCTCCTTTAAGCCGACTTTCATAAGCTGAACTAATCTTTCTGCTCATCAGTTTACTAACACTGATTTCTGACTGGGCCTCTGCCAGCAGCTGTCTCTGGGGGAAAGGGCCTCTTTGGGGGTTGGTTGTGTTTGTGGGCCTCAGTGCATCTGGAGTTTGGCACACATTCATTAAATCTAGGGCACAGGTGAGCACTGCTGTTTCTTCACTTGGCCCAGCCCTGCCAAGCTGACACTGGTTTCTTCCACCCCGCCCTCGTTGTGTGTGCTGTTGCAGGGCTTGGTCCTCGGGGAGTGAGGGGCTGTGTGTGTGTGAGCAGGGAGGGAAGAACATCGCTCTGGGCTATCAGGGGTTGGTAGTGGGCTTAAAGTAGCCTGACATTTGCAGATGGCTAGGACTTCTGAAGTAGCTGAAGAAGAAAGGCCACTTTCCTCTTCCCTGGAAAGAGTCTAGTCACTAGTCCATCCTGATGCAGGGGTTTCCACATGGGAGTGTCTGCTTGGGCCCTGGGGGTATTTGAGACTGGTGGATTGGGGAACAGGAAGATGGCTTGTCTGATTGCCTTGGTTCTGGGGCGAAGGAGTCTCAGCAGGGACTTTGTCAGCTGGAACCTCCTGCTCAGGACATCATTGCCTGAGAAGGCTCTTATCTACTGCCCGCTGGGTTCTTGGGCTGCCCTGGCTGGAGGGAGGCAACTGCTGCAGGCNCCCGCAGCCCTCCCCCTCCCCCAGCCACCCATCTTACTATATTTGTATTTACTGCTGGACTCCTTGACATTTTCTTTTTAATTTTGTGTTTAATGAGCTCCTTAAAAAAAAAAAACAAAAAACTGGGAAATAGGGGCAAGCCTGTCTTTAAAAACACAGAATGACATCACAGTTGTAAGCATTAATTCCCAAAGAAGTATCCTACTGACCTCATTTAGATTTTGCCAAGTATTAGAGTGACATTTGGTGACCCAAAATGGTATATAGGAATCAATAGATGTGAAGTTGTTCAGTCATGCTCGACTCTTTGCGATCCCATGGACTGCAGCCCACTGCAGGCTCCTCCGTCCATGGACCTTTTCAGGCAAGAGTGCTGGAGTGGGTTGCCATTTCTTTTTCCAGAGGATCTTCCTGACCCAGGGATCAAACCCAGGTCTCCCACATTGCAGGCAGATGTCTTAGCCACCAGGGAATTTCAATAGATGACGTGGACTGTCACTTCCAGTTAGTATGTAGTTAGGTTTTTAAATTCTGGTAGATTGATCTACCAGAAGAGACTGAGTATTACATATAAAGCCTAGATTCCAGCTAGGGCGTCCTTGTTCTTCGTAGCTTTGGCCTTTATCTCCTAATTGCAGAGATTGTCAAAGTCTAGAGGGACTCAACCGCACTACGCCTGCACTCTGTCACATCCAATTTTTGTGAATTTTTTAGTTTAATTTAACTTAAGGCTTTTCTAAGCTTCTGGGCCCCATTTCTGAAAAAAAGTGTTTTGGTTCCACCCTTGTCAGTTTGGACATGAAACCCATGTGTTTCGCTGGTGATACACACACACACAGACACAGACACATACACACTCTTGTTAATTTGGACATGAAACCTAACGTGTTTCACTGGTGACAGCCGCACACACACAGATACACACAGACACACCCCTCTTTCCTTAAGCATTTCAGGAATTCACTTAGCTCTAAAGCAGCTCTTAACTCATAGCTGTAGTGAGTCATGGGGAAAGGCCTTGACTTTCTGCCCTTTGCTGGTCTGTCCTCCCCTTCCATCTTTCTTTTTTTCTCCTATCCTTCTCTTTGTGATAACTTCTGTACCCCTCCTTATTTGGAGCAGAACAGATCTGTCATCTCAAACCTTCTGGATTTCTCTCCACCTCTTTTTTTTAAAAAAGCCTTAAGCACTTGTCATGATATTAAAAACATACAGTCCCTTTCCCAAGAGATTCTGATGTCATGTGTTATGAATCGTTACCAATCCCCTCCTTTCCTTTGCTGCAGAGTTATCAACCTAAATAGCTTTTCCAATGCATGAAGAATTAATATTGCATACACCCAACAGGAATTTGAGCAGCTTCTTTCTGTGAGGCACTGAGTTAAATGCTGGGATACCAAGAGACACAGTGTCTCAACCTGCAGAGTTCTGGAGATGGATGAACAAATGGGTACTGTCATATGGAAGCACATCTCACAGAGCTGTACAGTTTTGGGAAGGAAGATTGGCCAGTGGCAAAATGCACAGCGAAAGATAACAAGTGCCAGGGGAGATGTAGAAAAGGGCTTTGAGAGTTTGTGGAGCCAGAATGGGGTGTGTAGGTGTGAAGCTTGTAGTATTTGAGGTGGACCTCAAGTGGGGAAGAGTTGGGTATGTGGAGATGGAGAGATGGTCAGGAGAGGTTGGTAGGGCATTCCTGGATGAGGGACTAGGTCAATAAAAAGAGCTGGGCAGAAAGAACACATGGCGCACTTAAGCAGCTCTTGCAGTGTGGACGGCTGGTGGGGAGCAACGTGACGCATGGTTGAGAAGGTCCTTTGTGGCTGGACTGGTCCACTCTTAGGAAGGACTTCCTGTCTCCTTTGATATTCACCCCAGGCATATGCTACATGTTATAGCTGCTACTTACGTTTTTAATGTCCTTTTTTCCTTGGAGAAGGAAACAGTAACCCACTCCAGTATTCATGCCCGGAAAATCCCATGGACCGAGGAGCTTGGTGGGCTACAATCCATGAGGTCGCAGAGTCGGACACGACTGAGCGACTTCTGTGTGTGTGTATTTCCCCTAAGATTTTTTTTTTTTGATGCAGACCAATTTTGAAGTCTTTTAATCTGTTACCATATTGCTTCTATTTTATGTTTTGATTTTCTGGCTGCAAGGCATGTGGGATCTTGGTTCCTTGACCAGGAATTGAACCTGCATCCCCTGCGGTGGAAGGCAAGGTCCTAACCACTGGACCACTAGGAAAGTCCCTTTTAATGTACTTTAATGGAAGTAGATCTGGTTTTTTTTTTTTGCCTCTTGGCAAAGGCCGTCCGTTTGCGTTTGGACCCAGGGGTAAGGTGAATTTCCCTGAGGGCTTCCCTGGTGACTCAGTGGGTAAAGAACCTGCCTGCAGTGTGGGAGGCCTGGATTTGGTTCCTGGTTTGGGAAGATCCCCTGGAGAAGGGAATGGCTACCCACTCCAGTATCCTGGCCTGGAGAATTCCATGGACTGTACAGTCCACGGGGTCGCAAAGAGTCAGACACAACTGAGCAACTTTCACTTACTTATCTGGTGGTAAGGTGGTGTAAGCAAAAATGGAATATTTACTGTAAGGAGTCAGGGAGTCTTACGGATATAAGAGGGGCTCTCAGGAGGGGTTTGGAACTAAGAATTAGAGGTCCTCTAGTTCTTCCAGCTTCTCTGAGCACCTGAGGAAGAGATGGATGAGTCAGGGGCCATTCCTGTCGCATTGGCTGTGGTCCGGGTACAAAGTCATGTTGTACATAGCTGTCTAGCAAGGCTTAGCGTCATCCCCGCCCACTTTCTCCACCTCAGCCTTTTTGTAATGTAGCATATCAGAAGGAGCGTTGGGTTTGCAGTTGGACCAGGAGGTTGAATCCTAGCCCTGCCACTTCCTACGTAATCTTGGTCAGCATTCGCAATGACTTCTAGGCTCTGTTCCTCATCTGTATGTTGAAGCGAATATTCCTACTTCAGTAAACAGCAGTAATACTTTAGAGGGAGGTAACTGTGCTCTGTTGTGCACTTGGAGGTTAAAGACCTCTTGGTTCAACTTGTGACTCTGTGTCATTAGCTTTGACCTTTGGCTAGTCAGTCAGGATCCTGAGCCCGTTTTTTCATCTATAAATGCAGACAATAGCTGCTCACCTCGAAGGGTTTTTCTGAGGCTCAAATGGCTTTCTGAGGCTCAAACCTGCTTTTTGACTGTAATATATTTACATATATGTGAAGCAGAAGAAATTGAATACTTTTAGGGAGTCTGTTTTCTTGTGAAAGTTTTCTATTATAGTCAAGTGGTAGCTTGACAGATCTTTCTCAAAATATCCTGTAGTGTTGGATTGTTAATTGATTAATGATGCTGTGAGCAGTGGTCCAAGTATTTTCAGCTTTCCCTTTCAATCTCATCTTCCACTTCAGGCTTCTCAACCTCATTTATAATTTAAAATTTGCTTTCACATTCAGAAAAAAAAATAATGTTGTTTGTAGAGAATTTAAATAAATGTAAAGAAATCTGAAACCTGTCCCCCTGGAATAACTATTTTTCTCTTTTTAATTTACACAAGTAATTCATGCTCATGAAATACTGATAAATTAGTAATGACATAGAATTAAACCAGCAAGCCAGAAAAGAATCCTCTGAAATTCGACCACCTAGGGGTAATTAGTACCTTAAATCTAGTCTTTGCCCCAGTCCTTTTGACAATAATGCTTTTCTTGCATACTTTCTAAGGAATGTTTTGATGTGTAAGTTGTCATGAAGAGGTGATTCATCTAAGGAAAGTGAGTTATTGCTTTTTCTTTTCTTCTTTCTTTTTCATTTTCTAAAATATTTTTTCCTTAAGTGATGATATGAGTGAAAGCCATCTTTTATAATTCTTTGAGAAAATAGCGTTTCTTCCCTGACTCAGAGGCCAAAGTTATATTTTTTGGAGAGGTCCGAAGAATGAGTGATTTATCTGGACAGTTTTATTTCTCAAGGATAATGATATGTTTTCAGAATTATTTGTGACTAATGGTAGATAACACTGAAATGAAGCCCTTAAACTTTTCCTGGGTTATTTCTTCTGCGAGGGTTAGGAGGAAGGAAGATCCTTTCTATCCCTTTAGCTGGAGAAATTGGAGACAGGTGAATAATAAGAATCGGAATTATTTAATGAAAAGTGAATGAATATATTTATTCTTAGTAGATTTTTTTCCCTACATGAATGTAATAGCTGATAGAAGCTAAACTGAAAATTGTTTATTTGGGGATTTAAGAATCTGTTTCTGATGTGTTTCCTTCGATACTAAGTGTTTTTTAAAGGCTTTTTTAGGACAGTTTTAGGTTTGCAGCAAGACTGACAGGAAGGCACAAAGGTTTCCCGTATGCCTCGCCCTGCCCAGCAGATGGCACATATCTTCCTGGGATGGGAGCTACACTGACGTATCACAACCACCCCTCTTCTGGAGTTCACATCGTGGTTGACTCTGACTCTGGGCGTTGTGTGTTCAGTGGGTTTGGACAGATGTATAATGATACATATCCATCATTATAATATCGCAGAGTATTTTCACTGCTCTGCAATACTCTGTGCTTGTTGTATTCATCCCTCCTCCCCTCTTCCTCCCTGGCAACTGCTGGTCTTTTTACTGTCTCCTTTTGCAGAACATCAAATAGTTAGAATCATAGTATGTAGTGTTTTCAGATCGTCTTGTTTCACTTAGTGATATGCCTTTAAGCTTCGTTCTTCCGTGCCTTTTCATGGTTTGACAGCTCATTTGTGTTTAGTGTTGAGTAATATTTCATTGTCTGTGTGTACCAGTTTATTCATTCACTTGCTGAAGGACCTCTTGGTTGCTTCCAAGTGTTGGCAGTAAGGCTGAACGAATAAAGCTGCTGTAAACATCTGTGTGCAAGTTTCTCTGTGGACATGTGTTTTCAGCTCCTTTGGGTAAACACCAAGGAAGGCATCTGGCGGATTGTATGGTAAGAGTGTGTTTAGTTTCCCAAAGTGCTGTGTCTGTTTGCATTTCTAACAGTAAATGTTCTTATTTTTGTTCTCCCGTATTCTTTTAAGGCTCCTTTCAAGTATTAAATTTCTTTATCCTTGAAACATGGATTCTTTAAAAAAAATTTGCTCTGTATGTTATTTTTCCTGAAAGAAATATTTTTACTGAAGAATGTTTGAAAAGTATGTGAAAATATAAAGAAAAATTACTGATATATTTTCTTTTAATATAGCATCATAACACAATTATTATGGTATGTATGTATATTCTTTTTTAACATAATGAAATATTTCTAGTATGAAGAAAAATATATCGAATAATCTTAGAAACAGTTATGTCCCTACTCATCTTTGTCAGATCTGTACATTTTTTGCTGTTAACTTCAGGTCTTTTATTTTTTAATAAGACTAAACATTACTGATAAGATTCAAACTCCCTGTGTTACCCCATACAAATTTTCCTTTTTTTTCTCTCCTCTCCCCTTCCCTTCTCTTTCACCTAGGGCTTGTCATTCCTGTGCCATGTATATCATAAGCAACACACACACTGAAGAACTTGACATGAGTGGAATTATAATGTACATACCCTGCAACTTGCTTTCTTTGTTTGATCTTAGTTTTTAAGATATTGTTATGTTGGTCCATGTGACATGTGACTCTTGCATATTTTCATTGTTACATGCTGCTGCTGCTCCTGCTAAGTCACTTCAGTTGTGTCCAACTCTGTGTGACCCATAGACGGCAGCCCACCAGGCTCCCCCGTCCCTGGGATTCCCCAGGCAGTCTCCACTGCAGCTGGAGTGGGTTGCCATTTCCTTCTCCAGTG
>SJYQ01009646.1:0-11055 GCA_006410935.1 Redunca redunca | reverse complement strand
CGTCATGAGCAGTGAGCAGACTTTGCAGAATGTTAAGTTTTGGTCCTAACCAACAACTCTCCATTGTGCCAATCTGATTAAAAACATGATTCTGTGAGATTAGCTGCATAGTTTGAATGATTTTAGTTTACTATTTAAATTATATGCTTTGGGTTAAAAACAACATAGAAACCATCCTGCATGTTAAAAAAAAAAGAAAAAAAAAACACGCAAGAGTGCTAACTGTGGTTAGGAGTTAATAAGACGGCATTCTCTCACAGTGCTGGAGGAGCCTTTGGTTAGCCAGGCCTTCTTGAATTACAACAGAGAGATTTTCTGATTCCTTTAGGATGTGACCGGCTCCACTGCCATGTGGCCTTTCGTGAGTGACATTTTACTTCAAAGGCTCTAAAATGTCACTTCTGATTTTATGAGTGACAGAATATTAGGAGTCCCATTATGTAGTAGCCTCCTTTATGAACATGGTCAGGCACATTGATGCCTTAGCATGGTTATTGTGATCATCTAATTTTAAAAGCTTTAAAATGACAGAACATTTCAGACATATTCATATGGTTACATGGATGGAACAGTACAGTACCCCTCATGTCTATCACTCAGCTTTTTCTTTAATTTTTACTGGAGTATAGTTAATTTACAATGGTGTGTTTCAGGTGCATAGCGAAGTGAATCAGTTACACATATACATACGTACCTCTTTTTTAAGTTCGTCACTCAGCTTTATGAGGTGAAATCTGAATAGATTCATAGAATGTTGGAAAGAGATAGGTTGGGTTTGAGTGGATCAATTAGGTGCTGAATTCTTCTCAAAGAAGAGGTCTTGTATGGTGCCAACATACATGGCATCAAATAAACTAAATTTACTTTAGTTTACTTATAAACTAAATATACTTATACAAAATAAATTTATATTGACTAAATATCTCAAGTCTTTCCTAGCCCTGTGTTTTTTCCCGTAGAAATCCATCTGTCTATAATAAAACATCCCTAGGGAAGAACATAACTTCTCCAAAAGGAGAGTGTCATTTCAAGGCTTTGGTGCATAATTTATTAGGACAATACCACATTATGAAAATGTTGAAACTCTTCACATAGTGATATGAAACACTTCAAATAGTGATTCTACTTCTGAGGCTCTATCTAAGAAGTTGATTCTAATTATAGGAAAAGCTTTAGAGGGATGAACCAGCAGAGCCCAGAGGTCTCGTAGGGCAGTGACACTGCTCTGATGATAGTGTCATGGTGGATACATGTCATTATACATTTGTTCAAACCCATAGACTGCACAGCACCAAGAGTGACCCTTGATGTAAACTGTGGACTTTGAATGATGACGTGTCCATGGAGGTTCATCGTTTGGAACAAATGTACCATCTGATGAGGGACGTTGGTGGTGGGGAGACTGTCTGGGGGCATGGTATATGGGAAGCCCCTGTACCTTCTGTTCAATTTTGCTGTGAACCTAGAACTAGGCTATACAGGAAAGTCTGTTTAAAAAAAAGGACTTTAGTGTACAAAGATTTTCACCATGGTGTTATTTATTGAAGTGAGAACTTGAAAGCAAGGCATTTATCTGGCCAAATAGGATGGTTAGTCTGTCCATGGATAGAATGCAGCTGTTTCACTGGATGGGCTGCAACAAAAAGATGTTTAGGAAAAGCTCATAACGTGAAAACATGCCCACGAGCTGTTAAAAGATGAGACACAAAACTTTATATACAGTATTATTCGGTAGTTGAGAACAAAAATGGAGTAAAATCTGTGAGTAGAGGAAATCAAAAGGAAATCAATCAGTAACATACTAAAGTGCTTGTCTTTGGGTGTTCTGTGTTCTTTTCTTCTTTCCTGTTTTTTAAAAAATTTTCTATAATGCATATGGCATTACTTTAATGGTGGACATAGTTCAATAATCATTTTTTCAGTTTTAAAAATATACTCTGGGGGAAATTTTAAAAATATTGATATTGTAAGAAAACAATATGGATTTAATTAAAGAAAAAAAAGAGCCAAAGTTTTCTAAAGCCATACAAACAGGCAAACAACGCTGAGTGTTTACTGCTTATGTCAGGATAGATGATTTTGGTTTCATATTTTGAGTCAGTGGTTCGTCACTCATAGTCCATTATAAAAAAAAAAGCACAGAAGAAAATATTAAAATGTTTGGTTTTTTAAGCATAAAAATAAGAGACGTTAAGCTGTAAAAAGAGTTTAAGGAATAAGTCAAGGCATGTACTTTCCTGGTTTCTGACTATCAGATGGTCCCTTGTCAGATGCCTGCAGGAATGGGGGTTTTCTCATTCTTTCCTGAGCTTGCAGGATGTGGGACATGGCACAGTATGTGATGCCTTGTCAGGAACATTTATGGATATTATTATCCAGCAGAAGCAGACAGCAAAAAAATGGCAGAGTTGAGCCTTCTCTGGATTGGAACATTAGGTCAGTACAGAATAAACTAACCAAACATCAATAATCTAATGAGCTTCAGTAACGAGTTGGCCCTAAAATGGAAAATTATGAAGATAAACATTTGAAATATGGCTTTAGTCTGACCCCCATAATAATGTTTCTTGCTTAAGTAGTGTGCCACCATTGATGAAATGGTACTTGTTGGTGTGGTGTACTTGTTGTTTAGTCCCTAAGTCGTGTCTGACTCTTGCGACCCTGTAGACTGTAGTCTGCAGCTTCTCTGTCCATGGGATTTCCCAGGCGAAAACACTGGAGTGGGTTGCCATTTCCTTCTCCTGGGGATCTTCCTAGCCAGGGGATGGAACCTGCATCTCCTGCATTGGCAGGTGGATTCTTTACCACTGAGCCACCAGCGAAGCGCAGAGTGTACAGTTGACTCTAAATACACACAAATATTTGAAACAGAAATCTGTGCTCAGAGAATTTTCTTTTTTATGGGTGGGGTGCATCATTCAAAAAGATTTGGAGGTTATTGGCTTATAATGCAACATTAGTAATAAACTGGGAAATAATAGAAGCTTGCTGACTTGAAGCTTAACTTTTAAGCTGTATTTTTTATGTATATTTCTCTTTTCTGCAGTTAGTAGAGAAATCATTTATTTTCTATGACGTAAATGTTTTTGCATTCTGTGTTGTGTTACCCAGTTTGCTGATTTTCAAGAAAGGCAAGTATTTCCTTTCTGAGAACTGACAGAGCTAAGCTGGATTCTCTGGGAGAATCCAGCACTGTTGTTACAGTTGGGCAGACTCATAGAAAATTTCAGGTGTCTCACTCATGGTAACACAAATGAACATGAGGCCTGAAAATCATGTGTCACGGTTGTTCACTTCACAACTTATTCATTCCAGATGTAAAATCAGAATGGGCAGCTTTGATCATCATACTGAGTTAATGCAAGCTCTTATATGTTTCAGTAACTATGACCTTTGCCAAAGAAGTTACAAGTGTAGTGTTTGAGTTTTCCTATAGATACTCAAACATGCTTCATGGCACCTGCCTGGTTCTGAGTCTCTTTTCCCTTTTGTTGCCTTCCCAGTTGGAGGAGAGCAGATAAGCGCCATCGGACGGGGCATCTGCGTGTTGCTGGGTATTTCCTTGGAAGATACGCAGAAGGAACTGGAGCACATGTAAGAGGCATCTTATCTTACATTCCACATCACTGCTGTTCTGGTGGGACACGTGCTGGTTGTTCAGCTAGCTGGCTAGTTCTTTATATAATATATACACACAGACATATACATGTATGTATATATAGGCACTTCCCTGGTGGCCCAGTGGCTGAGACTTCGTGCTCTCCATGCAGGGGGCCCCAGGTCCAATCCCTGGTCAGGGAACTAGATCTCACATGCTGCAACTGAAGATCTTCCATATGCCAAAAAGAAGATTGAAGATCCTGTGTGCTGCTTCTAAGACCCAGTGCAGCCAAATAAAATATATAACAACTTAAAAAAAAGATACATGTGTATACACACACACACACACACACACACACGGAACTTCTGTAGTGTTTTCCTCCTGTAAAGTGAGACTCTGTCACTTTCATCTGTGTCCCTTTCGATGCAGTGTGGCCACCTCTGTGTCACAGACGAGGAGGGCAGGAAGAGCCATCACCTGGGGGGTGACATCAGTGGTGGGCTGGAGCACAGCTCAGCCTCTGTCCCTGTGTGCTCTTGTAGCCTCGAGCCATGAGCCATTCTCCTAATACAAACACCGAGCCTCTTTTCTTATGAATAGTTTATGTTTCCAGTTTGAGATGCACTGTCTGGGCCCTGTTACACATGTCAGAAATGCTCAGTTGTTCATTGGACACATGAGGATCTGCAGGTCAGCAGGTTACATTACCTACTGTCGTGCACATGTGTGTAGCATGAAGCCTGTCTCCAGACTAGAACCTGGGCCGCCCGACCTGGAAGCCGGTGCTCTCTCTTCTGAGGTGGGAGCTTTGTCACTGTTGTTGCCTGACTGGCCTGTCCTCAGGTTTCCTGTCCCCAGCACTACCTGGCACACTTTCTTCCAAAGCTTGGATCTGTTTTCTCTCTGCCCTTTGGTGCCCAGAGCAAAGGTGCAGCAGCGCCCAGTAGTCCCTTTTGTGTTAGGTTGAAAACCAGACTTGGAACTGGATTCCTGCTAAGGTGTTACTGACTGGCAAGGACCATTCAGTACCACTTCATGAATGTCAGTGTTTCCATAGCTGTCCCTTAGATACACAGGAGGCGGGGGTGGTGTAGTGGCTAAAAGCTGGGGCCTGGGTCTGAATCTCTCTGTGGCTCCAACACAATGGAGAGCTAGTAGTAACTTGGTGGTTCAGAGAGAGGACTCGACAGAAGGTGGATCTCGGCCATGGAGAAGGGGCCATGGACATGTCCCCTGCAGAGGGTGCCTACAAAAGTGGTGGCAAGCGAGCATTTATAGAGGCTCTGAACATGTCTTCAGCATCGTGCACACAGGTGGGTTCAGAGGGTGGAATTGCAGCTTTCATGGAGGTAGTTGTTATTTGTCTCCAGTCTGACCTTATAAATGTTAGCCAGTCCTCTTCCTTGCTGAGGTGGGTGTCCTTTGTCGTCCTCACATGCAGGGAAAGCCCTCTGGCTATAAGGAGCCTGTGACATGGTTGTCAAAATGTCTCTCCCCAGACCTTCCTGCATTTCTGCACTGACCATGAGTTTTCTCCAGGGTATTTGCTGAATTGTTAAAAAGGGGGTCATCATTTACCCCTGTGTAAAGATTGAATTCTCTAGAAAATAGAACTGAGCTCATGTTTTGATACAACCCCAGCTTGTAGGAGCAGATAGTGAAGAAGGGCTCATCATCTCAGCTCCGGTTCCCACTGGAAGCTGCTGTGAATTAGAGGGGCTGATAAAAGAAAATAAAGGACTGTTATTATCCCATTACTGAAGGGCTCAGATGGTAAAGAGTTTGCCCACAATGTGAGAGGCCCAGGTTAGATTCTTGGGTGGGGAAGAACCTCTGGAGAAGGAAATGGCAACCCACTCCAGTATTCTTGCCTGGGAAATCCCATGGAGAGAGGAGCCTGGCGGGCTACAGTCCTCGGGGTCCAGAAGAGTCTGACATAACTTAGTGACCAGCACTTTCACTTTTTACGGATGAGGCGCAGGGAGGAAAGGAACTTGCCTGAGGTCATCCGCCCTGTAGGCGATGGAGCCAGCACGGTGTCCGCCGTCTGCAGAGCACTGGTGACATTTTAGGGGTATGGGTGTGTCTGGGGTCTTGCGGTTATCTAGGTGGCTCTCACCCGGCTTTTCCCCCAGGGTCCGGAAGATCTTAAACCTGCGTGTGTTTGAGGATGAAAGTGGGAAACACTGGTCGAAGAGCGTGATGGACAAGCAGTACGAGGTGCTGTGCGTCAGCCAGTTCACCCTGCAGTGTGTCCTCAAGGGGAACAAGCCCGACTTCCACCTGGCCATGCCTGCAGAGCAGGCTGAGTCCTTCTACCAGGGCTTCCTGGAGCAGCTGCGCAAGGCCTACAGGCCGGAGCTCATCAAAGGTAGGTGGGGTCCCCCAGGGCACGGGGTGGGGCAGTGTCCCCAGGACATTTTCCAGCAGGGGACCAACAGTCTGCAGATGGAACATTGCCTTTCCAGAAAGTTCGCTGTTTATTACTTCTTTTTTTTAAATTGGGGTATAATTGCTTTATGATGTTGTGATAGTTTCTGCTGTACAACAGGGAACCAGCTATATGTATATATATGTGGGCTTCCCAGGTGGTTCAGTGGGTAGAACCTACCTGCCAGTGCAGGAGACATAAGAGATGCGGGTTTGATCCCTGGGTGGGGAAGATCCTCTGGAGGAGGAAATGGCAACCCACTCCAGTATTCTTGACTAGAGAATCCCATGGATAGAGGAGCCTGGTGGGCTACAGTCCATGGGATTGCAGAGTCGGGCCTGACTGAAGGGACTTAGCACGTACACATACACATATCCCCTCCCTCTTGGACCTCCCTCCCACCCTACCCCATCCCACCCATCTAGGTCATCACAGAGCCCTGAGCTGAGCTCCCTTGTGCTGTGTAATAGTTTATTATTTTGTTGAAACTACACTTGGAGCCGCTACCCCTGCCGCTGCCATGTGTGTCCTCTGAAGGCCACGTGGTGCCGCTCACCCTTCTCCATGCTTCTGTCCACGTTTGAGATGTGTCGCGACACAGCAGCGCACAGGATGCTGCGGGGCGCTTTGTTTTGGTGGTTCAGCCTGGCTGACGAGGAATGCAACTGCCAGCTGCAGAGGGGAGTCGCATGTCCTCTTAAATTTCTAGGAGCCATACTAAAAACAGGAAAAAGAAACAAGCAAACCTAGCGCGCAGGACAGCCCCAGGGCTCTGATTTGACCCCGCAGTCAGTGTAGAGAGTTCCTGATGAGCTCTCCCTTCCCTGCCTTGTACTCAAGCTTTCCTGCTCACGGCACACCTCGATCCAGGCCCACCCCGTTTCCAGCACCTGCTGGCCGCATGTGGCTCTCTGCTGGCGTGTGAACAGGGTAGACTAAACTGCTGGTTGTGGTACATCCCAGCCAAGCTTCATCGACCAAGAGGGAGCCTAAAAAATGCCTGAGAAGAGTGGGCCTGGTTTGTAGAGAACTGTGAATCCAACTTGATGCATTTTCTTCTGAGGGCCATTCACCTGTAGTCTGTTTCCATGTTTCAGGGGAGGAGTTGCATGTAGACCATCCTAGTGTGCCTTTTGCTTCAGCTACTGGGAAAGCGTATTTAGCCTCCTTTGGTGATGAGCCTCAGGATGGGACCGCAGGATGAGCACTTCTGTGTCTGATCAACCACAGCTGTGTCTGCTGCTGCTGTCAGCCTCCTGTAGACATTCAGCTGTTGTCACCAGTTAATTCTGTAGTTTTTCCTATTCTTTAACTTTCTCTCTCTGGGTTAAACAAACCCAGGTCCCTTTTTCACTGGGCCTGTTTTCAACCCTAAGTGATAAAAGTCACGACCTGACTTGGGAATTCTGTAGCAGAACCCCACCTCAAGGGCCATCAGCTCCTCAGATCGGTCGTGTTCAGAGGAGTTTTGTCCCAGCTCCTCACTGGTATTTAATTTAAATTTTCCTCTTATGTGAAGTGTCCATTTGCCAAAAGGACAGATGGGTTCCATGTGATCAGGACCCTCCCACCTTAAGTCAAGTCCTGCCCTTTACTTGGGTCCTGGTAGAGAAGGAATACACTTACCTCGTCTGGGAACATCCCAGTTTAGAATTCCATGGACAGGTCTGGTCATGGACGTCCACTGGGGTCCTCTGTCTGACATGGCTTCGCTACAAACAAGGTTCTTCCCCCAGTTAGCAGTTCAGTGCTTTGAATAATGATGTTTCTTTGCTGAGCCAGGGATTAACTGCTGCCAGCATTGTGTCATCTGTCTGCCATGTAGAATCATCCCATTTCTGAGTAGCCTCAGATGTGTTTGAGGCTGCACCAAGTTCCTTAGAAGGATGAGCACCAGGAATATCACAGAAGCATGGGAGAGAGCCCTTTCTGTGGGCCACGAGTGATGGTTGTCAGGGAACTCGTGGGTGAAAACAAGGCTACTTTCACCTAAGCCCTTCAACACGAGTGTTCCATGTACCGTTAAGTGCTTTGTGTTCCTGAAAACAGCTCTTACTTTTTGAAAAGATGTGTGTTTTGTCCAGGTCATTATGTGAAGTGCCTGAAGCAGTGTACTGTAAACACTATAATTTTATAATGGATCAGAATTTAAGCTTATGGGATATGATACATCAGATCATTTTGATGAAAAGCCAACATGGATGATACCAGGGGTTTTAATCAAAATTTATTTTCAGCTCCTTTGGGCTTTCAGAGGCCCTACAGTGATCTCCCGTGCCTCGCTTGCTCTTCTGTAGTGGAACAAAGTGCAGGGAGCATGTTTTACACGCTTACTGTCGTTGGGTTAATTTTGAGATTCTGGCTTTCAGCTTCAACGTGGAAAGTCCGCTGTGAGCTGAAGGAACATGGACTGCTGAATACATTTTCTTTCTTGAAAGATTTTCAGGGTCTCTTCAGTGACTTTAAGACAATGTAGTTTAAAAATTTGAAAATTAAAAAATTTAACCCTGATGCCGAGAAATTAAAAAGAAGTGTCCAGTTCTTTTGAGATGTAATTGACCTGTGACACTGTTAGGTTTAGTGACTTGACGTAGGTATGCACTGGGAAATGACCACGAGTTGGCATCCATCCCCTCCCAGGTTACGCGTCTGCATCCCTAAGAGCCAAGTGCCCAAAACACACCAGCTTCTTCTAAGTTGCCTAATATCCTTTCCCCACGTAAAATACCCTGCTCTTCTAACCCTCCTGGCTTCATGTGGCATGGTCTCAGGTCCCCAGTACATCAGGAAACACAATGCTTTTGCCCCTCGCTCCTTCACTCTTTGTTCTCAAGATGCGTGTACTGCTCTCATTTCCTGTCACCACTGTGCCTTGACGGTTTGGATGTGTCCTCCTCCTCCCTGTTTTTGTGCCAGTTGGAAGCTGCTGCCGCCTCTGATTCTGGAAAAGATCTTTCAGAGCCTAGCTCAGGCCTCTCTTTAAGTGCTGTGTTTGGTACCAGTGTTTCATCTTTAGCTTTTAGGCGTGATTGTGCTGTCATTCTGTTTTAAGCTAATGGATCAATGGACTTGTTTACAATGTGATATTTTCTACTAAATCCAGTATTTTCAAGTAAAAACAAAAAAAGACTGTCTTTATCACGATTTTGCAGGGCAGGAATCTTGGAAGGGCTTGGCTGGGCACTTGTCCCAGACCCAGATCAGCCTGAGGGATTTCTTGGCTCAGACGATAAAGAATCGTCCTGCAATGTTGGAGATCCGGGTTCGATCCCTGAGTTGGGAAGATCCCCTGGAGGAGGGCCTGACAACCTACTCTAGTATTCTTGCCTGGAGAATCCCATGGACAGAGGAGCTGGGCAGGCTGCAGTCCATGGGGTCACAAAGAGTCGGACATGACTAGGCGACCGACATAGGGGCTGCCCTGCCTTCATGGTGGAAACCCGTGGCGGGGTCTACACTGCCAGGTGGCGGCCACGGTGCTGGCTGGGGATCTGCTTCTGGGACGGCCTCTGTTCATCTTGTTTCTGTGCCCTGCCTCCTCTGATTCCTCTGGGCTCCCCACGTTGCTTGGCTTCTCCCAGCCCAGCCGTATTGGAGTAGCTGGATTTCCACAGTGGTGCCTGGCTTCCCCGACCAGAAGGGGATGCTTCAGGGAGCAGGAAGTGGAAGCGCCACCCCCACAGACAGGCCTGGAAAGTGGCCTGTGTCATGCCCCACGTGCTGTGGGTCAGGGCAGTTACTCAGCCGCCCAGATTCTGGGGGAAGAGTGGAGACCCGCCTGCAGTGGAAAAACGCCAGAGTCTGTGACTATCTTTCATCCTCCGCAGTTCACACCTCTGCTGTTCTCAGAGGGTTTTTCTCATCCTCTGCCTTCCCTTCAAATATTTGCTTTGGGGGAGAAACCCAGCGCACAAATCCTCAGTCCTCCCCTCTCTTGCAGAACGAGCTGCTGAGGCTGAGGGTGTTTCATGGACGCCCCCAACCTGAGTGGGCTTCACCGGATGCTGAGTTCTCATGTGGTGCCCTGCAACCCCACCCCACCCCCGACCCAGGAGCCTCCATCCTTCAGCCGAACGCTAAAAGTACCACTTAGCGGGTGTCCTTAACCATTCTCAGAGTTGAGTTCCCAGCATGTGTTGCTTTTATAATTAGGAAACAAAAATAAATGTGATACCAGAATGGAACAGTTGAAAAGAGGGATCTTCACTCTCTAGCATCTTGTTCCCACTCTTAGCCGTTTTGTGCTCAGTCCAGGAAATCGCTTACCTGTCAGCTTTGTTCAGCAAATCAGAAGCCTCCACAGGGTTAAAAAGAACTACCTATGTATTCCCTGCAGGTCTGATCCGTGGTGGGTGGCAGAGAGCTAGAGGAATGTGAAAGGTTGTTTAAGGAGTGCAGGAGACTTCTGACTGCCCTCCACCCCCCATCCTGACCCATATTCCCTCTGGGCATTTCCCAGCCCTGACAAGTTCATCTTGCAGACAAAGTGCCCAAAGGAGGAAGACTACATCGAGTCTTTCCTTCATAGTTAGGGTTTAATTTTTTATGGGTTTGCTTCATTTTCTTCTCTTTTTACTATTAATACTTAAAACATTTTCATTACATGAGTAAACTTTCAGTGGAAGCCTGTGTTACATACTTTGGCCAGTGCTACGATGCCAGAGGCGTTACTGTTCATGTATATCTAGGAATTCTCGGTGGGGGAATCACATCTTTGTTGAGATCTGAATCTGTAGACCCGAGTCCATGAAGCTTTTTAAACTGTTCCTGCTTCCCCTGCTGAAAGATTCAAACTTTTCCTTTCATGCTGAGTCATTTCCTGTCTTTGGATGGTGGCAAGGGTGAAAGGAGTTTCTTTCCACCTATACCTGTGTCTTATTTTTTAAAAATTGCCTTTAGGGACTTTCCTAGTGGTCACGTGGCTAAGACTCTGAGCTCCCAATGCAGGGGGCCCAAGTTCAGTCCAAGGTCAGGGAGCTAGATCCCGTGTGCCGCCACTGAGAGTTCATATGCCACTACTAAA
>SJYQ01009641.1:358539-441803 GCA_006410935.1 Redunca redunca | reverse complement strand
GAAAAGGTCTGGGCAAGTGAGGAGCCATGTCAGATGATATTCGCTACCTGCTGTATATTTCTATGTCATCACCTGTGGTGGCAGGGCCTTTCCGTTGAGGGGTCCTTAGGCAAGAAAAAATAGGGTCTATTTATTCTTTTTAACTTAAGCAGTCAGCCAAGATGTAGCCTGGGCTTAAAACACCCGTATTGTCTGTTCATTAGACTAAATTCCACATCCTGTCCTGCTAATAGCACTTCCTGAGGAAATGGCCTGGAATTCCAAGATAATATCACTAAGAAACCGAGTGACTTTAAGGTGACACGCTTATTTCTAGAGCTGCCTGTATGACTATGGTGTGTCACTGCAAATAAGACGCAATCTCTTGGTCTTGTGGCAACACTGACGTGTGTGGTGTGAACCTGAAGGAAGCCACAAGGTCCATCTTGAGTCCTTCTAGATGCCGAAGGCAGGCAGCTCATCGCTTAGAGGACAAGTGCAAACTTAATTAGCACTATTATAGCGTGAGCCCCCTGAAGAGGGATGTAAGAAAGTAGAGCCCTAATGTGATAATTTGTCGTTGTTCAGTCGCTCAGTCATGTCCAGCTCTTTGCAAGCCATGGACTGCAGCACGCCAGGCCTCCCCATCCATCACCAACTTCCGGAGCTTGCTCAGACTCATGTCCATAGCGTCAGTGATGCCATCCAACCATCTCATCTTCTGTCGTCCCCTTCTCCTCCTGCCTTCAATCTTTCCCAGCATCAGGGTCTTTTCCAGTGAGTCAACTCTTCGCATCAGGTGGCCAAAGTATTGGAGTTTCAGCTTCAGCATCAGTCCTACCAACGTATATTCAGGATTGATTTCTTTTAGGATTAACTGGTTTGATCTTGCTCTCCAAGGGACCGTCAAGAGTCTGAGGTGATAATAGGAATCTGTTTTGGGGGGGAATCTCAGGAACACCTGTGCTTCAGTTGCGCAGGAATTTAAAGGGGTCAGGGAATTTCTGTCTTCAGCAGGGGATGTCTGAGGGGCTTCTCCGAGGGTCCTCATTTCCTCTGTTTGCTGGTGTCAGGCACAAAGGATGGGAATGGATGACTTTCTTTTGCAAGGGCGCCCTCTTGTGGAAATCTCATTATCTTGCAAGGGATGGGACTACCCACCCATCCCGCTGCCCTACCCAAGGCACAATTGTGAGGATTTCCAAGGTTTCCTGTGAAGTCTCAAAGACCAAGTCTCATCCAGCATTGATCTCTCCTCTATCTCCTTGCTGTGGTTGAACTGGTGTATTTCTCAATTCTATTGTGCTATGCTTAGTCATTTAGGTGTGTCCGACTCCTTGTGTCCCCATGGACTTGTAGTCCGCCAGGCTCCTCTGTCCATGGGATTCTTCAGGAAAGAATACTGGAGTGGGTTGCCATGCCTTCCTCCAAGGAATCCTCCCAACCCAGGGACCAAACCAGGGTCTCCTGCATTGCAGGCGGATTCTTTACCTTCTGCGCCACCAGGGAAGTTCAAGAATAGTGGAGTAGCCTATCCCTTCTCCAGGGGATCTTCCCAACCCAGGAATCCAACTTGGGTCTCCTGCATTCCAGGAGGATTCTTTACCAGCTGAGCTGCCAGTGTTAGCCTTCTCAATTCTATTGAGCCTCCTATACTGATAACCTGGGATTCCCTGGTAGCTCAGATGGTAAAGCGTCTGCCTGCAATGAGGGAGAACTGGGTTCGATCCCTGGGTCAGGAAGATCCCCTGGAGAAGGAAATGGCAACCCACTCCAGTACTCTTGCCTAGAAAATTCCGTTGATGGCGGAGCCTGGTGGGCTACAGTCCATGGGGTTGCAAAAAGTCGGACGCGACTGAGTGACTTCACTCACTCACTCATACTGATAATCCAGTTCCCTGTGAGGCAAAGTGAGTGACCTTAGCACAAACTGCTTGCACCCTTCTCGTTCATTCTCCTAAATTCAGAAAACCCTGAATATTAACCTGTCCCTTACTTGTCTATTTCCTGGCGGTCATCCTTCATTTTCCCCAATCTTCCAACTTCCTTTCACTTCCAGGCTCTCTCATAGGCTATTTTCTTCATCTGAAGCATGTTTCCTCCTAACCTTCTCCAAAGTTTAGTGATTCTTCAGATCTCGGTCTAAAAATCTGGAGACACCTGTTCCCCCTCTAAGCCTGGAGTTGGGGCATGTTCTGCAATTATGTACATTGCTCTTTACGGCCCTAACATAGCTCTTACTGGGCTCCATGGTCACCGTATTTCTATTTATCAGCATTTCCCACCAGCCCAGGCTCCCCAAGGGCAGAAATTCCGTGTTTCTATGTTTTGTTCCTGGTGGTGACGTCCGTGCCCAGTCTGTTGCCCGTCACTTAATAGGTGTTAGTGGGTGTTGGGTGATGAGTAAATGAGTGGCGCACGATAAGACGCTGTAACACTGCACACCGCTCCTTAACCACCGATGCACACACATTCACTACAGTTCCTGAGCAGTAATTACCAATTTGGCAAACAACTACCCAGCACCTACTATGTGTCAAACACAGACATGGACGCAGTATGGAAGGAATCAACAGAGAAATTAAAAAGGAGTAGAAATAGCAGTGGGTGCGGGTGGGGAGGGGGCAGGTGGCGAGGATGGTATCCACAGAGCCAAAGGATGAAAGGGGTTCACGGGGGAGAGGGCTGGTCTGCTGAAACTCCACCTGCTGAGAAGGCAAAATTCTCAAAGGCCTTTGCCGCTTAGGTGGTCATTGTTCAAACCTTATCACGAGCCATTTCAGATGAGTGGTGAAAATTACTGACTTGCTACTTTTAATCACATTTCGATGCTCCTATGAAGAGTGAGGGAGGGGCAGGCCCTTTTGCGTCTATTACAGGAGAGGTCCCTGAGCAGGTTTCTGTTTTTATTAATACTTGGCCTTCACGGGGCTCCTGTAAAAGGCTCTGATTTGACCGGCCCTCCAGTCAGGACCACTGTGGCCCTGCACGCCCCCCAAGTTTCCCAGCCTTCTGTGAACAATTAGCCTCCCTGACTTCTCATCAGGCTCGAGGAACAATCTAAGACTGTGAAAGTAGAGTAATTGCTGTGAATGACTAAAGAAGGCTCCCAGCACTGAAGTGTTACCATGAGCTCTAAAACCTGCAAATCATACGATAATTATTCCTGAAGCGGCTTGGCAGCCCTTAAGTATAATTATCATGTAATCTGCAAGGCATGTAATATTTTCAAAACAAGCATGAATGGGAAAGAAAGCTAATGAGCCTCTCTCTTTTTCATTAGCACTGCCCTGTCTGAGGTCAAAGGGGCCAAGGTGGAGACAGGTCGTGTCCAAGAGCGCCTCCCTCTGGTGAAAGGGCTGTTACTTTGTAACCTATTGTGACAGGCTTGTTTGCCTGTTGGCTCAAAATTGGGATTCCGTTCCTTCCCACTTTGTTTCCCCTACCTGTGGGTGGCTCCCTGCAGTGAAATATGTAAAATATTCAAGAGACTCTTAAGGATTTTAACGTGAACTCAGAACAAATTACTTTTGTCAGGCCTGGTGGCTGGAGGCTTTTCAGTTTGCTTAGATGGCCACGTGGAAAGGGGGCAATCAGGATAAACGGGCCCACAAAGCCTATGGGTTGTGCTCCTGACCCACTAGGACCGGGACTTCCTCCTAGAGAACAGCATGGTGATTACCTATCTCCTCGGGGGCCATCAGTGCCCCAGCGTGAAATGCGGTAACTATGTTTAAGAAACAAAGCACAACCCAATTTTACAGCTCAGGGCGGGAGACCAAGACAGGCTCATGGTGTGGCTACTTGGGGAGCTATTAAGTGAAAGGTAATTTTGAAAACTGCCGCCCGTCCCAGCCAAGAAAAGCTCATTTAGCTGCAGCAGTGAGGGGGCTTGCCCGTGTGGGATGGTGGTGGGAACCACTGGATGATAAAGTCCGACAGGGTAGAGGCTGTGCCTTCGCCCTCTCAGCATTCCAGGATGCAGGGAGCTCAAGAGTAACTGAAACACTTTGATCCATAAAAAATCTTGACTCTTTCCAGAGCTCTTGGCTTGTGGCCAAATTGAGACAGTGGACTGGAGAGAATGAGGACAGGATTTGCTGGGGGGGAACTACAACCACTGTCTCAATATGTTATCCCATGTTCTCCTGCTGTGCCCACCCCCACACACCCCTGCCCCAGATCTGGGGAAGCCCCCATCTAGTCCAACCGGGCAGGGAGAACCTTCTGTGCCGGGCAGCCCTCTAGGACAGAGCAGTCAAGATATAGGACAGTACTTAGTCTCACAACAGAGACAAAATGTCAAGAATGGATTACTAAGCATAAAATTATATTATTTGGTTTATTTTATAAACCTACCTAGAAAAACAAATATAGAAAAGTACACGGAACTTAAAAAGTTACCCAGAATCACTGTAGCCTTTGATAATATTTTTTAACATATTTCTTTATCTCTTTTTCTATGCAATATTTTGTTTTTTTTTCCTACAATTGTGGCATATGGCACACAGCATTTGTATCTGACTTTAAAAGTCATAATTGTTTCCCTGTAAAGTTATTATCTACTCTCCATAAATACTTTTTATGGCTGTAGTGGGGCAGGGTCATAGTTTATGTACCCATTATTCTATAATGGCACCATGATATGATATTCTTTCCAGTTTCTCACCATTTACTAATAGTGCCATAAAGAATGGCCTTAGGCATATAGCATTTTCTTTCTTCAAAATTGTTTTCTTGGGAAAACTTTTATGACCTAGGGTTGGACAAAGGGTTCTTAAAAATGTCACCAACATAGGGTCTGTAAAAGAAAAAATTAGTAATTTGGACCTCAGCAATTAAAAAACTTGCTCGGCTTAAGATATCACCAAGAAAATAAAAAGACAAGCTGTAAATGGGAGAAAATGTTTGCAAATCACTTTTCTGACAAAGGTCATGTGTTCAGGATATATTTTTAAAAAGATCAAAACTCAACAATAACAAACAACCCATTAAAAAGTGGGCAAAAGACTTGAACAGATTCTTTCCCAGAGAGGATAGAAGAATAGCAGGTGTAAACACGTGAAAAATGCTCAACATCATTACCATTAGGCAAATGCCCATACAAACATCAATTAGATACCAATATCCCCCTATCAGAGTGGTTGAAAGAAAAAATGCGGACAAGGAACTGGAACTCTCGTACATCACTGATAAGAATGCAAAACGGTATAGCCATTCCGAAAAATAGTTTTGTGATTTTGTATGAAGTTAAACAGACCCTAACCACTGACCCTGAAACTCCACTCCTGAGTATTTACCCTAGAGAAATGAATACTTACATTGTTCTCACAAAAGCCTCTATACAGGTGTTCACAGTAGATCTGTTTGTAATAACTAGTAGCTGGAAATATCCCATATCCTTCTATGAATGAAGGCGTAAGCAAATTGTGGTATATCCATACAATGGAGCACAACTAAATAGTCAAAAGGGGGGAAAAAAAAAAACCCATTGATGTATTGAAAACCTTGGAAAATTTTTGAAAGTATTATGCTGAGAGAAGCTGGTCTCAAAAGCACAAAGGAAGAATGGGAAAAAGAGGCAGACTCCCCCAGATTGGTGGCAGCACTTTTCGTAGGCAAGGAAACTTACAGAAGAGGCTGGTCTTGGGTGCCTGTAAGACTAGTGCACTTCCCAACCTGGAGGCTTCACAGTCACATATACTTTCCACATAATCTCTCGGGGCTGTATGCTTGAAAATGGCTCCAGCTGTGCGGACGGTGGGTGGGAAGAATGCACATTCCAAGGAGGGGAAAGGGACGGGGAGCCTCCATTTGCTTGGGTTCAATTTACTGGTCAACAGACAGTCACGTCCACTTGATGACGCTCTCCAGAAATATCTAGTTTGAATGTGTGTCAAGAAATCTGCTCCAAGGTATTAACAAGCTGAAAAGTTCTTGATAACCTTTGCCGTAACTTGGAATGTTAAAAGTGCACTTTTTCCCAAATTTATTTAATTATATTCAAATAAGAGTTAAAATAATAGATTTTTTAAAACTGTAAGGCACTTGAAATATTCCTTATTACTTACCAGCCTTACAGATGAGAAGACTGAAGCAAGAAGCATCTCACAGCTAGTTTGTGCAGAACAGTTGTCTGCTGAACATCCTGCCTCCTTCCTCTTCCCTGTGCTCTTGAGTGGTTCTCCTCCTTGGCCCCTAAAATTGTAGAATTTTTTTCTGACTGGTTGGGTGAACTTCCGATTGGTCAGATAGCCTTCTGGTAAAAGGGACTGAAAACAAAGAGAAGATATACTTCCTCAATTTTCAGAGCACTGTGTCTTGAGGGACAAGTAAAATTGCCACAGGCGTATCCATTTTAGTTTTTAATTGTATATAGAGCTAGAGAAAATCTAGAAGGGAAAAGGTAAGAATTGCTTTGTTTGCCTGCTACACTCTGGATACCCCCATTTTATCTCAAAATTTGGTTTGGAGAAGTAACAGTAAAGTGTGATAATGACTCAATTCTAAAATCAACTGAGGGAAGTATTTCAGGACAGGCAAATAAATTCGTTGTAGGGAAAGAAGGTTTCCAATGAGGTAAGGGGCTTGATGTTGGAAGAGGTCAACTATAACTGAGTCACCCCTATGTCTAACTTGGCTGTACCTTGGCTCATGAGTGGGCTCTACTTGTATGAAAGCCAGCTGGTAGCTGGCAGTTAAAGTTAATGTTCGGTGAACGAATGATATTCTTGCCCTATAAAATGTCAACAAAACCTTTTAAGAGTATTGAGTGATATCTCATTTCAGTATAAAGAAAAATTTTCTTAAAATAGTCTTGTTTAAAGGTGGGAAAGGAAAACTTCTTTTAAAAAAAAGAATGGTGTACCTTGCAGAATATTTACTCTTGTATTCCTGTGCTAGCAGAGGCCAGAAAAGCACTGATAAGGAATCTAGTGGGTGGCATGAATATACAAAATCTAGGATCCCTTCCAACTCTAAGATTCAAAGATTCTATGGTAAATATGTTATCTTATATTGTCCCACATATTTAAAATTATTCAAAATTTTTCTCTTGTTCAAAACTCTATTTATGTCTTCAATTTCTATCTTTCTTAAATAAAAAGACGTCATAAAAATATTGATGAAATTTGATGTAGCTATGCTCTATGAATATATGTTATCTCTATCTTATTTCTATCTGTCTGTCCGCTGCTGCTGCTGCTAAGTCGCTTCAGTCATGTCCAACTCTGTGCGACCCCAGAGACGGCTGCCCACCAGGCTCCCCCGTCCCTGGGATTCTCCAGGCAAGAACACTGGAGTGGGCTGCCGTTTCCTTCTCCAATGCATGAAAGTAAAAAGTGAAAATGAAGCCACTCAGCTGTGTCTGACTCTTTGCAACCCCATGGACTGCAGCCCACCAGGCTCCTCTGCCCGTGGGATTTTCCAGGCAAGAGTACTTGAATGGGATGCCATTGCCTTCTCTGATCTATCTATCTAAGCTAGGATAAATAGTCATATATATATCACATATATTCATGTACTCCTATGTATGAAGTGATTTTAGAAACTCTAAGATCTCAATTACGTAATCAGTTGATTTCTGTGTCAATTGATTTCTTTCATCCACCATGAATGACAAGTGCCAAAGAGTGATATGTGATTATTAACATCAGCAAAATGCCCTAAGTGACTCTCTCTTATTCTATTTACTACCATAAGGGATTGATTATTTGGTGATTCTGTCTGTAACTTGGCAATGATTCTAGTCACCTTTTAAATTTATGTAAATATGCATCTGTAAGCCTCAAGTATATTTCATAGTTGAACTTTTTTTCACATTAGCCTTTCTCTCAAGGAAATAATAATGACAACGTGATAAATATTTGTAAAGGAATTTAGAGTTTTTAAAGAAATTCTACATACATATTTGATACAGTGCATTTTATACCTTGTTATAGCCTGAATACAGTCCTACTGTGATTGTGTGTATATGTGTGCTTAGCCGTGTCTGACTCTTTGCAGCCCCATGAACTGTTGCCCTCCAGGCTCCTCTGTCCATGAGGATTATCCAGGCAAGAATAAAGGAGTGGATTGCCATGCCCTTCTCCAGTGGATCTTCCCAACCCAGGGGTCGAACCCAGGTCTCCTGCATTGCAGGTGGATTCTTTACTGTCTGAACCACCAGGGAAACCCTACTATGATTACCATTTTATAGATAAAGACACTTAGAGTCAGTGCCGTTGAGTGTCTTGCCCAAAGTTACCCAAATAGTAATGATTGAATTGGGACTGAAAAACCAGTTTCCATGATTCGACAATCCTTCCCCACTACACTAATACTGATGAATGTTCTCAGAAATTTCTTCAAATAGGTAATTGAGTTAAAATGGGGTTCTTTGATTACTGTTTGAATGCTCTTCATTGTACAATGTAGGAATGTGATAAATCTAAGTACTAGAGAAATAGCCCCTGCAGAAACAGACTGATTTATAGAATTTTTCAAAGCCCCTTTACAAAATTGCAACATGATGTATAACTTTTTAATAAATATAATTAGGAAGCATTTAAATGTTGGCAAGATCTGCTACTATATAATGAAGTGACAAATCAAACTGTGGTATAATCTCAAATAGGAATATATAATGACGGCATCTATAGAACTCCAAAATAACCGCTTTTTTAGAAAATGACATTGCAGAGCCTAATTTTTTCCATTCATTGGTCACATTTTTGACATACTAGAGGCAAAGTCTCTATTTAAAAATATAAATACTTGTATGAAAATTGAAGAATTCAGTCCAGCATATCTGGCTTTTCTTGCAGTCATTTTTATATTTGATTTCAGGGTCTGCTCTTTGATCTTAAGCTTCTTGAGCACAAACTGTATCTAGATTGTATTTTTCTCAAGACACTGTTAGGAACAGAGGAGTGGTCCAATGAACGCTTACTGAGTTGAATAAAACATGAAGCAAATGGGCTTCCCCAGTGTTCTACTCTGTGATCTGTGGTAAATTTCCAAAGCTGTTTAGGTTTCTCGTCAAAATGAGAACCATTGCTTTCAACATAGACAACCACTCCTTTCTTAAAATCATTTCATCCCATAACTTGAGAACGTTTCTCTCCTGGTTTCCAGCTCTTCCTTTTGCTTTGCCTTTCTCTTTAACGTTGTTGCTTCCCAGGATCCTCTTTTCTACTTCCTTCTGATCTCTTTCCCCATTATCCCAGGGTATCTTCCTATACGAATACTCCCCAGATCTATATGAGCAACTCATATCTTTCAGTGGAGTTCTAGATCTATATATCTAGCCTCCCACTGGATAGCTTCACACCTGCACTTGAATACACAAGCATCTAAAACTGAATTTATTCTCTTTCCTCACGGGTGGCTCCTCTTACCATGTCCATCATTTACTTAGTCTTCCAAGCCAAAAACCCTAGAATCCTTGCCTCCCTCTGCCCCTCACTTCCCATCTTCTATGAGCCCCAATACCATGTCCATGACATATTCACAGGTTCTGGGGATTGGTGTGTGGATATCTTGAGGGCCATCATTCTGCTTACCACATGATCCATCAGCTTAGCTTTATTAAAATGAAATGGCTATGTCTTTCTACCTTTGTCTCAATCATCCCATTGTATCCAACCCGTTGGAAGGATTGAAAGGTTGTGACCTGGGTGAGCTCTCTGCAGCAGAGTTGGTTCCTGACAGGCTGATGGCTCAGGGCTGTCTGCTGACAGCACTCTTAGGAGCTGGGGCAACAAGCTCCTTTCTTGAAGGAAGAACTGTATGGTGTATCTCCAAGTTCATGAAAGTTCACTCTTTGAGCCATTTGGATTCACTTCTTCACAACTGCTTTGGGAACAGTTCCTCTTGGATTCTGGTGAGTCTTTCTGTCTGGGAGAGTTTCAGAACAAGAGGTGGGAAAAAGCATAATTCTGACCACTGCTGCAGATCCCAACTGACACTCATCTTCTCCCTCCCCACCAGCAAGTCTAGACCCCTGTCAGCCCTGCCTCACCTCATGGCACAATGTAGATCCTGTTTTTTGATCAAAGCACTTGTTCATTTAATGTTATAACTGAACAAGGGAGTATGAAAGCGGTGCCCACATGAATCACTCAACATATTCTTTGCCCCTGGTGTATACTTGTAGCCCTGCCTCTTCTGAATAACTGGGATCAATTACTTTAGTCAAGATGGTGACTTCTCTTCTTTCCTGCTGATATCTGTATCACTTGGTGGAAGAGTTCTTTCACTGAAGATCAAGATTTCTAACCCTGCAAAGCCAAGAGCCTTGTGAACAGGAGGCACCCATTTCTCAAACGGGTCACTGAAGTCAAGGTAAGTGTGGTCACTTCGGCTTCTACCTCTTGGCTGCTAGATCTTTTTAGTCTTCCTAATGAGGATGCCCCATTCAGTGAAGCCTTTGATTCAAGATATGTCCTGTGTCCTGGAGGGTGGTCCATCATGCTCATGAAGTATCACCCTCAAGCTGGCATTGTAGCTGTACTTTCAGGAGGCTATCCTACTTTGTTCCTGGAAGCTTCTTAGTGTGGAGTATGAGATAGGACCAGTGAATCCCGTGGTCATGGGCCCTTCCTGTGCTTCAGGTAATATGAGTTCACTGATTTGCCTTAATGTTTTATGGTGCTCCTGGGTCCATAGAACCAATACACTGCAAGCTCTTGGTTAATAACACTGGCTGAAGCCCTGCAGGTTGGAAAGGCAAACCCACAGCAGGAATATGTGTCTAGTATGATCATGAATCACTGGCCCTTTCAGACTAAAAGTGGCCCAGTGTACTCAACTTGCCAGCAGATGGTCAGTTCACCTCCTCAAAGGATGGTGCCGTATTGGAGTGCAGGCAGTAGGCTCTGTCCATGGCAGGCTGCACGTCACGCAGCAGTGGCAGCAGCACCAGCCTTTGTTGAGGGGGTGCCTGGCTGGCTGGGCCCGGGCATAGCCCCCGTGTCTGTCTTCATGGCTGCTTCATGCGTGTGTCCGAGGTGTTGGCAGTGGAGTGGCTGATGGCACGGCCTTGCTGGTGCTACCGGGCTGGGTCACTGTGTCTACTTTGTGGCTGGTGCCTCTTCTGTGTCACGGGTGCCCTTTGGTGGACTTTGGAATGTGCTAGAATGCTCTGTTTTGCCCACTCCCTCGGGTCCTCTCACGTGTCTCCACCTAGTCCTCCTTGTCTCCTCGTTTATCTAATCTTCCTGCTTTCGTGCTCCTGGCCATCTGGCTGGGCCATTGGCCTCTACCTGCGAGTTGTGCATATATTCTAACTTGGGCCATTTCTCTCTATACAAAGTGGATGACCCCTTGAAGTTTTGCTTATTGGAAAGATTTTTGCTTGCCACAGTTTTGGTTCTCAGGAAAAGAGAATGGAAGCAAGATTAGGTAGGGGGAGAAGGACAGCTTGTTATGGGCCTGATGGCAATCTGATAGGAAACTCTGGAGCTAAAATGATCTTTTAGAGTTGTGCTATGCTGTTCTGTCAAGGCTGGGCCTTCATATCTCAGGTCTAGGCTGCTCTGAGAAAGGCATGATTCTGTCAAAGAGTTTCTGTGAGGCTGAGTCAAACCCTGAGCGGTTTGACAGCTAAAGGCAGCAACTACTGCCACTCCCAGAGTCTGGACAAGGCTTCTCTTGCAGGGGAATTGGGCGGCACGTTTCTGCGTCCACACAGGATCAGAGAGCCTGAACTCAAATCCTATCTGTCTTATTACTTCCTGGGTGATCTTGGATAAACTAATTAACTGTTCTGTATTTCAATTTCCTCATCTGTAAACTGGGAGTCACAGTGTTACTTATTTCCTAGGGATATTGTGAACTTCTAGGACATAATTCATGTAAAGCACATTGTATGGATCACTAGGAAGAGTCCAGTGAAACTCAACTATTATTTTTTTTAATTAGAAGACTAGGCTGTGCATCATAGTGCTTCCAGAACTTAATTGTTGGAGAGCTAGCATCAGACCTTCTCCTTTTAAAATGTGTTCTATTTTTCTTTGAGTCTAGAGGTAGGGAGTTGTTGTTTTTGTTCAGTTTCTCAGTCATGTCCGACTCTTTGTGACCCCATGGACTGCAGCATGCCAGGCTTTCCTGTCCTTCACCATTTCCTGCAGTTTGCTCAAACTCATGAATCGGTGATGCAATACAACCAACTCATCCTCTTTCATCACCTTCTCCTCCTGCCTTCAATCTTTCCCCATATCAGGGTCTTTTCCAGTGAGTCGGCTTTTCACATCAGGTGGCCAAAGTACTGGAGCTTCAGCTTCAGCATCAGTCCTTTCAGTGAATATTCAGAGTTGATTTTCTTTAGGACTGACTGATTTGATTTTCTTGCTGTCCAAGGAACTCTCAAGGGTCTTCTCCAGCACCACAGTTTGAAGGTATCAGTTTTTTGTCACTCAGCTTTTTTTATTGTCTGTTCTCACATCTGTATTTGACTACTATAAAAACCATAGCTTTGACTAGATGGACTTTTGTCAGCAAAGTAATCTCTCTCCTTTTTAATATGCTGTCTAGGTTGGTCAAAGCCTTTCTTCCAAAGAGCAAGCAACATTAATTCCACGGCTGCAGTCATCATCTGCAGTGATTTTGGAGCCCAACAATATAAAGTCTGTCCCTGCTTCCATTGTTTCCCCATCTATTTACCATGAAGTGATGGGACTGGATGCTATGATCTTAGTTTTTTTAATGTTGAGTTTTAAGTCAGCTTTTTCACTCTCCTCTTTCACTTTACAGAGGCTCTTTAGTTCATCATTTTCTGCCATAAGGGTGGTGTCATCTGCATATCTGAGGTTATTGATATTTCTCCCGAGAATCTTGGTTTCAGCTTGTGCTTTATCCAGCCCAGCGTTTCTCATGATGTACTCTGCATATTCGTCAAATAAGCAAGGCGACAATATATAGCCTTGACATACTCCTTTCCCAATTTTCAACCAGTATGTTGTTCCATGTCTGGTTCTAACTGTTGCTTCCTGACCTGCATACAGGTTTCTCAAGAGGCAGGTTAAGTGGTCTGGTATTCCCATCTCTTTCAGAATTTTCCACATTTCTTGTGATCTACACAGTGCTCAAAACTCTCCAAGCCAGGTTTCAGCAATACATGAACCATGAAATTCCAGATGTTCAAGCTGGTTTTAGAAAAGGCAGAGGAACCAGAGATCAAATTGCCAATATTTGCTGGATCATTGAAAAAGTAAGAGAGTTCCAGGAAAACATCTATTTCTGCTTTATTGACTATGCCAAAGCCTTTGACTGCGTGGATCACAGTAAACTGTGGAAAATTCTGAAAGAGATGGGAATACCAGATCACCTGACCTGCCTCTTGAGAAATCTGTATGCAGGTCAGGAAGCAGCAGTTAGAACTGGACATGGAACAACAGACTGTTTCCAAATAGGAAGAGGAGTACGTCAAGGCTGCATATTGTCACCCTGCTTAACTTGTATGCAGAGTACATTATGAGAAATGTTGGGCTGGAAAAAGCACAAGCTGGAATCAAGATTGCCGGGAGAAATACCAATAACCTCAGATATGCAGATGACACCACCCTTATGGCAGAAAGTGAAGAAGACCTAAAGAGCCTCTTGATGAAAGTGAAAGAAGAGAGTGAAAAAGTTGGCTTAAAGTTCAATATTCAGAAAACTAAGATCATGGCATCTGGTTCCATCTCTTCATGGCAAATTGATAGGGAAACAGTGGAAACAGGGGCTGACTTTAATCTTTGGGGCTCCAAAATCACTGCAGATGGTGATTGCAGCCATGAAATTAAAAGACGCTTACTCTTTGGAAGGAAAGTTATGACCAACCTAAACAGCATGTTAAAAAGCAGAGACATTACCAACAAAGGTCCATCTCGTTAAGGCTATGGTTTTTCCAGTAGTCATGTATGGATGTGAGAGTTGGACTATAAAGAAAGCTGAGCACAGAAGAATTGATGCTTTTGAACTGTGGTGTTGGAGAAGACCCTTGAGAGTCTCCTGGACTGCAAAAAGATCCAACCAGTCCATCCTAAAGAAAATAAGTCCTGGGTGTTCATTGAAAGGACTGATGTTAAAGCTGAAACTCCAATATTTTGGCCACCTGAAGTGAAGAGCTGACTCATTTGAAAAGACCCTGATGTTGGGAAAGATTGAAGGCAGGAAGAGAAGGGGACAACAGAGAAGAGATGGTTGGATAGCATCACTGACTCAATGGACATGAGTTTGGGTAAACCCTGGGAGTTGGTGATGGACAGGGAGGCCTGGCGTGCTGTAGACCATGGGGTCACAAAGAGTCGTACACAACTGAGCGACTGAACTGAACTGACACAGTCAAAGTCTTTAGCATAGTCAATGAAGCTGAAGTAGATGTTTTTCTGCAACTCTCTTGCTCTTTTGATGATCCAACAGATGTTGACAATTTGATCTCTGGTTCCTCTGCCTTTTCTAAATCCAGCTTGAACATCTGAAAGTTCTCGGTTCCTGTACTATTGAAGCTTAGCTTGGAGAATTTTGAGGGTTACTTTGATAACATGTGAGATGAGTGCAATTGTACAGTAGTTTGAACATTTTTGGTGCTGAAAAGAAAACTGACCTTTTCCAGTCCTTTGGCCACTGCTGAGTTTTCCAAATTTGCTTACATATTGAGTGCAGCACTTTTACAGCATCTCTTAGGATTTGAAACAGCTCAGCTGGAGTTCCATCACCTCCACTAGTGTTGTTTACAGTGATGCTTCCTAAAGCCCACTTAAGCTCACACTTCAGGATGTCTGGCTCTAGGTGAGTGATCACACCATGGTGGTTATCTGGGTCATGAGGATCTTTTTCGTACAGTTCTTCCAGGTATTCTTGCCACCTCTTCTTAATATCTTCTGCTTCTGTTAGGTCCATACCATTTCTGTCCTTTATTATTCATTATTCTTCTTTGTGTGAAATTTTCTCTTGCTATCTCTGATTTTCCTGAAGAGATCCCTAGGCTTCCCCATTCTGTTTTTTCCTCTATTTCTTTGCATCGTTCACTTAAAAAGACTTTCTTATCTCTCCTTGCTGTTCTTTGGAACTCTGCATTCAAATGGGCATATTTTTCCTTTTCTCCTTTGCCTTTCACTTCTCTCCTTTTCTCAGCTATTTGGAAGGCCTCCTCAGACAAACATTTTGTCTTTTTTGCAGTTCTTTTTCTTGGGATGGTTTTGATCACTGCCTCCTGTACAATATTATGAACCTCTGTCCATAGTTCTTCAGGCACTCCAAGAGATCTAATCCCTTGAATCTATTTGTCACTTCCACTGTATAATTATAAGGTATTTGATTTAGGTCATACCTGAGTGGCCTAGTGGTTTTCCCTACTTTCTTTAATTTAAGTCTGAATTTTACAATAAGGAGTTAGCTATACAGTATTTAGATTCACATCTCTGGAGTAGTCTGGTATTTTCCTTGCACACATGGCTTCTCTTATATGCAGGAGGCTTGCATTTCTTCTTGCCGCTAAAGGATATGGCAAACACAGTATGGAATCCTGGGGCAGGCTGAGTGTGGGGATGGCTGGACATCATCGTTTTCTCATGACCCCAGATGGTGACTGGCTCTCCAGCAACCTCCACCTCAGCTATCTGTGAAGAGGAGCCTTCTATCGGGCATGTACTCAATGTTGGTTGATTTTAAATAATCCCTAGCTAAATACCACCTTTTGTAAGGAGCCTAGGCACCTTGGATTTAAGCTGAGTAACAATACTTTGTTGAGGGATCAGATTGGAAACAGTGAGGCCGACGGCCCCAGAGAGGAGCACTCCAATCCAGCATCTTAGGTAAAGCCCCTAGGGCAGCAGCTTTGGACGGCAACCCATAAAATGCAAAATCATTTTATTTATTTAAGTGGATGTGACCAGCTTTTTTTCCCCTTTGAATGAGCTAAAGAAATATAAAATATCTGAAGTATTAATATGTAACTTCATAATCTTACATTATTCTTACATAATCCTACTATTTCAGAAAACTTTTTCATTTGTTCATGTATTGTTTTCTTCTGGAATACAATGTAGAAAGAGTGTGTATTTGGTTGTGTGTCTGGTTGGAATACACAACCTTAGGGAGGAGAGACTTATAATAAAAACAATTACCCTGACACTCTTAGTCCAGAAGCCTTACCTTTCTTTCTTTCTTTTTTTTGAGGAAGGGTTTGAGACATTTATCTTAATCCCGTCCTTTTCATTCATCTTCTGTTCATCCTACTTGGGATAATCAAGGAAGAAAACATTTTCTTCTGTTCCTCCTATGCTCCTTCTCAATTTCAGGCAGTGCCCAGGTAGGTCTAGAAGGCTGGACTGCCCCATTTCTCTCTCCTCTGGGGCAAAGCAGTCAAGATTAAGGTGGGCTGCTGGGTTCTGGAAAGGTGTTGGAGTAGCCTTCTTACCTGAGATAGATGACGTCATTGAAAAAATTACAGAAAATCTCCTTTGGATCCTCAAACCTAGGTTGCTAGGCAGAAATCTGGAGCCAATGTGCAGAGACAGTGTTTAAAGCAAAGTAGGGGAGGAAGGGTTGATATTGCAGTGTTGAAATGGGAAGAGGGGAGGTTAAGGGGAAGAATTCCCCAAATGAGAAACAGCCATAATAATGCTTCATGATCTGAAAATGAGAAAAACTAAAAATCTGTAAGCTCTTTCCTTATCTACATATTTGCATATTTTAAATATGACCAGAGGAGAAGATGGAGGTGTGTGTTACATGGGCATCCATTTCCAAATTATGTAGCTAATCATGCATTTCAATGCATATACATTTTACTTAAAAAAAAAAAAATCCCTCCCACCATGTGAGGGTACAGTGAGAAGGCTCCAGCTATGAACCAGGAAGGAGGTCTTCATCAGAGAAGGAGACCATGCTGGCACCTTGATCTTGAACTTTCAGCCTCCAGAACCATGAGAAATAAATTTCTGTTGTCATATATACATGTGTCAAATTTATATATATATATGTCAAATTTATGTATGTATATATATATGTACATATATATATATACATATACATATATATATATATANCATATATATATATACATATACATATATATATATATAGAGAGAGAGAGAGAGAGAGAGCAACAGAAATTTATTTCTCATGATTCTGGAGAGGACCATGAGAAATAAATTAGACATCAAGAGGTCCTCTTGATAAATTTAGACCTTGAGGTCCTCTGGTAAAGACGTCCTTCATATGTATATATGACAACAGAAATATATACCTAAAATTGAATAAGAGTGGGAAGTGTATGGGGCTTCCCTGGTGGCTCAGATGATAAAGAATCTGCCTGCAATGAAGGAGACCTGGGAAGTGTATGGTGGTACATATGGGTCAGAATGGTTGATTAAGCTGGGTGATGGGTACATGGGGATTCATGATATTATTCTGTTTACTTTGTGTTTGAAAATTTCCACAATATCTCGAAAGCCGTTAGCAGTCTTCCTTGTTATTAATGCATCCAAGGGCTGATATTATGTTTTTCTCCATAACCTCTAACCAACATGGAAGCAATGAATGGGCTACACATTTCCACATTCTTAACTGCTCCCAACAGCCAAGTCCTGAAGTCAAGACAGACAAAGCTCTCCAGGAGAGGCATAGCTACCACATTTACACTGGACAATCAGAAGAGATCTAAAAGGGACAATAGATTTGTGTCTGAAAAATTTATTATATCCAGCATTTCTCCATTGACTCTACAGATCTCTTTATGTATTTTAATTGGAGGCTAATTACTTTACAATATTGTATTGGTTTTGCCATACATTGACATGAATTAGCCATGGGTGTACATGCGTCCCCCATCCTGAAACCCCCTCCCACGTCCTTCCCCATCCCATCCCTCAGGGTCATCCCAGTGCACCCACCCTGAGCACCCTGTCTCATGCATAGAACCTGGACTGGCATCTTTAATGTCAGACCTTTCCAGAAGTCTGTGGAGGTAAGAAGAGACTTGTGCTTGTTATACCTGTTGTGCCTTGATAATTAAGGAGGCAATAAGACCTGTAGCTACCTAGCAAGTACCTGATGTTGTAAATGATGACAGAGAAGGTGGGATGGCAACACATGTGGTTTGCTCTAACAGGAAGCCACAAACTGATCCTTGAGACCCAACACAGCATGAAACTTGCAGAATTGCTTTCTCAGCGCTAAGAATATAAAGCCTTGCTAGTGAGGAAGTAGTCCCCCTCATCTACCTCCTCATTAACAGGTCCAGAGCGAGGGTGTGCTGCCAGAGGCCAATCTTGATGTCTAATCACATGCAGCAGAACTGGAGCACTGATACGGAATGAGGGAGCAGAAAGGCGTTCTAGTCTTGGGTCTTCTAGTAACTGTACACTATTGGACAATCCATTCAGCTAAGTTATACTTTCAGGAGGAAATATGGTAGTATTTCAACAGTCCCTTTTATTTCTAAAATTCCATGATTCATTTGCCATAGTTAAAGTTTCACTCACCCATTACATGGGTGAATTATCAATAAGGCAAAATTGTTCTCTGCTCATGTGTGACCTAATTTTTTTTGTTGAAGTATAGTTGATTTATCAGTTCAGTTCAGTTCAGTCGCTCAGTCATGTCCAACTCTTTGTGACCCCATGAATCGCAGCACGCCAGGCCTCTCTGTCCATCACCATCTCCCAGAGTTCATTCAGACTCACGTCCATCGAGTCAGTGATGCCATCCAGCCATCTCATCCTGGGTCGTCCCCTTCTCCTCCTGCCCCCAATCTCTCCCAGCATCAGAGTCTTTTCCAATGAATCAACTCTTCGCATGAGGTGGCCAAAGTACTGGAGTTTCAGCTTTAGCATCATTCCTTCCAAAGAAATCCCAGGGCTGATCTCCTTCAGAATGGACTGGTTCGATCTCCTTGCAGTCCAAGGGACTCTCAAGAGTCTTCTCCAACACCACAGTTCAAAAGCATCAATTCTTCGGTGCTCAGCCTTCTTCACAGTCCAACTCTCACATCCATACATGACCACTGGAAATACCATAGCCTTGACTAGACAGACCTTGGTCAGCAAAGTAATGTCTCTGCTTTTGAATATGCTACCTAAGTTGGTCATAACTTTTCTTCCAAGGAGTAAGCTGATTTATACTACTTGTTAATTTCAGATAAGAGTCAATCTCACAAGGAGAGAGAATAATAATTACTTCTATGTGGTGATTTAGGGCATAATGAGATGGAATCTGAAGTTTGCAAATCCTCACTATCTCTAGCATTTCCTGATATTACATTAGATTTGTCTCTTTATACTTTGGAGATTCCTCAAGAGTTTGTTATTAAACGGAAATGCACTTGGAAGAATATTCAGCCCTTAACACTGATTTAAAACTTTATGAGAGTAGTCTATTAGGTAGGTCTTTTGGGCAGGAGGAGAGGAAGGGGTGAAGAAGAGTAACACCAGTGTGAATCCAATACACTTCCTGCACTCCACTACTCTGAAGGATGGATTAGCTGTTATAGGAAAGGGAATATAGGGGAATTAAGGTGAGATAGTTGTTTGGGGGGACTTGAACCAGCTGGAGTCAACATGAATTTTAGCACCTGACTCTCGAATTCCTTTCATTTCTGTTATTCTGAATATTGGTGTCTCCTGAAATTCACATGTTGAAACTAACTTCTAATGCTATGGTATTTCGGGATGGGGCCTTTGGGAGGTCATTTGGGTTCAATGAGGCCATGTAGGATGGGGCCCTCATGATGAAATTAGGAGACTTGAAAGAGTTTACTCTCTCCCTCCATACACACAGTTTACTCTCTCTCTCTCCATACATACCAAGGAAAGGCCACCTCAGCGTACAGTGAGAAGGTGGATGTCTGCAAACTGCAAAAACAGCTCTCACCAGAACTGGATGCTATTGGGTGTAGATTCTAGGCTTTCCAGCCTCCAGCACTATGAGAAAATAAATGTCTAGTTAAAGCCTCAGTCTGTGCTACTTTGTCTTGTCAGCATGAGCCAGCTAATACAATCTCCTTTTAATCATGCAGCCCCTTTCCCTCCCAGTGTTAGCCATGAACCAATTTGCCAGAGTACACATGAAAGAAATGGCCCTAAGACATCTGTCCAGGATTGTTCTCTAATGTTATTCCTCAAGCAGAGGTTACCAGGCTAGTTTTCTTGTGGTACTGTTGCTGACATTGACTACTTTCAGACAGTCTATTCAAACATGGTGGTTACATTTCTCAAAGAAACTTTTCTCTCTTAACCTGTCCCGCATGTGAAGTGGGTTTATTAACTTGATATCTGTTGGAACTGAAAAGACTTATAATTATTTTTTTTCAAAAACCAGCATTTTCAAACATGTTCCAAAGTAAAGAGAATGGTACAAAGAGAACCCGTCTACCCATTACCCAAATTCAGTGATTACCAGGATTTTGCTGCTGAAGATTTTAAAGAAAAATACCGATGAGTGACAAAGGGTTATATTTATTTATATTATATTTAAGCATGATATGGGGAAAGTAAGCTCAGTATTTTGTGGGATGTGAATATACTATCAAGTTAGAGAAAAAAAGCATGTATCTAATTCTTCTTCAACTATAAGCAAGGGTAAATTTGGCTTAAGCTTTAAAAACTTAGATTCTTTAATAAAATACAAAGATTAAAATTCAGTGATAAATCTTTTTTTTTTTTTTTTTTTTTACTGCAATCATAGTTCCCTACCCTCAGCAGTGAAAGTGTGGAAGCATAACCACTGGGTCACCAGGAAATTCCCAAGAAATCTTTTCTCCGTCAGTAGGTTCTTGATATTTTTTCCTCTTTAGAAGATCCCAGGAGAGGGTTTCCAGGAGAGGGTTGCACAAATAGATAGGTTCTTTCTCTTCATATCTGAGTTCATCTGAACACTCTTTTGAGGGAGAAACCTAGGGCTCTCTGACTCTTTGCTACCCTGTGGACTGCAGCCTACCAGGCTCCTCCATCCATGGGATTTTCCAGGCAAGAGTACTGGAGTGGGGTGCCATTGCCTTCTCCAGGAGATCTTCTCGATCCAGGGGTTGAACCTGGGTCTCCCACACTGTAGGCAGATGCTTTACCGTCTGAGCCACCTGGGAAGTCTCCTTCTCCCCACCCTACTGCATTCTCTCATAGATTCTATCTGATTCTTTTTATAATCACAACTAAATCCTAACTTGATTTTTACAGCCTACTCTTACTGGCCCCCCTAACAGCATCATTTCCTTAAAATTCAACAAAGATATGTGCCAAGGGACATACTTTTATCATTTCTATCTTCCAAACAGTATAGGATTTCTACTTCCCAGTAAACTCGATTTCCTCTGCTTCAAGACCACAGATTGGACTCATATGTCTCCCCTTGGCTCTCTGCTTTCTTCCTTGCTTCCTTCAACCTGCCTTGCTTTGTTCCCAGAGGGTAGTCTTCAGGGTTGTGACATGGTACTTTATCTTCAATACTCCTTTGCTTAGAAAGTTCTTCCCTGTGAGCTTTTTCATACTTCTTCCCCTTTTACTGTGTGTCTCTTTAAAATTACAACTACTTAAAAAATTAGTAGTCATATATGGATGTGAGAGTTGGACCATAAAGAAAGCTGAATGCTGAAGAATTGATGCTTTTGAACTCTGGTATTGGAGAAGACTCTTGAGAGTCCCTTGGACAGCAAGGAGATCCAACCAGTCCATCCTTAAGGAAATCAGTCCTGAATGTTCATCGGAAGGCCTGATGCTGAAGCTCAGCCTGGAAGAGGTGCTGTTCCTCTTCTCCTCAGTCATCCTCAGCACGAGATAGCATATGCTGTGTGAGTTATACAGTGCATTTGCTGGCCTAATGTGTTCACATTTTGGTGCTGAGCTTTAGTGTTTGGGAGAGGTTTAAGGGTATCCTAGATATTTTGGAGGAATATCCTGTAAAATATTCATTTAAAATTTACACTCTGAGACCTAAAATGCCACGCATATTTCAATTTTCCTCCAAGTGCTAAATATATAGTGTTTGATATTTCAGGTAACAGTTGGGATATTCTACAGTGATATGATACTAGATAAGAAAAAGAGGAAGAATACAAAATAGATGCTATCAACTTTATAAGAAAAAGAACAAGAATATAAAATAATTGATAGCAGCTTTCATAGAGAGTTTATTTTCTTATTTTTAAGTATGAACATTGCCTCACATGAACCCAGTGGCTGCTCTCTCAACCTCTGCTCTGATTACTGCAATTACAGTTGTTCACAGTTGTACTGATATTTTGAAACTAAAGACAGTCAAGGAGGGGCTAGGGCAAAAGATAGTTTTCTAGTACCACCTTGTGGCCAACTTATTGATATACATTTTAAGCTGATTACTATGTAGGCAGGAAGGTAGATACATATAGAGAGAATTAGCAAAATATTTTTGATGTATATGTAAATATACTTGTAATAAATGATAGAGCTGGAAGAAATTTCACAATTACTGAACACTTAGGTATTGGGGAAAGATTTCATTACATAGATTTTGACATGCTGGACTTAATTTCTTTGTAATTAACTTAATTTCAGTTAATTCAGTGGCCCCTATTCCACCCTTAGGCTTGCTTTTAAACTATGGAGGACTTAAGGGGTGTCATGGCATTAGAAAATGTGGGAACGGTTTCTGGTCTTTTGTCGTCTTATTACTTGTTCTGAGCTGCACAATACCTGCAGGTCTGGTGTATATCTCTGCCAATCCTGGGCTCCTTTTGGACACCAGGTATCTGGTGTTCTGTGCCACATTGAGTCCCACCTGCCCAGATACCCTGTACCACCACTCTTTCCCAGGCTGCCCCCCTGGGCTCCACCTGAGAAAGGAGCACAGGTCAGGCTCCTCTAGGGTCTCCCAGACCACGTGGAGACCATGTTTCTGTTTTGTCCTCCTCTAGGAGGATAGAGCTCAAGATCCTTTTTATTTCTTACTTTCCTATTTTTTTAAATTAAAAAAATACTTTTGCTATTATTTTCTCCCATTCAGAAGGCTGTCTTTTCACTTTGCTTATATTTTCCTTTGTTGTGCAGAAGCTTTTAATTTTGATTAGATCCCATTTATTTATTTTTGCTTTAATTTCCAGAATTCTGGGGGGTGGATCATAGAGGATCCTGCAAATGAAGCAACTGACAAACAACTAATCTCAAAAATATACAAGCAACTTATGCAGCTCAATTCCAGAAAAATAAATGACCCAATCAAAAAATGGGCCAAAGACCTAAATAGACATTTCTCCAAAGAAGACATACGGATGGCTAACAAACACATGAAAAGATGCTCAACATCACTCATTATCAGAGAAATGCAAATCAAAACCACAATGAGGTACCACTTCACACCAGTTAGAATGGCTGCGATCCAGAAGTCTGCAAGCAATAAATGCTGGAGAGGGTGTGGAGAAAAGGGAACCCTTTTACATTGTTGGTGGGAATGCAAACTAGTACAGCCACTATGGAGAACAGTGTGGAGATTCCTTAAAAAATTGCAAATAGAATTGCCTTATGACCCAGCAATCCCACTGCTGGGCATACACACCGAGGAAACCAGAATAGAAAGAGACACATGTACCCCAATGTTCATCGCAGCACTGTTTATAATAGCCAGAACGTGGAAACAACCTAGATGTCCATCAGCAGATGAATGGATAAGAAAGCTGTGGTACATATACACAATGGAGTATTACTCAGCCATTAAAAAAAATACATTTGAATCAGTTCTAAGGAGATGGATGGAACTGGAGCCGATTATACAGAGTGAAGTAAGCCAGAAAGAAAAACACCAATACAGTATACTAACGCATATATATGGAATTTAGAAAGATGGGGACGATGACCCTGTATGCGAGACAACAAAAGAGACTCAGATCTATAGAGAGAACTTTTGGACTCTGGGGGAGAGAGAGAGGGAGAGGGTGGGATGAGATGGGAGAATGGCATTGCAACATGTATACTATCAAGTAAGAAACGAATTGCCAGTTGATATCAGATGCAGAATGCAGGATGCTTGGGACTGGTGCAAGGAGAGGATCCAGAGGGAGGGCATGGGGTGGGAGGTGGGAGGGGATTCATGTTTGGGAACGCTTGTACACTCGTGGTGAATTCATGTCAATGTTTGGCAAAACCAATACAGTAATGTAAAGTAAACTAAAGTTAAAATAAAAATTAAAAAAAAAAAACTTTCGTCCGTGCTGTGCAGCATGCCCGACTTACTTCCCAGACCAAGGATTAGCCTGTGCCCGCTGCGGTGGAAGCGTGTAGTCCTAACCGCTGGAACTCCAGGGAATTCCTCCAGGATCCTTTTCAGTGACTCACTAGCATGTTAGTACGTGACTTCTTCCTCCCCCAAGTCTCCCCATTTCTTGCACCTCCCAGCCTCTAACAACCACCTTTCCACTCTCTGTTTCATTGAGTTTGACCTTATTTTTTTATATCTTAAAAAAAAAAAATCACCTTTAAGTGCTTATAATTCCACAAGCAATGTTTGTCTTTCTCTGTCTGGCTTATTTCACTTAGCATAACGTCCTCCATGTTCATCCATGTTGTTGCAAATGATAGAATTTCCTTATTTTTTAAAAAAATATTTCCTTACTTTTTAAAAAATGTGAATGACATCCCATTTTGTATATGTATATGTGTATATATATATATACATATATATATATATATATATATATATATACACGTACACATGCACCATATTTTCTTAATCCATTCATCCATCGACAAACATTTAGGTTGTCTCCTATAATGAAGGATGTTACAGTGAACACGGGAGTACAGATACCTTTTTCAGGTAATAGTTTTGTTTCCTTTGCATTTATACTTAGAAGTAGGATTGCTGGATCATATGGTGTGAAAAGTGTGTGCAAGTGTTAGTTGCTCAGTTGTGTCTGACTGCAGCCCCATGGACTGTAGCCCGCCAGGCTCCTGTGTCCATGGAATTGTCCAGCCAAGAATACTGAAGTGGGTTGCCATTCCTTTCTCCAGGAGAACTTCCCAACCCAGGGATTGAACCTGGGTCTCCTGCATTGCAGGCAGATTCTTTACCATCTGAGCCACCAGGGAAGCCAAATTGGTATTTCTGTTTTTAATTTCTGAGAGGCAACAATTCTCTTGTCCACAGTGGCTGTACCAGTTAATATTTCCATCATTCATGTACCTGCTGGCTGTTTGTATGTCTTCATACAAATGAAGAAATGCTTTTTCAGGTGTTCTGCCCATTTTTACTTGGGTTATTTGTTGTTTTCCTAGTAAGTTATGTGAGCTTCTTATATATTTTGAATATGAACCCCTTATGGAATATATGATTTGCAAATATTTTCTCCCATTTCATAGGTTGCCTTTTCATTTCATTGATTGTTTCCTTTGCAGAGAAGAAGATTTTTAGATTGATGTAGTCACACTGATTTTAATTATTATTTTTGCTTTTGTTACCTAATTCAAACAATCATTGCCAAGGCCACTGTCAAACAGATTAGTCCATTTGTTTTATTCCAGGAGATGTATAGTTTCATGTCTTATGTTTAAATCTTTAATCCATTTTGAATTGGTTTTCCTGTATAGTACAAGATAAGAATTTACTTTCTTTGTTTTGCTTGTGGTTGTCCAGTTTTCTCAACACCATTTATAATTAGAATACTCCTGTAAGGAAGAGCTGTCCTTTCCCTCATTTATTTATATATCCAATTATATATTAATATTACTTTGGGCTCATGGATGTTTATTTTATGGGTTGTATTCTAATACCATCATTATTTTATCAGTCAAATTATACCAGCACTAACTCTTAGGAAGGAGCTCCTTGAGGTTGTCTCTTGCGTTCTTTTGATAAGACCTCTGTTTTGAGCAATTCCTTACTTTCTGATACATAAAGATGTTTCAGGTGCATCTTGTTCTGTCCTTTCCAAGCCCTAGAATCAAGCATTTTTAAGGGAGCCTTGGTTCCTTTTACTGGAGAGTGGTATTTAGAAACTAGGATATGAATGCTAGGTGCACTCAAAGGTATTGGGATGTCATTGCTTCTAGGCCATCTCAGTGTTTACACTCACACACACACACTTATTTTTGTCTATCTATCCCTCTGTGTATATACATTAAGAGCCAGATACTGCTAATTCGAATCCAGTACCACAGACCTCATTCTGATTTTCCCACTTATTTGTAATTCCTTCTTCCAAAATCCAGCTGCGGATTAGAGAAGAGGGAAAATCACAGGAGAGAGAAGGTAAATCACTTCTGTAAACATTCCGCTGGCTAGAACTTAGCCATTTGGCTTCACAATTTCAAAACAAAAATAGAGGCAGACACATGAGAGGATATGGGAGAAATATGGTCTAGTGTTCTTAGAAAGAAGAGGAGAAACATGAAAACTTATGAGCATGAACATTCTTTGCCATATACATGGTGCCACACAAATATTGTAATTTTCAACGTGTGCTATGAAGTGGAAAAGTTTGGAAAGTACTAATCTAGAGAGACTCAATGATTTGTAACAATTAAGGATCCACTAGATTTCTTCCAATTAAATGATGTTATCTAATTAGGGTTGAGCACAACAATTTTACTGTTCAGTTCAGTTCGGTTCAGTCCCTCAGTCGTGTCCTCCCCTTTGTGACCCCATGAATCACAGCACGCCAGGCCTCCCTGTCCATCACCAACTCCCGGAGTTCACTCAAACTCATGTCCATCTAGTCAGTGATGCCATCCAGCCATCTCACCCTCTGTCGTCCCCTTCTCCTCCTGCCCCCAATCCCTCCCAGCATCAGAGTCTTTTCCAATGAGTCAACTCTTTGCACGAAGTGGCCAAGGTATTGGAGTTTCAGCTTCAGCATCAGCCCCTCCAATGAACACCCAGGACTAATCCCCCTTAGGATGGACTGGTTGGATCTCCTTGCAGTCCAAGGGACTCTCAATGCAAACTAGTACAGCCACTATGGAGAACAGTATGGAGATTCCTTAAAAAATTGCAAATAGAATTGCCTTATGACCCAGCAATCCCACTGCTGGNAAAAAAAAAAAAAAGAAAGAAAAAAAAAAAGAAAGAAAGAAAAAAAAAGAGTCTTCTCCAACACTACAGTTCAAAAGCATCAATTCTTCGGCACTCAGCTTTCTCTATAGTCCAACTCTCATATTCATACATGACCACTGGAAAAACCATAGCCTTATTATTATTATTATTAGGGAATATTTTTGAAAAGTAAATAATAGAGTTAGTGGAAAAACATCAAAACTCAAGGGTAATAAGTAGCTCAAGGTTTCAATTCAGAACACATATTCTTACCTTAATCTCTAAGACAAATAGAAATCTGAGTGTTTATGTATATAAGCCTATTCGTTGTGTTAGGTTTTTGGGTTTATTTTCTAAGGTATCATTATTTATGACTCTGTGACATCCTGTGAAATCTGTAAGAAAGTGACTAACATGGTAGAATAATAATTACCCTTTAACAGATACTGGGTTGCCAATTCAAATTCTATATGGATGTATTAGGAGTTGTGTGGCCTTTTCTACTTTAGTGAAGGAGACAGTTACTTTCTGTGGCTTACTTTCTAATTTCTTATGAAGTCTTAATGCGCCTTCTGGGAATTAAAATATTCTACCCTCAAAGATAGCTGTTCTTCCCCTTTTAGTGTGACCATATTTCTGTTACTTGCTTGTGGAAAATTGGACATATTTACTTGAGATAAATTAATTATCTGAACTAAACAGACCTGCAAGTTAGTACCTGGTATAAGGGACTATTTAATTAATAAAGAATATTTGATCATTCAATTTGAACTGAAATTATATTTCATTTTAAAACATAGAAAATCACATAACAACTCTGTTTATCTGGAGGTCCAAGAATGACTTTTATGAAGAAGGAAAACCAGTATGCCTATGTCTTCTGTTATTATGTAGGAAAAAATAGTTTACATTCTAAGTCTTGTAGGTTATTTTTTTAAAAAACAAATTTACTGAGGTATAATTGACATACAATAATAGTACATATATTGACAGTGTATAATTTTAAAAGTTTTGATATATGTATACATAAGTGAAACCATCACCCAAATCAAGGTAATGAATATATCCATCACCCCAGAGTTTCCTCATGTCCCTTTGAAATTCCTTCCTCTCTACGCTATCCCTAGGCAACAACTGATCTTGCTTTCTGTCACTGTAGATTAGTTTACACTTTCTAGAGTGTTGCATGAATGAAATTATATAGCTGTACTCTTTTTGTCTGACTTCTTTTATTTGGTATAGTTATTTTGATGCTCATCCATGTTGCTGTGTGTAACAATAGCTCATTCTTTTTATAGTTGGGCAGTATTGCACCGTATGCCTGTATCACCATTTCTTTATCCATACACCTGCAGATGAATATTTGTATTCTTTCCAGTGTTTGGGCTATTATGAACAAAGCTGCTATGAACATTTGTGCTCTTGTCTTTGTGCAGATACATGCTTCTGTTTTTCTTGGGTAAATACCTAGGAATAGAATGGCTGGATTTTTTGGTAGCTATATGTTTTGTGTTCTAGTTAATTACTTTCGGCTATGCTCAGTCTTTGTTGCTATGCGTGGGTTTTCTCTGGTTGCAGGGAGTGGGGCTTCCTCTCTAGCTGTGGCGTGCAGGCTTCTCACTGTGGTGCTTCAGGAGTTGGCGGCTCTCGGGCTCTAAAGCACAGGCTCAACAGCTATGACACCCAGGCTTAGCTGCTGTGCGGCATGTGGGATCTTCCTGGATCAGGGCTCGAACTCATGTCTCCTGCATTGGCAGATTCTTTACCACTGAGCCACCAGGGAAACCCTGTGTTTTATTTTTTAAAGAAACTGCCATACTGTTCCAAAGTGGTTTGTTTCCCATCTTAGAATATGAAAATTCCAATTCCTCAGCTTGCTCTCTGATAATCTGTAAAAATCAGTTAATTTTAGGTTTAGACATACTGATCAGTATGTAGTGGCATCCCTTGGGGGATTTAAGATGCATTTTTCTAATGATGAATGATATTTAGCAATTTTAATGTATTTATTTGCCACCCATATAACTTCTTTGGTCAAGTGTTTATTCAAACTTTGCCCAGTTTAAAATATTTGGTTGTTTGTTTTCTTATATGGTATTTGGGGGTTATTCATATATTCTGGACATATCTTTTATCAGATATATGATTTGTAAATATTTTCCCCCAGTCTGTGTTTTATCTTTTAAAAATGTCTTTGAAAGAACAAAAGTTCTTAACTTGGATGAAATCCAATTTAGCAGTTTTTTCCTTTAATGATTTGTGCTTTTTGGTGTTATATCTTAAAAAAAATCTTTGTCTAACCCAAGGTCACAAAGATTTTCTTTGATGTATCCTTAGATAAGTTCTATAGTTTTAGTTTTTATACTTAGGCAATGCCTATAATCCATTTTGAGTTAATTTTTTATATGGAGTGAGATAAGGTTTGGAATTATTTGCATTTGGCCATTCAGTTTCAGCACCATTTGTTGAAAAGCTCAGCTTTCCTCCAGTGTGTTAGCTTTTACCTATGTCAAGAATCAGCTGTCCAAATATATATGGGTTTATTTTTAAACTCTATTTTGTAGCAATGATCTATTTGTTCACATTTATGTCAGCATCACACTATCTTGTTTTCACAAGATAGCTTATTGTAGCTTTTTAATAAGTCTGTAAATCAGATTGTGGTAGCCCTCAAACGCTTTTTTCTACTTAAAGTTGTTTTGGGTATTTTAGTGCATTCCCACATGAAGCATCAGCTTGTTACTGTTCTAGAAAAAAATTGTGCTGGGTTCCAGAAAAACGTTTATTTCTGCATTATTGACTGTGCCAAAGCCTTTGACTATGTGGATCACAACAAACTCTGAAAAATTTTGAAAGAGATGGGAATACCAGACCTCCTGACCTGCCTCCCGAGAAATCTATACGTAGATCAGGAAGCAACAGTTAGAACTGCACATGGAATAACAGACTGGTTCCAAACAGGGAAAAGAGTACATCAAGGCTGTATCTTATCCTCTGCTTATTTAACTTATATGTGGAGTACATCATGAAAAATGCTGGGCTGGATGAAGCACAAGCTGGAATCAAGATTGCCAGGAGAGAAATATCAATAACCTCAGATATGCAGATGACACCACCCTTATGGCAGAAAGTGAAGAAGAACTAAAGAGCCTCTTGATGAAAGTGAAAGAGGAGAGTGAAAAAAATTGGCTTAAAGCTCAACCTTCAGAAAACTAAGATCATGGCATCTGGTCCCATCACTTCATGGCAAATAGATGGGGAAACGAGGCTGACTTTATTTTGGGGGCTCCGAAATCACTGCAGATGGTGATTGCAGCCATTAAATTAAAAGACGCTTACTCCTTGGAAGGAAAGTTATGACCAACCTAGATAGCATGTTAAAAAGCAGAGACATTACTTTGCCAATGAAGGTCCATCTAGTCAAGGCTATGGTTTTTCCAGTTGTCATGTATGGATGTGAGAGTTGGACTATAAAGAAAGCTGAGTGCCAAAAAATTGATGCTTTTGAACTGTGGTGTTGGAGAAAACTTTTGAGAGTCCCTTGGACTGCAAGGAGATCCAACCAGTCCATCCTAAAGGAAATCAGTCCTGAATATTCATTGGAAGGAGTGATGCTGAAACTGAAACTCCAATACTTTTGGCCATCTGATGCGAAGCACTGACTCATTGAAAAGACCCTGATGCTGGGGAAGATTGAAGGCAGGAGGAGAAGGAGATGACAGAGGATGAGATGGTTGGATGGCATTACCGACTGGATGGACATGAGTTTGAGTAAGCTCCAGGAGTTGGTGATGGACAGGGAGGCCTGGCGTGCTGCAGTCCGTGGGGTCGCAAAGAGTCAGACATGACTGAGCGACTGAACTGAACTGAACTAATGCTGATAAGAGGAAAATTGCTATCTTATTTCTACTGAGTTTTCTCATCCCTAAACACAGTATATGTTTTCATTTGTTTAAGTGTTTAATTTTTCTCAGAAATGTTCTCTTCTAGTGTTAGGGTTTTTAAACAATTTGGAGTAGGATAATTTTCTTTCTTTCTTAGGCATGTTTTGTTAGTTGTTTGCAGCTAATTGCAGTGAAAAGTGAGGTCAAAATGAAAATGAAACATAGCACTTCAACTCATCCCTCACTGGCCAGAACTAATCAAATGTTTCCAGCCAACTGCAACAGGGCCAGGGAGGACAATTATGAGACATCCCTGGAAAGGAAAAAACTAGAAATATTTGATGAAATCATTGTTGACTGAAAAACTATCTTTTGTTGCCTACACAACAGTCATTCTCCACCTTTTTTAAGTTGCTACGAGAACATAAATTTAGTCCATTTTCTTCTAGGTGACCACCTTGTTCAACATAGACCAGACCTTTCACGTTCGTTGTTCAGTCGCTCAGTTGTGTCCTACTCTTGTGACCCCATGACTGCAGCATACCAGGCTTCCCTGTCCTTCATTACTCCCAGAGCTTGCTCAAACTCATGTCTGTTGAATTGGCAATGCCATCCAACCATCTCATCCTTTGCCATGGTAATCCCATTTTTCTTTACTGGTTATTGGGTTAGCCATGTTGTGACTAGGATACATATTTCTGGAACTTCTAGGAAAGTTTATCTTAAAAAGAAAAATCAGACAGGAGGCACTTGTCTTTATCTCGGGCTTTGAAATGATTTGCTTACTTGGACCTACAACCAAAACAGTAGTGTCAAGCCCTAAGGAGGCAGGCTGGTAAGGTGAACAGATTCTGCATGACTGACAACATGGGCATGCAACACGGAAATAATCAATTCTGGAACCACCCTTTCCTGTGACTTTGTGCTACCTTAGATAAGAAATGTCCTTATTTGGGCCCCTCCCCACCTTTTTTTAAACTTAGGTTTCCTGTTACTTGAAATTAAAAGCATCTAGCTGTTAGTGCTGACTGTTAAGGATGATCCAAGAATTGTAATAAGTACTTAATTGGCATAAAGGTAATGTAGTCTAACTTAATTCCTATAATATTAATAACAATGTGGATCAGGAAGATCCCCTGGAGAAGGAAATGGCAACCCAAGATACCTAAGAATTTCCAATTTTTGGAGGAGTCAGAAGGAAAATATAATTGTTTTGTTTATAACGTTTAATTTTACCAAAGTATTGTCTTAGTTAGTTTGAGAGGAAGGTTTTCCCTACTCTCTGAAAATCTAAGATTCAAACCCATAATTTTTCAGATAGAAACCATAAAAGTTATAAGCATATTCGCTGGTTCATTCAGTCCTTTTGTTAACTTTTGTGAAGTCATCAGGTTTTCTATTAGAATACCAGGACATATCAGAATGTTAAGAACTCCATATAATTTCTAGGATATCTGTATTAGTAATTTTCAGTTCAGTTCAGTCACTCAGTTGTGTCCGACTCTTTGCGACCCCATGAATCGCAGCACGCCAGGCCTCCTTGTCCATCACCAACTCCTGGAGTTCACTCAGATTCATGTCCGTCGAGTCAGTGATGCCATCCAGCCATCTCATCCTCTGTCTTCCCCTTCTGCTCCTGCCCCCAATCCCTCCCAGCAGCAGAGTCTTTTCCAATAAGTCAACTCTTCGCATGAGGTGGCCAAAGTACTGGAGTTTCAGCTTTAGCATCATTCCTTCCAAAGAAATCCCAGGGATGATCTCCTTCAGAATGGACTGGTTGGATCTCCTTGCAGTCCAAGGGACTCTCAAGAGTCTTCTCCAACACCACAGTTCAAAAGCATCAATTCTTTGGCACTCAGCCTTCTTCACGGTCCAACTCTCACATCCGTACATGACTACTGGAAAAATCATACCCTTGACCAGACGGACCTTTGTTGGTAAAGTAATGTCTCTGCTTTTGAATATACTACCTAGGTTGGTCATACCTTTTCTTCCAAGGAGTAAGCATCTTTTAATTTCATGGCTGCAGTCACCATCTGCAGTGATTTTGGAGCCCAAAAATATAAAGTCTGACACTGTTTCCACTGTTTCCCTATCTATTTCCCATGAAGTGATGGGACCGGATGCCATGATCTTCGTTTTCTGAATGTTGAGCTTTAAGCCAACTTTTTCACTCTCCTCTTTCACTTTCATCAAGAGGCTTTTTAGTTCCTCTTCACTTTCTGCCATAAGGGTGGTGTCATCTGCATATCTGAGGTTATTGATATTTCTCCCGGCAATCTTGATTCCAGCTTGTGTTTCTTCCAGTCCAGCGTTTCTCATGATGTACTCTGCATAGAAGTTAAATAAGCAGGGTGACAATATACAGCCTTGACGTACTCCTTTTCCTATTTGGAACCAGTCTGTTGTTCCATGTCCAGTTCTAACTGTTGCTTCCTGACCTGCATACAGATTTCTCAAGAGGCAGGTCAGGTGGTCTGGTATTCCCATCTCTCTCAGAATTTTCCACAGTTTATTGTGATCCACACAGTCAAAGGCTTTGGCATAGTCAATAAAGCAGAAATCGATGTTTTTCTGGAACTCTCTTGCTTTTTCCATGATCCAGTGGATTTTGGCAATTTGATCTCTGGTTCCTCTGCCTTTCCTAAAACCAGCTTGAACATCAGGGAGTTCACGGTTCACGTATTGCTGAAGCCTGGCTTGGAGAATTTTGAGCATTACTTTACTAGCATGTGAGATGAGTGCAATTGTGCGATAGTTTGAGCATTCTTTGGCATTGCCTTTCTTTGCGATTGGAATGAAAACTGACCTTTTCCAGTCCTGTGGCCATTGCTGAATTTTCCAAATTTGCTGGCATATTGAGTGCAGCACTTTCACAGCATCATCTTTCAGGATTTGAAATAGCTCAACTAGAATTCCATCATCTCCACTAGCTTTGTTCGTAGCTATGCTTTCCAAGGCCCACTTGACTTCACGTTCCAGGATGTCTGGCTCTAGATTAGTGATCACACCATCATGATTATCTGGGTCGTGAAGATCTTTTTTGTACAGTTCTTCTGTGTATTCTTGAAACCTCTTCTTAGTATCTTCTGCTTCTGTTAGGTCCAGACCATTTCTGTCCTTTAACGAGCCCATCTTTGCATGAAATGTTCCCTTGGTATCTCCAATTTTCTTGACGAGATCTCTAGTCTCTCCCATTCTGTTGTTTCCCTCTATTTCTTTGCACTGATCGCTGAAGAAGGCTTTCTTATCTCTTCTTGCTATTCTCTGGAACTCTGCATTCAGATGCTTATATCTTTTTTTGTCTCCTTTGCTTTTCACCTCTCTTCTTTTCACAGCTATTTGTAAGGCCTCCTCAGACAGCCATTTTGCTTTTTTGCATTTCTTTTCCATGGGGATGGTCTTGATCCCTGTCTCCTGTACAGTGTCACGAACCTCATTCCATAGTTCATCAGGCACTCATCTATCAGATCTAGGCCCTTAAATCTCGGATTTATTACTCATTTGATAATCTTTTTCATGTAACTTAACCAACCAAATAAACACAGTTTAATATCTCTCTTTGAGATGTTTTAGGGGCCCTCTGAAGCACCCCAAAGTTAGCTAGAGGTCAAAGGAACTTCAGAAGAATTCAATTTGGGAAGTTTTATCAAAAAGATCAATTAAAAGCATTTAGAACATTTGGTCAGAGTTAGTCAGTGTTGATGGGTGTATCATTTAGCTTGTTGATATGTCACAACAGGCCTAAATATCAAGGCTCAAGGTCTAGTGAAAGTCAGCTGGGCCATCTTGGACCTAGTTGACTCTAACCAGTTTTCCTATGGGTGTGTCATTCCTAACAAAATCCATTTATCTAGCTAATTGTAATCCAATTTTAGAAAATCTTGATCATGTATAACTCTTTAGTATTTTTCACACCTTTTTCTTTCTTTCTTTTTTTTTTATACCAAAACACACTTCCAACTTTCCTTTAGCAACCAAGAACTAACGTTTATATTAGCATTTTATAGAATGGTGAGCGTAAATACCAGTGATAATTTCTAAAACCCTTACTTTCTTAGAACATTTTAGTATGGCACCAAATATTATTCATTTATAGTCCCAAATCTCTTTAGTTTCTCTGTAAAAGGAAATTAGTGTTTAGTAGTAAATGTTTTAAAATCTTACTTTATTTGGAAATAACCTAACTATTCAATAGACTTCCAACACTTAGCACACTTAGCACAACCCTTAGAAATTTAAGTTATGCCAAATCTGGAGAGACTATTTTAGACAGATATTTCTAAAGAATAATTATTCTCAATAGAGTTTATATAAAAGCTCATATCTCATTTACATTTTTTAGAAGTTTCTTCACTTGAGGTAATTTCCTTGTTGACAAACTTGTAACAGATATAATATTTAACTTATATTAAACCTAGGTACAATGAAAATATTCTATTTGGTGTTAATTACTATAAGACACGTCTATATTAGATAGGTCAACAAGCAAATATTAACATCAGGTATTTAATACTGAATATTTCCCAGTTCACATGAACCTGGAATTTATTGTTTAATTTAGAATTATTTGATTTGTAAGTGCTTACCTTTTTTTAAGCCAAATAAATAGAGCTCATTTACAAATTAACCTCAAAAATATTACCCAGAGACAACCAAGACATATTTAGACAGACACAGTGCAAGATCTATTCAAGTCTTTTTTCCCGTTTTCCTCAGTGTCAGGAGTTAGAGATGATCTAGATAAGTGTTCCTGAGAGCCCTGGTCTCAAGGCACAGGGAAAGAAAATCAAGTTCTAACAAAATGGCGACAGGTCTAAACCAAATGGTGGCCAAACAAAGCAAAAGGGCCATCAAAAATCACAACACAGAACACAGAGTTAACACACACATATAAACCTGGCAGTCCTCATCAAAGTGAAAGTGAAAGTGAAGTCGTGTCTGACTCTTTTGTGACCCATGGACTCTAGCCCACCAAGCTCCTCCATCCATGGAATTCTCCAGGCAAGAATACTGGAGTGGGTTGCTATTTCCTTCTCCAGGGGATCTTCTTGACCCAGGGATCAAACCCAGGTCTCCTACATTGCAGGCTGATCCTTTAACCTCTGCGCCACCAGGGAAGCCCTTAAATACAAGAATACAGTCTCTCAGAAGACCTCAAAGATTTCAAGGGAGGAAAGGAAGCCAGGTTGAAAGGAGAAGGGGGAGGAGGTGGGAGAAGGGGGCAAAAGGGGTGGCCTTACAGACGTCTCCTGCCACCTACAGATACCCAGGCGTTACGGGACTTTTCCTTGGGCTTCCAGAGAAGGGAGGACTGGAACTCCCTTCAGAAATCAGATCAGACCAGAACCAGAATTCGAGTTCTCTGCCAAGAGGAGGTGATCAGTCTCCAATCCTCAGCTCAGGCTGAGGGGTCCTTCAACCAGATTCCTGCATTCAGGACCTGGGGACTAGAAAAACAGGGAAGGATAGGAAGGGTTAAGGAGAGGAAAGAGAGAGGGAAGGGGAGAGAGGTCAATAAAGTCTCTTGTTCCTTACCCGGTCGGGCCACTCTGGCCAGTTGTCCATGTCAGGAGGAGACCAGGGACAAAAGGGTCCCAGTTGCAGCCAATGGGTCTGGTCCATTGGCAGGCAAGCTGGCCCCTGAGTACCCCAAGTGGTTAGGATGTCAGTCTCAGTGAAGAGTCCCTGCCAGAGTCACCATTTGTTGCAGGAAAGTGGACCCCTTCCAGGGCCTGAAACTGGGCTCTTGTCTAACACCCAGAAATGAATTGTCCTCAAAGACTCATCTGCTGATAAAGCAAAAGATTTTATTGGGAAAGGGCATCCGGGTGGAGAGCAGTAGGGTAAGGGAACCCAGGAGAACTGCTCTGCCACGTGGCTGGCAATGTTGGGTTTTATGGTGATGGGATTAGTTTCCGGGTGGTCTTTGGCCAATCATTCTAATTCAGAGTCTTTCCTGGTGGTGCACGCATCGCTCAGCCAAGATGGATGCTAGCGAGAGGGATTCTGGGAAGTGGACGGACATGCAGTGTCTCCTTTGGACCTTTCCTGAACTCTTCCGGTTGGTGAGGGCTTATTAATTCGGTATTCCTTATCAGGATCTCCTGTCATAAAACAACTCATGCAAATGGTTACTATGGTACCTGGCCAGGGTGGGCGGTTTCAATCAGTGTGCTTCCCCTAACAGAAGGTCTTGTAGATCTTCATAGAACCATTCAACTTCAGCTTCTTCAGCATTACTGGTCTGGTCATCAACTTGGTTTAGTGTGACACTGAATGGTTTGCCTTGTAAATGAACAGCAATCATTCTGTCATTTTTGAGACTGCATCCGAGTACTGCATTTCGGACTCTTGTTGACTATGATGGCTACTCCATTTCTTATAAGGGTTCCTGACCACAGTAGTAGATGTAACAGTCATCTGAGTTAAATTCACCCATTCCAGTCCATTTTAGTTCACTGATTCCTAAAGTGTCGATGTTTACTCTTGCCATCTCCTGTTTGATCACTTCCAATTTGCCTTGATTCATGGACCTAACATTCCAGGGTCCTATGCAATATTCCTCTTTACAGCATCTGACTTTACTTCCATTACCTGTCACATCCACAACTGGGTGGTATTTTTTGCCTTGACTTTGTCTCTTCATTCTTTCTGGAGTTATTTCTCCACTGATCTCCAGTACCATAAGGGGCACCTACCGATCTGTGAGCTCATCTTTCAGTGTCCTATCTTTTTGTCTTCTCATACTGTTCATGGGGTTCTCAAGGCAAGCATACTGAAGTGGTTTGTCATTCCCTTCCCAGTGAACCACATTTTGTTAGAACTCTCCACCATGATCTGTCCATCTTGGGTGGCCCTACAGGGCATGGATCACAGTTTCATTGAGTTAGACAAGGCTGTGGTCCTTGTGATCAGTTTGGTTAGTTTCCTGTGATTGTGGTTTTCAGTCTATCTGCCCCTCTGTTGGAAAAGGATAAGAGGCTTATGGAAGTTTCCTGATGGGAGAGACTGACTGAGGGGAAAATTGGGTCTTGTTCTGATGGCTGGGGCCATGTCCAGTAAATCTTTAATCCAATTTTATGCTGATGGGTGGGGCTGTGTTCCCTCTCTGTTATTTGCTGCTGCTAAGTCGCTTCAGTCGTGTCCGACTCTGTGTAACCCCATAGATGGCAGCCCACCAGGCTACCCCGACGCTGGGATTCTCCAGGCAAGAACACTGGAGTGGGTTGCCATTTCCTTCTCCAATGCATGAAAGTGAAAAGTGAAAGTGAAGTTGCTCAGTCGTGTCCGCCTCTTCACGACCCCATGGACTGCAGCCTACCAGGCTCCTCCACCCATGGGATTTTCCAGGCAAGAGTACTGGAGTGGGGTGCCATTGCCTTCTCCCCTCTGTTATTTACCTGAGGCCAAACTATGGTGGAGGTAATGAAGATAATGGCTTCTTCCTTCAAAAGGTCCCATGCAGGCCCTGCTACACTCAGTGCCCCCAGCCCTTCAGCAGGCCACTGCCCACCCCTGACGAATCTATCAAATTGTATTAGGATTCCAAGAATTATGAAGAAAATTTCTAGAGGATAGAGATGACAAATCTTAATTACAAGTTATATTATGTAATATGGAAAATCAATAAATAATTATTGTATGACCATACAGTTCTTGCTGCTGATGAAATATTGACAAACAAGATAAACAAGGTTCCTGCTCCTAAAAGCCTTATGTTGTAGTGGGAAGAGCAAATAATAAATATATAAATAAGGTAATTTCAAACAATAGTAAATGATAATGGATTACTGTGGGAAAGCCTATCTAGGTAAGGGATAATGACGATGGCTTTAATGATGAGAAAGAGGCATCCATATGAGGTATTGGGAGGGAGACTGTCATGTGCAGGAAGAAACTGTTCAAGTGGAAAGTTTCCCTGATAGTAATGAGCTTGATATGTTCAAGGGACAGGAATGAATCAGTGCATTTGAGCACTGTGAGGATGAGAATGGTCACAGATGAGCCTTATGGAGGTAGACGGATGCCAGATCATGCAGTCTTAAGGGTCTTAGTAAGGAAATGAGGGTATTTTAGAGTTGCAGTGGGGACTGATAAGAGTGCTTTGTGTAGGGATGTTATCCAACTTGGCTTGTACAGTTGTCTCGCTGTCTGCAGGGAGTTGGTTCCAGGACCCCTTGAGGATACAAAAATCCAAGTCCCTCATATAAAATGGCACTGAGTGAAAGTTGCTCAGTCATGTCTGACTCTTTGTGACCCCATGGACTATACAGTCCTGGAATTCTCCAGGTCAGAATACTGGAGTTGGTAGCCTTTCCCTTCTTCAAGGGATCTTCTGGACCCAGGAATCAAACCAGGGTCTCCTGCATAGAAGGAGGATTGTTTACCAACTTGAACTATCAGGGAAGCCCTTAAAATAGTGGTAGTATTTGCATATAACCTATACACATCCTGTTATATACTTAGAATCATCTCTAAATCACATATAATACCTAACTATGTACTGTGTACATAGTTGCAATGCATAGTAAATTCAAGTTTTGCTCTTTGGAACTTTCTGAATTGAAAAAAAAATTGGTTTAGTGTTTGGTTGAAACAGTGGATAAGGAACTTAATGTGTTTTAAAAAAGATCATTCTAGTTGCTTTCTGGAGAATGGATAATAGGAAGACCAGAGTGGAAGCAGTGTGGCTGGGTTTAGGTTTGTGTTAGTATAACTGTACAAATGCAAACGGACATTCTCATAATCTTCCTTGATTTTGCAGACTAAAGGTTCCATCTTCCTATTCCATTACCTCACATAGCACTTACAATTGCCATTTAATCATTTTTTTGGTTGTTGCCTGTTTTTCCCGTCTAGGGTTGCCAAATAAGGCCGCTCAGTTGAATTTGCATTTCAGATACTGAGTAATTCTTTACTCCTAGTATTCTTCTGTTCTCAGTTGTGTCCAACTAAAGACCGCAGCTGGCCACGCTCCTTTGTCCCCGGAATTCTACAGGCAAGAATACTGGAGTGGGTACTCATTCTCTTCCCCAGGATATCTTCCCAAGCCAGAAATCAAACCCCCTGCATCCCAGGTAGATTCTTTACTATCTGAGCCACTAGGGAAGCCCAGGGAATTCTTTAGTCTGTGTGCTCCCAAATATTGCATGGGAAAGCCCTATACCAAAATTTTGTTCTTTATCTGACATTCAGATAAATGGGGCATCTTGTATTTTCATTTACTAAATCTGGCAACACTACCCCCAATAGAACACAAACGCCTTGAGGGCAGGAACTCCTCCTGTCTGGTTTCCTAATGTCTATCTAGGAGCCCACACATGCTTACTGAATGAATTAACAAAGGATTTAACCACATAGCGATCGAATAAAAGCCCCTCGGTGAGGGTCTAGCTGAAGACCGGAGATAACCGGGAGAAACACAGCTGTCGGGCTGGAGACGGGTGCAGCGCCACCAGGCCCGGGCGGCCTGCGCGCTGAGGTCACGGGCGCAGGCTCCGGTGACGTCATCACGGCGGCGCTGTCTGCCGGGCTGGAGCTTCGCTGGTGCCGGCACCTCGCCGGCTGTTGTGGAGACCGAGGGCTTTCTGGTGCGCCCTGCGCAGCGCAGGCCGCCTGTGAGGCCGTCCGGCCCCGGCCAGGGCCCGTGAGGCACAGTCTCGCGGTCGTTGGCTGTCAGCCAGCAGGCCTGGCGGCTCTATCGCGGGGAGACCGTCTCCTCAGGGCCATGTCTAGGCCGAGCAGCGTCTCCCCGCGGCCGCCGGCTCCCGGTGGGGGCGGGGGCGGCCCCGCGCCCTGTTGCCCTGGGGGCGGCGGCCGTGCCAAGGGGCTGAAGGACATTCGTATAGACGAGGAGGTGAAGATCGCAGTCAATATCGCTCTGGAGCGCTTCCGCTATGGGGACCAGAGAGGTGAGGTTCCTGACAGGGACCCCGCCGGCTGCCCCACCTCCCGGAAGCCCGGCCCCTCGGTGGGCAGGGGCTGCCTGACGCGAGGGAGGGAAGACGGCCCGGCCCAGGCGAGGAGGGCGGGGGCGGAGGCCGGCGTGGTCGCCCTCTCCCGGGATGTGAGGAGCCGCAGAGAGCTGCGGGTCAGCCAAGTTTCGGGACGCTTCGTGGCATCCGAAAGCGAAAAAATCAGGTTGCTCCGTCGCAGGAGGCATTTCTTTCCCTAGAGAGAGGCCTTCCGGTAGCTTTGCCACAACTTTTAGGTATTGTTTAGCCCCTGCTTTTTTTTTTTCTTTTTTCTAAATCGAGGTAGGTTTAGTTTGAGTTAAGGAAGTAGAGGAGCGGGAGGAAACTACAGATAAATGAAGTGGCAACATGTAGTCCTTTGCTTAAATCCTGGAAGCATCACTATTGAACAGTTAAAAAAAAAAGGAGTTAAACTCCTGGTAGACAAAGCATCTTCCACACCTCTTAAGGTTAGAAAGCGACTTGAGTCACACAGTGCAGAACCAGCAGTCGACTTGTGATCAGTACAGTATATATTAAGTGCTCATTCTGATTGACCAACCTAGATAGCATGTTCAAAAGCAGAGACATTACTTTGCCGACTAAAGTCTGTCTAGTCAAGGCTATGGTTTTCCCTGTGGTCATGTATGGATGTGAGAGTTGAACTGTGAAAGAAGACTGAGCGTCGAACAATTGATGCTTTTGAACTGTGGTGTTGGAGAAGACTCTTGAGAGTCCCTTGGACTACAGGGAGATCCAACCAGTCCATTCTGAAGGAGATCAGCCCTGGGATTTCTTTGGAAGGAATGATGCTAAAGCTGAAAGTCCAGTACTTTGGCCACCTGATGCGGAGGAGTTGACTTATTGGAAAAGACTCTGATGCTGGGAGGGATTGGGGTCAGGAGGAGAAGGGGACGACCCAGGATGAGATGGCTGGATGGAATCACGGACTCGATGGACGTGAGTGTGAGTGAACTCCGGGAGATGGTGATGGACAGGGAGACCTGGCGTGCTGCCATTCATGGGGTGCAAAGAGTCAGACACGGCTGAGAGACTGAACTGAACTTACTCTGGAAGCTTAATTAAAAGCGTCTTAAAAAAAAAGAAGAAAACAGATATGAAGCCCCAGAAATACGCAACATATCCACATTTTACTATCTGAGACAGTAAAATATGAATTCTGTGCATTTTTGAAGGCAAAGACAATGGAATCTGATGCTGAGCGTTCATAATTCTTGAGCATACCTCATCATTGAAGAAATAAGCATTTTGTTAATTAAACAAGTAAGATAGTAAACTTCGTCAGTTTTTATAGGAGCTCAAGATTTCAGCACAAGTAAGAGTAGTAATCTTTGGTGAACATCATGTTCCTTTATCATATTTAGGTTTAAGTGTTACTGATACCAGAATTCTGATAGACATTAAGTGATTAATTAGTACAGGTATATCTGATTATTACAGTTTATTTTACTTTGCAGATTTTTAAAATAGTTTTTTCTTTTTTAAACAGTTGAAGGTTTGTGGCAATTCTCTGTTGTCAGATGATGGATAGCATATTTTATCAATATTTTTAAATTACTGTGTATACATTGTTTTTTAATACATAATGCTATTGCACATTTAACAGACTACAGTATAGTGTAACCATAAATAGGCCCAGGAACAAACCAGTATAGGCCCTGGAAACCAAAAATATTTGTATGACTTGCTTTATTATTTTTTATTATATTTGTTTTATTGCAAGGGTCTGGAACCAAACCCACAATCTCACTGAGGCATACCTGTATCTACTTTTCACATAAAATATGGTAAATGTGCTTATATGATTATATGATTTTTTTCAAATTTTATGAATATATGTGTACTGAAATATTTTGAAAGAAATTTGCCTATCAGCAAATGATGCTTTGTGGTTTTTTTTTTTTTCCATGTAGAAATGGAATTTCCTTCTTCTTTGACCAGTACAGAAAGAGCCTTTATTCATCGGTTGAGTCAGTCTCTTGGTTTGGTTTCTAAAAGTAAAGGGTAAGCTGATAAATTTTCTTAATTAAAAAAACTTTATTGAAAAAGAGAAATGTTTTTGGCTAAATAGTTAAACCGTTTTAGATTCACATCCTTAATTATATTGTATATAGAAGATCTGATTTATGTTTGTACCAAACTCGACTCTTTGCTTTTCTTCCTATCCCCCTTTTTTTGTTTTCCTTCTTTGGGAGAGGGTGGGAGAAGAAGGTCAATTTTAAGATGTTAGGAAAATGGTTTAAAAGTTGAAGTTGATTGCATTCAGAAAGATATTTTCTTTTTTTATAGAAACCAAAGATCTTTTTTTTTTCTTGAAGAATGGATAGCTTAAAATAATAAATACAATTATTAACAGAACTTATCTCTTTCAAAGCTACTGTACTATAATGGTATGCTTTAGGACACGTGCTTATTGTTTTCTTTTATACCAGGTCACAAAGCTGATGATTGTAAATGATTAAATGAAATGGAACTTATGTTCACTCCTGAGTAAAGATCTTTTTTTTTTTAATCTCCTAGAATTAACTTTGTTAATTTAGCAAATTAGTCTTTCTCTCTCTTTTTTTTTTTTCTTTTGTGCCTGGTATTATGGTTCCATTATACCTATTTGAGAGGTATGGAGAAAAGGGCAAGAAACCTGGATTCTACTCCCAGTCTCTCAGTGCTTCATTTTTTAGTTTGATCATGTCCCTTAACTTTAAATGCCAGTTTTTTTTTTAAATGTAAAAAAAAGAAAGAGTTAATCTCTTTGTGCTAGTTGAGATTTTGTGATCCTGCAGTTTATTTTGAGCTTCTTACTTGAGTTTTAAAAACAGATTGCAGAATTACTGTGTGATAATTTACAGTTGTTTTTCTGATCACTTTTTTTTTTATCCTTTTGAAATGAAGCTATGTGTGTTGGATTTTGTTTTTCATCTCCTTCTAGAGTTGAATTTACTTTGAATTGATTTTTTTTTTTTTAATAACTGTTCACCTTTTGGTGAAAATACTGTTGTTAGAATAGCACTTGTTTTGTGTTCTTTGCTATATCCTTATATTTTCTTAGAAATTCCAGTCAAGTATTCCCATACCCCAGATTTTACCTCCTTATAATTTGTTTCATTTTTCCTGAACTGGTATCACTATGTTTTGGTTCTAAGAGCACACTTTTCTGAGTCTTTAAGTTGTTCATGAATAAAACCAAATTGTTTCCTATTCATCTTAGTCCAAGTTAGACAAAATGAAACTTACAAAGTGAACTCCTTAAAAACTTGAAGAGAGAATAGATATAAAGTACACGAAAACAGGTTTTCCAAGTACAGGTTTTTAATCTTGTGATTGCTGAAGGTGCTGCTTAATAGGTATCCAGGTATTTCACTTGGGCTTCCCAGATGGCTCAGTGGTAAAGAATCTGCCTGCCAATGCAGGATATACAGGACACACTGTTTCGATCCCGGGCTTGGGAAGATCCCCTGGAGGAGGAAATGACAACCCACTCCAGTATTCTTGCCTGAGAAATCCCCTAGACAGTGGAGCCTGGTGGGACATGGAGTCACAATAGTCCAACATGATTTAACGACTGAGCATGCACACATGCAGGCATGCATGCAAGTATTTTTCTCACACTGACCAGGACGCTGTACCCTACAACAAGACCTCCCCTTCAGATCTGAATTATTGCCTCCCTTACCTTCTGCCCTAAAAGATTGAATGCTGCACTCCCCGTCTCTTCCCCTAGCTAAAATAAGAAAATTGGGTTAAAAGTGAAGAACCCTGTTAGTGAAGTTATGGAAATCCATTAAAACCCTGTGATGTACAGAAATAATAGTAGCAGTAGCTAACATTTATTAAGTGCTCTTGTGCGACAGGCATTGTGCTAGGTGCTTTAAGTAAATTATCATTTGATCCTTACAACATTCTCGTATGGTAGGCTCTACTTTTTTAATACCTGGTTCCTATATAACAGATGAGGCAAGTCAAGCTTGGAGATATTAGTTTTCCCAAGTTCACACAGCTAGCAAGCGGGAGAGTCAACAATCAAACATAGTTAGTGTTTAGCTAATTAATTTTTGTTGTTTGTAGTGAATTCATAGCAATGTTTTAGGAACTATGAGTAGTTAAGAGAGAAATATTAGATAATGCTCATTTCTAAGTTGTTTATAGTCCATTAAGTCACAAAAAGAAAAAGAAATGGTCATGAACATAGTGAGCATGACATGGAAATGATTGTGTTTAGTGACAAAATTAACTCGGTTTATTATTTCTGAGCTAATCATAAAAAAGCATAGATTTGTGTGGTGTAAACCTCAATAAATTTGTATATTTGTATTGCAGTATTGAAGATAAAATGGTTTGGAGTTAGGTCTTTGCATCTGTCTGCCTGTGCTTAGTCGCTCAGTAGTGTCTGACTCTTTGTCACCCGTTGGACTGTAGCCCACCAGGCTCCTCTGTTCATGGGATTCTCCAGGCAAGAATACTGGAGTGGGTTGCCACTTCCTACTCAGGGGATCTTCCTGACATAGGGATTGAAATGGCATCTCCTGTGTCTCCTGCACTGCAGGTGGATTCTTTACCTGCTGAGCCATTGGGGAAGCCCCTCTATCTGCCTCGTGGAAGTACAGATTAAAGGGAAATGAAATCAAGTATTTGCTAGACATTAAACAAATGTGTATTATCTTTGTGAAGTGAAGTGAAAATCACTCAGTCATGCCCGACTCTTTGCAACCCCCTGGACTATACAGTCCATGAAATTCTCCAGGCCACAATACTGGAGTGGGTAGCCTATCCCTTCTTCAGGGGATCATCCTAACCCGGGAATTGAACCAAGGTCTCCTGCATTGCAGGCGGGTTCTTTACCAACTGAGCTATGAGGGAAGACTTTGAATCTTTGTATAGAGACATTAATTCCTTGGTGGCTGAGAACTTTTAAGTGGTGATTTCAGATTTTGGCTCTTCAGCAGATTTTTAAACTGTTCTCAGGTTTGTAAAGTGGGAATAGCTGTATGGTTGTGTTTGAGGTAAATTATTCAGTAACATACTGTGTAAATGCAACATTTATGTCATGGTCCATGTGCGGGTTGGAAAAGAATTTCTAGACATGAGACAGAATGAGAGGGAAATAAAGTTTATTAGAGTGGGGGATGCTGTTAGAATAGCGGGCTGGCCCAAGGGAGAATGGACATTGAACAGGTCCATGGTCTATTTTTATAGCCAGGGCATAAGGAGCAGAATAGGGGTCTTGCAAGTCATTAGCTGATTGGATGAGGCCCGTATACTGAGTGGGGGAAGAGTAAGGCAAATACCTTCTCCCTATGGGGTAGAAAGGGAGACAGGTTATACTGCTCAGGAGGACCTGAAATTCGTTAATAGTTACAACATGGGTGTGAGAGGGAAGGACAATAAGCGTCTGGTTTTTCTGTTCCTACATTCCAAGGCCCTCCTTGGTTTTATCTGCTCTTTCATCCCTGGGTCACCACAATTTATTAATATTAAAATTGCATCAAATTTGATTAGTTATCATTTCTTTAAAAGGAAGAAGCTATTAAAATATCAGAACTTCATTATAATGTATGATTACTTTTCCCTTTGAAAGTTAGAAGTTACAATGTTCTTACTTATACTTTCAGTCCATTTATACTTAAATATGACATATGTGGCTTGCATGTTATTATATTTTTAAAACTTCTTGTGAGCTTCACTTATCCAGCATCTTTTCCACATTTTGCAGGTAGTTTCTAGTTAATTTTGCTTTGTAAAGGGACTACTAGATTTTCATGGTAGTGTGTTACGTTGGAATGAAGTCATGGTGAGATTTCATTGTATTAATTTACCTAGGACAGCTGCTGTATAGAATGTTTTCATCTGCACAATAACAAAGTGAATATTTTGCCAAAATTTCACTAATTTTTGTATTATATATCAGTGCCCCTGTGGTGTTGAATGGTATAGGAACAGTACTAATATTGACAAGTAGAATTTTTTACTAAAACATAAAAACTAGCAAGTTGGTATTATCTTTCTGTCCACCAACTGTGTTCAAACTGAATTTAGTAAATTTTAAATGGTAGTGGCTAAGTACTCCCACTGCTTAGTATGAGTTATTTTTATACATTGTTTTGTTGTCTTTTGCAACCCTATGGACTGTAGCCCACCTGGCTCCTCTGTCCATGGAATTTTCAAGGCAAGAATGCTGGAGTAGGTTGTCATTTTCTTCTCCAGGGGATCTTTCTGACCCAGGGATCAGAGTAGCATCTCCTGCATCTCCTCTTTATCACTGAGCCACCAGGGAAGCTCATTCTTATACATTAATTCTGTATGATTATTAGGCAATCTATGTTAGGAAAGTTTCAATCTAACCTATTAATTTAGTTGTGAGTTTACTGAGGAAAGAGTGTATTCTCAACTTTGTAATCCTGGCTTCTAGCATAGTGCCTAGCATACAGTAGGTATTCAGTATATGATGAATGATTGAATAAAAGAGAATTAAAAGTAAAATCTAGGAAAACTTCGCTGAGATGATTTTTGAGAAAATTAAAACATCTTGGAACTGATAGACATATTCGAGATTTTAAAATTAATGGTTCTACTGTGTCAGAGAAGTAAATTAATTTATTTTTGACCACATCGTTACTTGAAAGATTATTACTAGGTGAACACAGGCCTCCCGACTGTTGCTCTAGTGCTCATTTCAGCACACTTCTGGCCTTCTATAGTTAAAATTTTATGAAGTAAATGGGAGAGAAGGGGAATGAGTGACTGATGGGAAAAGAACCTACTACAGAGAACATCTGTGCTGCTGCTGCTGCTGCTGCTGCTGCTGCTAAGTTGCCTCAGTTGTGTCCGACTCTGTGCGACCCCACAGACGGCAGCCCACCAGGCTCCCCTGTCCCAATAATTCTGATTTACCATGGAATTGACTAAAATTTCTAGATAAGATTAAATTTTAATAAGTTCATCTTTATGTCATTTAAGCATCACTAAGCACTTGTATGGGCTTCCCTCGTGGCTCAGAGGTTAAAGCATCTGCCTCCAATGCAGGAGACCCGGGTTTGATCCCTGGGTCGGGAAGATTCCCTGGAGAAGGAAATGGCAATCCACTCCAGTATTCTTGCCTGGAGAATCCCATGGACGGAGAAGCCTAGTAGGTTACAGACCACGGGGTCGCAAAGAGTTGGACACGACTGAGCGACTTCACCTTCACCTTCAAGCACTTGTTCAGGAGTAGATGATGGCATAGAAAGGTTATGATTCATTGAGGAATTTTCAGAAATTAAAAATCTTGGTAAATTGAAGACCAAGACTTAGAAGACTTAGATAGCTAAAACTATATAGGTTAATCTTCGGTTTCATGTCATTTTATAATGAAGGTATTGTTGAAAAAATTTTAAATCTAGTGAGAATTAGAAAAATTATACATGTACTTTTCATTGTATTTGTGGCTTTGTTGCTCATTTTTATAAGGTGATAGTGGCATTAACAAATTGTAAAAATTTTATTATAAAGTTTTGGTTAACTTTTTTGGTATAAGAAATGATATTTTTTCCTGGCTATAATAATTGCTTTCATTTATTATATTTAGTATGTACACAGTAACAGATACTGCCCTTTATGCATTATCTTATTTAATCATGTTAATAGTTCTTTGAGGCAGGTATCATCATCATCTTAGGCTCAGAGCTATTGCATAATTTGCTTGTGGTCCCACAGCTAGTAAGTGGTAGAGGAAGGATTCAAATCCAAGTCTATGTGCTTCCAGAGCCTGAGCTCTTTACCAATACTACATTGTACTAGATTATAGACATGTATTATTAAATCCTTCAAGATACATCTGAGGACTTCCTTTGTGTATGACATTGTACTTAGTACTCTTGAAGCTACAGAAGTCATCAAAAATATAATTAGGACTCGTTGGAGAATCTAGTAACTTGAGAACAGTTATAAATCATCATTACCTTATAATCAAAAGCTGGAAACTTTGAAAGATTTTTTTTTGTTTATTTTTTCCAGTATACATCTGAAAATGCTTATCAATAATGCTGATTTTTTTTGTTCAGCCACTAAACCTGGCTTTCTTAACAGGTTTTTCATGGGAGTGTGACATTACCAGCATACTGGGAAAAGACTCAGTGGGATATATTAGTCTGGATCACTGTCATAACTGGACCACCATGGCATTTTCATTATCATTTTTAGTTCTGTTGTTCAAATTGATTTTCTCCCTCTGTATATTTCCCAGCATGTATTAGTTGGTGATGTTTCATCCACCATGAAGCCTGCTAAGACAAACTTTAAGGGTAAGTAAGCATTTTTTTGCTGATTAAAATTAGATTTGCAGCATTTTGAAATTTTAATTGAAAATGGTCTTGTGGCCTCTTTGGCACTCAATTCCTCTTTACTGAAATTTTTGGAGATTTTCAGCATCTTATCTCAAAGCATTTTGATCTTTTTCAATGTTTTGCTTGAGACATGTTTTCTAAGTAGCCGTACATCATATGTGAACAAATTGACTTATATAGTAAATAAATGATTTTTATTAATATTCAGAAAGGGAGCAAATAGATACCTAACTGTGAAGAAGAAAGATGGATCAGAAACAGCTCATGCAATGATGACCTGTAATTTGACTCATAATACAAAACATGCGGTTAGGAGCCTAATTCAGAGATTTCCTGTCACCAATAAAGAGCGTACTGAACTTCTGCCTAAAACAGAAAGAGGAAATGTGTTTGCTGTTGAAGCTGGTATGTATTTTCTGGGGAGATTCCTTGTTTATCCTTTTATTGAATGACTGTTCTTTTTCCACTTAACATTAAAAAACTTTTAACATTTTAAAACAACATTAAATAAGATTTATCATTGTGAATAAGTTTGTTTGAAATGATTAGAATTTGTAAAAATTTTGTAATGAAATGCAGTGTTAAGGCATGTCATTAAGTTAGACAGGGTTTTTGTTTTTGTTTCTTTTTTTGCATGTTGCAGTAATAGCTAACCATTTATTGAGCACTTATTGTGTGCTGCACAGCATAGTAAACTTGATATGGCAACCCTTCCAAGGTAAGAATTTTCCCTATTTCACACATGAAGAAACTGGGCTCAGAGAAGTTTAATAATTTGTTCAAGGCCGCTCAATCAGCTAGTAAACTGCAGAGCTGGGGTTTGACTCTAAAGTCTGGACTTTACTATTATATATTATGCTGCCATGATACACTATGAGTGGAATTTTGAATTAGGGCTTCAGCTTCTGGGAAGAGATAGGACAGAGTCTTCAGTATATTAACTTGCTCAGAGGTAGATAAATATATATATTGAGGTTATAAAGTGAAGTTGTAATTTTACTGTTTGGAAAAATAATTTTCCAAAGTTTATTTCTTTTATTATCTCCAGTGACAGAGTTTCTATTTGTGAAGTAGGTTTGCAGAATGTAGAAAATGCATGGTCCTAGCTATCAAGGAGTTTTATTAATAAAAATACACTCATACAAAAATATTTTATGTGAAGAATATAAAACACATCATGCCTTTTTTATTACTGTCTGCTTAAATATAGATGTTGGCTAAAATGGACAATTAGGAGATTTGTTAATCATGAAGGCCTTAAATTTACACATGTTATTCTGTTTGATCACATAATCTTACATGCTAACTTCAAGAAGGGTTTTTTCTTTTTCATACATGTTTTCATACTGCATGTAATAGACCTTACAAGTATAATGTATATTGTTTCCTACTCTAAAATTTTGTTCTAATCGATAGAAACAAGTTTGAGAATCATTTTAGGATATCAAAATTGGATTTTATTTTTAATGATTTTTTTTCATTTTAAAACATTATACACTAGGAATACTTCTGAGAAATTTGCCTTCTAATTGATATCAAAATGTGTAAAATATTTTCTAAGAATATTGTGTAGGAGTAAAGCAGCTGAGGTATTGTTTGTTAATTTTATGTTGACTGAGTAGAGAAGAAACACTTAGAAGGTATTAATTACTTATGTTTTTAACTGTATTGTTGATATACATTTTTTTTAATTCTCTTATTCATTTTCAAAGAAAATCGAGAAATGAGCAAGACAAGTGGGCGACTCAACAATGGCATACCTCAGATTCCAGTAAAAAGAGGAGAATCTGAATTTGATTCATTCAGACAATCTCTGCCAGTGTTTGAAAAACAAGAGGAAATTGTTAAAATAATTAAGGAAAATAAAGTAGTTTTGATTGTAGGAGAAACTGGATCTGGAAAGACTACACAGGTTTGTTTCTACTTTGTTGTTTATAGAAGAAAAAATATTTTACTTCATGTGATAGTTTTGCATCAAATTTATACTACATATACAAAGTAAACATAATTATAGTTTTTAAACTACTAGTTTTGCTGAAATTTAAAAATTCATGAAATCCAGCATTTGCATAGGTATTGAGAAAACAGCATCTTCTGCTCTTTTGATAAAAGTATAAATTGTGTTGAAGGGCTGATTGATCATTTTTATGAAAGTTAAATTTATATATTCTTTGACTCAGCATATTTTTTTCTTTGCAAAAGTATTTGAGGATAGATGCTCACTACAGTATTCTTTATAGTAAGCGACAAAATCAATAATAACAAACCTAAAAAAGCTGGACGTTACTTTGTATGTAGTCATATTTGTTAAATTATAGCACATCCATTAGATGGCATGTGCAGATGTTAGAATGTATTAGGTAGATCTGATATGCTGTTAAGTGATATCAGCAGATTACAAACATTAAGTATAATAATGACTTTGTGTGAATAAAAACCTGTTTATATACACAAATATTTTAAGTTGTATTAGCATATTTTACCCCCAAAAGAGTTTATGAGAAACTTAACAGTAGTTACTTTTGTGGAGAGGACTGTTGGTAATGGTAGGGGTTGGGAAAACTTTTACCTTATATTTTAAATCTTTTTGACCTGTTTGAATTTAATTATAGAAGAGTGTTTGCAGTCCTGGTATTAGGCTATTTCTGATTCCTTTATACTTTTCACTATTTAAGAGATTCCAAGAGAATTTTATTTCATTGACTTTATAGGATATTTTGGAGATAATTGGCATTTTTGCAATATTGATTATTCCTGCCCAGGAATATGTTATATTTTTTTAGAATATTCCCATCTTTTATGTTTTTCACTAGTGTTTTATAATCTTTTTCATGTAAACCTTAGCTGTTTATACTTTTGTTTTTAAGTGTTTTAGTTTCTATTGTGAACAAAATCTTTCTAAATTATACTTTTTAGCTGATTATTAGCACTTAATATGAAAGGTTTTTTTTTTTTTTAATGTTTGGACCTGTTACATAACTTTTTTAGTTCTAATGATTTTTCAGTTGACATGGATTTTCTGGATATACAGTTATGTACTTTAAAATTTGTTTCAGATTCCTCAGTTCCTTTTAGATGATTGCTTTAAAAATGGTATTCCCTGCCGTATATTTTGTACTCAACCAAGACGATTAGCAGCTATTGCTGTGGCTGAAAGAGTTGCTGCAGAAAGGAGAGAAAGGATTGGTCAAACAATTGGATATCAGATCCGTTTAGAAAGCAGGTAAAGACAATTCACCTGTAACCTTTTATCATTCTTAGAAAAGACTAAATATTTGTATTTCACTAAACAGAGAGAATATGTTTGGAGAAGGCACTGGTGACCCACTCCAGTACTCTTGCCTGGAAACTTCCATGGATGGAGGAGCCTGGTAGGCTGCAGTCCATGGGATCGCTAAGTTGGACACGACTGAGCGACTTTACTTTCACTTTTCACTTTCATGCATTGGAGAAGGAAATGGCAACCCGCTCCAGTGTTCTTGCCTGGAGAAACCCAGGGATAGGGAAGCCTGGTGGGCTGCCCTTTATGGGGTCACACAGAGTCAGTCATGACTGATGTGACTTAGCAGCAGCAGAGAATGTGTTAGCTGAAAAATGAGGTGGTCATTTTGGTTCAAGTAAGTTTGCGAACAGAACGTCGAGGTCATGTCTAAACTTACTGAGGGTTTGAATATATAAATAGTTTGAAAAGAAATCCTGTTTTATAGTTTCATGATAAAGTGCAAGTTGTATCATCTCTTGGAGCCTGAGTTTCCTCATCTGTAGAATGCGGTTAATGAAAGCATCTAGAGCACAAGTTTGATGTGAAGTTTACAAAAGTACTCAATAAGTGCTAGTGACTGAATTATTATTATTGTTATTGATATTAGTACTACTTAGTAGTGCCTGCTTGACAAGTAGTACTGTTTCTTTGCTCATAATTATTTGGGTATAATGATTCAAAAAGCTTATCTCATTTATGATATACTCTTATTCTCAAATTAAAAATGTTTAAGATCTTAAAAACAATCTTTGGACTCTTTAACAAAATAATTAATAAAAGGCTGTTAGTAATAATAAATTTGTGATATTATCAAACATTAAATATGTATTTCATATAACTTTGCTAGTAAAGCATGTATACCAGTACACTAAATATATATGTATACCAATACACTACATGTATACCAGCGAACTAAAATGGACTGGAATGGGAGAATTTAACTCCCATTATATCTACTACTGTGGGCAAGAATCCCTTAGAAGAAATGGAGTAGCCATCATAGTCAACAAAAGAGTCCAAAATGCAGTAATGGATGCAGCCTCAAAAATGGCAGAAAGATCTCTGTTCGTTTCCAAGGCAAAGCATTTGTATCACGATAATCCAAGTCTATGACCCGACCAGTAATGCTGAAGAAACTGAAGTTGAATGGTTCTATGAAGACCTATAAGACCTTCTAGAACTAATACCCCCAAAAGATGTCCTTCTCATTATAGGGAACTGGAATGCAAAAGTAGGAAGTCAAGAAACACCTGGAGTAACAGGCAAATTTGGCCTTGGAGTACGGAATGAAGCAGGGCAAAGGCTAATAGAGTTTTGCCAAGAGAACGTACTGGTGATAACAAACACCCTCTTCCAACAACACAAGAGAAGACTCTACACATGGGCATCATGAGATGGCCAATACTGAAATCAGATTGATTATATTCTTTGCAGCCAAAGATGGTGAAGTTCAATACAGTCAGCAAAAACAAGACCGGGAGCTGAGTGTGGCTCAGATCATGAACTCCTTATTGCCAAATTCAGACATAAATTAAAGAAAGTAGGGAAAACCACTCAGGTATGACCTAAATCAATTCCTTAAAATTATACAGTGGAGGTGATGAATAGATTTAAGGGACTCTATCTGCTAGAGTGAAGAACTATGGACAGAGGTTTGTGACATTGTACAGGAGACAGGGATCAAGACCATCCCCAAGAAAAATAAATGCAAAGAGCAAAGTGGGTGTCTGAGGCCTTGCAAATAGTTGTGAATAGAAGAGAAGTGAAAGGAAAAGGAGAGAAGGAAAGATATACCCATTTGAATGCAGAGTTCCAAAGAATAGCAAGAAGAGGTAAGAAAGCCTTCCTCAGTGATCAGTGCAAAGAATAGAGGAAAACAATAGAATGGGAAAGACTAGAGATCTCTTCAAGAAAATTATAGATACCAAGGGAACATTTCATGTAAAAATGAGCTCAATAAAGGACAGAAATGTGATGGACCTAACAGAAGCAGAAGATACTAAGAAGAAGTGGCAAGAATACACAGAAGAACTGTACAAAAAAGATCTTCACAACCCAGGTAATCACGATGGTGTGATTACTCACCTAGAGCCAGACATCCTGGAATGTGAAGTCAAGTGTGCTTTAGGAAACATCCCTCTGAACAAAGCTAGTGGATGTGATGGAATTCGAGTTGAGCTTTTTCAAGTCCTAAAAGATGATGCTGTGAAAGTGCTGCATTCAATATGCCAGCAAATTTGAAAACTCAGAAGTGGCCACAGGACTGAAAAGGTCAGTTTTCATTCCAATCCCAAAGAAAGGCAATGCCAAAGAATGCTCAAACTACCACACAATTGCACTCATCTCACATGCTAGTAAAGTAATGCTCAAAATTCTCCAAGCCAGGCTTCAGCAATACATGAACTGTGATCTTCCAGATGTTCAAGCTGGATTTAGAAATGACAGAGGAACCAGAGATCAAATTGCCAACATCTGCTGGATCATGGAAAAAGCAAGAGTGTTCAAGAACAACATCTATTTCTGCTTTATTGACTATGCCAAGGCCTTTGACTGTGTGGATCACAACAAACTGTGGAAAACTCTTAAAGAGATGGGAATACCAGACCACCTGACCTGCCTCTTGAGAAATCTGTATGCAAATCAGGAAGCAACAGTTAAAAATGGACATGGAACAACAGACTAGTTGCAAGCAGGAAAAGGAGTATGTCAAGGCTGTATATTGTCACCCTGCTTATTTAACTTATATGCCGATTACATCATGAGAAACGCTGGGCTGGAAGAAGCACAAGCTGGAATTAAGATTGCCAGGAGAAATATCAATAACTTCACATATGCAGATGACACCACCCTTATGGCAGAAAGCGAAGAAGAACTAAAGACCTTTTTGATGAAAGTGAAAGAGGAGAGTGTAAAAGTTGACTTAAAGCTCAACATTCAGAAAACTAAGATCATGGCATCTGGTCCCATCACTTCATGGCAAATAGATGGGGAAACAGTGGAAACAGTGTCAGATTTTATTTTTGGGGGCTCCAAAATCACTGCAGATGGTGACTTCAGCCATGAAATTAAAAGATGCTTACTTCTTGGAAGGAAAGTTATGACCAACCTAGACAGCATGTTAAAAAGCAGACACTAATTTGCCAACAAAGGTCCGTCTCATCAATGCTATGGTTTTTCCAGTAGTCATGTGTGGATGTGAGAGTTGCACTATAAAGAAAGCTGAGCGCTGAAGAATTGATGCTTTTGAACGGTGGTATTGGAGAAACTCTTGAGAGTCCCTTGTAATGCAGAGATCCAACCAGTCCATCCTAAAGGAGATCAGTCCTGAGTATTCATTGGAAGGACTGATGTTGAGGCTGAAACTCCAACACTTTGGCCACCTGATGTGAAGAGCTGAGTCATTTGAAAAGACCCCGATGCTGGGAAAGATTGAGGGCAGGAGGAGAAGGGGACAACAAATGGTTAGATGGTTGGAGGGCATCACTGACTCAGTGGAGATGAGTTTGAGTAAACTCGGGGAGTTGGTGATGGACAGGGAAGCCTGGCATGCTGTGGTCCATGGGATTGTGAAGAGTCAGACATGACTGAGAAACTGAACTGAACCAGTACACTGTTATGTTAATAATACTTACTAAAATACTAAGGATATAGCATTTTAATATGGCCATGTTTTAGTTGTATAAAAGATTTGTAATTGTACATTTTTTTTTTTAAAAAAAGGGTTTCTCCAAAGACACTTCTGACATTTTGCACAAATGGGGTACTGCTTCGTACACTGATGGCAGGAGATAGTACATTGTCAACTGTGACACATGTTATTGTGGTAAGATATTTAAATTTAAATAGGTAATTAAGATTTTGGAATAGGATATAAGTGAGAACCAATTCTTTTTTAAACCAGGCTGTTCTAATCAAGTTACTTTTTATTTTCCATAATTATTAGAAATAAATATTTATATTAAATAAAGATACTCTTGCCGTTAGTTTTCATGAGTGAAAATAGATAGCTTTGTAAAAAGTGCTTTTTATATATAAAAATGATACATGTATTTCGAGAGTCTCCAGAATAGTGAACGTTTTCTTTTCTCTCTGTGCTTGGTCGTCTATTTTCTCTTCCATATCTTAGGAGAATACTTAAAGTCAGCTAACTTCCTGGTATACTGCTAAATTAACTAGCTGCTGATTAAATAAGTAGATGAATTAGCACCTTATTAAAGAATTCTAAGCTTTTATCCAGTTTGTGTCAGAAAACTTAGATTAAGTTTTATAAGCCTGTGGTAAGCAGCTTTTGGAAAGTTATTAGTTCTCTGCATTCAAACCACAATATGCACCTGGTCCTGATGCTAACAGAAGCATGTTTAAATATATTTTATATTTATTAAAAGTATATTAAATTAGACTCTACTAATTCAGAATTTGTTTTAGTTTCTGCAGTTTTACATTCTGTGGGAAAAAGGGCAATACGTTACCCACAGAGGATTGTTAATATCTGAGTATTTCTAAATTGTCCGTAAAACAAAATTTTCACTAATTGTTTCCACATTTAACTTGATTTAGTGTGAAACTCAGCAGCTCCACAGTTTTAAAGACTTCACTTATTTTATGTTTTAACTGTTCCATGGTTTGTTTTTGTTTACTGCAGGATGAAGTTCATGAAAGGGATCGATTTAGTGATTTTTTACTTACAAAGTTAAGAGATTTACTGCAGAAGCACCCAACTTTGAAACTAATTCTTTCTAGTGCTGCCTTAGATGTAAATCTTTTTATAAGATATTTTGGGAGCTGTCCAGTGATATATAGTAAGTAAAATTAACAGATTTCTTCAGGATTTTACGAAAGAATTCTTTTTTGGCTTGATTTTATTTATTGAAATAGAAATATTAAGGAATATTCAGATGTATAGGGCATCCTTTTCTGTTTTCTCTGAGATGTGCTTAATTGGTCATCTCTATATATTTTCATCCTCTCCTTTTTCACTCTTTGGTATTGTGTAGTGAGCCATTTTTCTAGTCTTAAAAGGAGATATGTTTTAATTTTGTATTCCTCTTTAAATTCTGTCTTACAGCTTCACCTTTATTGCTAGACTCTTTGACAGACTAGTTGTATTCCCATGTACTTCTGAATATGTTGCCCTTGAACTTTTGTCCTTATCCTTTAATCATACCTGATTTTTCCACCAATCTTTAAAAAAATTATTAATTTTCTTCTCAAAAATTGAAAAAGTTGCGTTTACTTCAGTGTGTTTACCTCAGTTCAAACATGTAGGATGTAGTTCATTATATTGAACAGCTGCTTTTATATTTCCTAATATGAATGTACCATGATTTATTTAACCATTTCTTAATTTATAGACATTCACATTGGTCCTGGATCCTTCCTTTTGCCAACTATAAACCTTGTTGTTATGAGCATCCTTATACACATATTCTTTTATATGTATATATATGTGCTCTTATTTTTGAGAATAGATTCTTAAAAGTGAAATTGTTGAGTAAAAAAGTATGTCTGTTTTTAATTTCAGCAGTAATATGGTTTTACCATTCTACTTTTCCAAAAAGCTGAAATGATTTACATTTCTGAAGTTTATGGGGCTGTTCATTTATGCATTCTTAACAGTGATGTTTCGAAACTGATTTAATTGCCAAGCGTGTTATTCAAATTTTATATAAAAATATTACTTAGAATTGCTATAGTATTTCTCATAACATTCCCCCTTTTTTGGTGGAATGCTCATCTGTTTGCCAGCACTGCTTCCTAAGTCTCATTCTCTCTTATAGCCTGTACTTTCTTGGTCTCCTCTGTGGGCTTCTTTTGCATGGTGCTTAAATATTGGTATTTTTGAGGATTATTCCCATGATCCATTCTTTTTTCTCTTCTTCTCTTCTTTTCCATCCCCTTTCCCTCCTTTCCCTTCCTTTTTTGACTTCTTTGCTTTTTCTCTTTCCTGCTTTATGCTGCTCTCTACTTGATACTGGGAATGCATAGTTTGTTTCCCTGGAAGATCTCATTCTTGCCCTTGACTTCTACTTCCTCTTATATAGATGACTCTTGAATCTTTATTTCCCAATTCAACCTGTTCTCCAGAGCTTTGGACTTAGGAAGTTTATAAGCAGTTCACATCTAATACGACCTAACTGAATACTAATCCTTTCTAAAAAATATACAAGCAACTCCTTCAGCTCAATTCCAGAAAAATAAATGACCCAATCAAAAAATGGGCCAAGGAACTAAACAGACAGTTCTCCAAAGAAGACATATAGATGGCTAACAAACACATGAAAAGATGTTCAACATCACTCATTATCAGAGAAATGTAAATCAAAACCACAATGAGGTACCATCTCACACCAGTCAGAATGGCTGCTATCCAAAAAGCGACAAACAGTAAATGCTGGAGAAGGTGTGGAGAAAAGGGAACCCTCTTACACTGTTGGTGGGAATGCAAACTAGTACAGCCACTATGGAGATCAGTGTGGAGAGTCCTTAAAAAACTGGAAATAGAACTGTCATACGACCCAGCAATCCCACTGCTGGGCATACACACCAAGGAAACCAGAGTTGAAAGAGACACATGCAGCCCAATGTTCATCACAGCACTGTTTACAATAGCCAGGACATGAAAGCAACCTAGATGTCCATCAGCAGACGAATGGATAAGAAAGCTGTGGTACATATACACAATGGAATATTACTCAGCCATTAAAAAGAATACATTTGAATCAGTTCTAATGAGGTGGATGAAACTGGAGCCAATTATACAGAATGAAGTAAGCCAGAAAGAAAAACACCAATACAGTATACTAACACATATATATGGAATTTAGAAAGATGGTAACAATAACCCTATATGTGAGACAGCAAAAGAGACACAGATGTATAGAACAGTCTTTTGGACTCTGTGGGAGAAGGCAAGGGTGGGATGATCTGAGAGAATAGCATTGAAACATGTATATTATCATATATGAACAGATCGCCAGTCCAGTTTTGATGCATGAGACAGGGTGCTCAGGGCTGGTGCACTGGGATGACCCTGAGGGATGGGATGGGGAGGGAGGTTAAGAAATATATATATATAAAAAATAAATCTGCTTCTTTTGTGTTGCCTGTTTTAGTTCATCATACCATTGACCAAATGACCTAGGTCACAACCTGTAGGACTTTTTGTTCATAAGACCAACCTAGGCAGCATATTAAAAAGCAGAGACATTACTTTGCCAACAAAGGTCCGTCTAGTCAAGGCTATGGTTTTTCCAGTAATCATGTGTGGAAGTGAGAGTTGGACCATAAAGAAAGCTGGGCACTGAAGAATTGATGGTTTTGAACTGTGGAGTTGGAGAAGACTCTTGAGAGTCCCTTGGACTGCAAGGAGATCCAACCAGTCCATCCTGAAGGAAATCAGTCCTGAATGTTTATTGGAAGGACTGATGCTGAAGCTGCAACTCCAATACTTTTGCCACCTGATGTGAAGAACTGACTCTTTGGAAAAGACCCTATTCCTGGGAAAGACTAGAGGCAGAAGGAGAAGGGGACGACAGAGGATGAGATGGTTGGATGACATCACTGATTCTATGGACATGAGTTTGAGCAGTCTCTGGGAGTTGGTGATACAGGGAAGTCTGGCGTGCTGCAGTCCATGGCATCACAAAGAGTCGCACACGACTGAGCAACTGAACTGAAGGCACATAAAATTTATGCATCTGCTAATGGAAGCTCATTTTGGCAACTAACATTTGACATGTATAAAACCAAACCCCAACTCCCATAAGCCAACTTGTTTTTCTTTAGCTTTCCTTGTCAACCACAGAGAATGACACCTTCCTCTATCCAGTTTTTTAAGCTAGACTTTTAAGAGCTGTGATTGACACTTTCTTATCATTCCTCCATATTTAATCTAATGCTGAGTTCTGTAGATTTTGCTTCCTGTCTGTCTAGAGTTTGTCTGTCTCCTTCCATTTTTACTGTCACCAGTCTTATTTAGGTTATTGTCCTCTTCAGCCTGAACAATTGTAATTGCCCCTGCCTGGTCTGTTCTATCTGCTCTGCTCTCTTAAATCCATTCTCCAGGTTTCAACCAGAGTGTTGTTTTCTGAAGTGTAATTTTGATGATTTAAATGCTCTCATGAGCTTAAAACTTTGAACGACCTTTATCTCAGAATAAAGACCTAAACGCTTAATAAGACCTGTTTCTTTGGCCTCATTTTGAACTATAGCCCCCTCTACACACCACTCCTCACATCATGTTCCAAATAGCTTGGCTTTTTAGTTCCTTGAGAACATCATACTCTTTCACACGATAGGGCCTTTGTGCATACTGTTTTTTTTGTTTTCCTTCTTCATATTGTACTCTTTCCTCTCTGTGTAGCTTAATTATTTTGTTTACCTCCTTCTCTTGGTTCTCATTTTTCTCAGTGAAGATGTTTTTCTCCTCTCATTCAAGTTCTCCTATTATGTACTGTCATGGTATCTTGTACTTCTCTCTCATAGGACTTTTCACAAGTTTATTTTTACATTTTGTTCTGAAGTACTGGATTAAGGTCTGACTCTCCTCCTAGACTGCAATCTTTAAGCTTCAGGAGAACGGGAGGAACTCTGTTTCTACTTGCCGTTTATATTCCTAGTACCTAGTATAATGCCAAACACACAAGTGAATAGCAAACATTGGAAAAAACATGCAAATAACAGTTGTCTATCAAAGTTATATTTAAAGGGCAATATGAGGATTACTTGATCTATGGAATTGCCTTTGGATTAATATTCAGATTTATTAATTTGAGAATCTCATGTTTTTATGCAAATTACCTCTAAGATGCAAGTTGACCGTTTAAAATACTCCTATTATTTAGTACAAGGAAGACCATTTGAAGTAAAAGAAATGTTTTTGGAAGACATTTTAAGAACTACTGGATATACAAACAAAGAAATGTTAAAATACAAAAAGGAAAAACAACGAGGTAAGCTCTTTATCAAACAAATAAAAAAGAAAATTACTATTGATACTGACTTTTTAGAGTACTCCAGTCTTATACTGTGCATATACAAAGATACTTAAAGTATTTCTCTCTGTGTATAGTTGTAGAATATTATATTAGACTACTGTTCCAAATGGACCTTTTATATTGTGGTTTATTTCCAAAAGTTATAATCTATGGAGAGGAATTGAAAAGGAATGCCAGAGCTGGATAGGCCGAGTGTCTGCATCCAGAGATTCAGCCACAATTTTAAGGAGGGAGAAGATGATATGCTGGTTGTCCCCCAGCATATGTTACAGAGTGGGAGTGAGAGGCGGGTGAAGAAAGAAGAGAGTTGTATGGAGTGATGAAAGGCTCATCTTTCTTATAACTGTTGAGTTCTTCAAATCTTGAAATTGTTATCAGTTGCATCTGAATTTTGAATGTAGCATGATCTGCCTATTAATACATCTCTTATGATTTATGCTATATGTCCACTTTTGAATTAAGGTTAAGTTCCTTCTGGTTACTTTTAACTACATTATTCACGATGGAAGACTTGACTTCAAGTTTTGATTCTTTTCTTTAGTTAATATAACTTTGGACAAATAATCTTAAATTCTTTGGATTCTTTGCTTGAAAAAAGCAATTAGCAATGCCTGTTTCACAGTGCAATGTTGAATCACTAATATGTACATTATAAAATTTCTGGCTCTGATTATATAACTTGTATCTCAAAAAACTAGCATGGTGGTAGAAGTTCAGTAAATGATTTCCTTCAAAGTGCTATGTGGATATTAGTCATTGGTTTAAACAGTATTTGTTACATGGATAAAATACTGTTCATTAAATTTTATACTTTTATAGAAGTAAACTTTTTACCAGTAGATGAACAGATGAAGTTTTTTAAAGTAGTTTTATGTCTCCTTTTGGTTCAACATAACATGTTTTATTCTTTTAATGCCAAAGAATGTTCAAACTATCGCACAACTGCACTCATCTCACATGCTAGTAAAGTAATGCTCAAAATTCTCCAAGCCAGGCTTCAGCAATACATGAACCGTGAACTTCCTGATGTTCAAGCTGGTTTTAGAAAAGGCAGACGAACCAGAGATCAAATTGCCAACATCCGCTGGATCGTGGAAAAAGCAAGAGAGTTCCAGAAAAACATCTATTTCTGCTTTATTGACTATGCCAAAGCCTTTGACTGTGTGGATCACAATAAACTGTGGAAAATTCTGAAAGAGATGGGAATACCAGACCACCTGACCTGCCTCTTGAGAAACCTATATGCAGGTCAGGAAGTAACATCTAAAACTGGACATGGAACAACAGACTGTTTCCAAATAGGAAAAGGAGTACATCAAGGCTGTATATTGTCACCCTGCTTATTTAACTTCTATGCAGAATACATGAGAAACACTGGGCTGGATGAAGCACAAGCTGGAATCAAGATTGCTGAGATAAATATCAATAACCTCAGATATGCAGATGATACCACCCTTAGGGCAGAAAGTGAAGAGGAACTCAAAAGCCTCTTGATGAAAGTGAAAGAGGAGAGTAAAAGTTGGCTTAAAGCTCAACATTCAGAAAACGAAGATCATGACATCTGGTCCCATCACTTCATGGCAAATAGATGGGGAAACAGTGGAAACAGTGTCAGACTTTATTTTTTTGGGCTCCAAAATCACTGCAGATAGTGACTGCAGCCATGAAATTAAAAGACGGTTACTCCTTGGAAGGAAAGTTATGACCAACCTAGATAGCATATTAAAAGGGAGAGACATTACTTTTTCAACAAAAGTCTGTCTAGTCAAGGCTATGGTTTTTCCAGTAGTCATGTATGGATGTGAGAGTTGGACTGTGAAGAAAGCTGAGTGCCGAAGAATTGATGCTTTTGAACTGTGTTGTTGGAGAAGACTCTTGAGAGTCCCTTGGACTGCAAGGAGATCCAGCCAGTCCATCCTAAAGGAGACGTTCATTGGAAGGACTGATACTAAAGCTGAAACTCCAGTACTTTGGCCACCTCATGTGGAGAGTTGACTCATTGGAAAAGACCGTGATGCTGGGAGGGATTGGGGGCAGGAGGAGAAGGGGACGACAGAGGACGAGATGGCTGGATGGCATCGCCCACTCGATGGACATGAGTTTGGGTAAACTCCGGGAGTTGGTGATGGACAGGGAGGCCTGGCGTGCTGCGATCATGGGGTTGCAAAGAGTCAGACATGACTGAGTGACTGAACTGAACTGAACTGAACATGTTTTATTGAATATTTCTAATTTTTTAAAAAGTAACTTTAAAATAAGGCCAACTTTTAGGTATTTTCAAATTCACTTAATTTTTTTAAAGAGATGTATTTCATAAAACAAAGAGTGTATCAACTTATTTTCTTTGGTAATTAATTTAGAGGAAAAACAACAAACCACACTTACAGAATGGTACTCAGCTCAAGAGAATACTTTCAAGCCTGAATCTCAGAGACAGCGAGCTATCCCAAATGTGACTGAAGAGTATGATTTATTGGATGATGGTGGTGACGCTGTCTTCAGTCAGCTGGTAAGACCTCAGGGGTTTTACACTGATAGTTTGAGTGAAAATTGTGTATTTTAAACAATATTTTATGAGATTATAATTTTTATTGCATTATTAAAGCATAATTCCCTTACTTTATCTTAGACTGCAACACATTTTTCAGAATAACTTTCTATAAACTTTTTTTCAAATAATGAGACATCTTTTATTGTTTCATTCTGAGTTAAAATTATTTCAATATTTTCTATAAATTACTTAAAGAAAATAGTTATAGTTATTATGTACATACATTATCATTGCTTGATATTTTGTCATGTCAAAAATTTAAGGACCTATGATTTAAGCAATATGAGATTAGCTAAGTTAGGAAAAAACTGAGAAAGGACTGTTGGTATTAAAGGCAAGTATAATCAAGACCAGGGTTTCCACCGGAAAGCTGTGTGACTGTAAAGTCAGTTACCCATCATAGACCTCAGTTTCTTCTTTTCTCCCTTTTATTTTGCCACAAAATCTTTCACAAAATCTTCTTTGTAGACATCCTGCCTGCTCATCCCTCACTCTCCAGCTCTGTCCCCTAGGTGGGGCTTCTGCTACTTTGGGTTCCATGGAGTCTATTTGAAAACAAACTAATGAATTTCCTAGGTTCCTTCTGGTCTTTGATTGTGGTTTAGAATTCTGAAGGACTTCCCTGGTGGCTCAGATGGTAAAGAATCTGCAGGCAGTGCGGGAGACCTGGGTTCGATCCCTGGGTTGGGAAGATCCCCTGGAGAAGGGCATGACAACTCACTCTAGTATTCTTGCCTGGAGAATCCCCATTGACAGAGGAGCCTCACAGGTTGCAAGAGTGGGACACAACTGAGCGACTTTCACTCAGAGTTCTTAAAAAGGCATTGGTGATTAGAGCAATGGCTGGGACTGTGTACTTTTTAGAAAAGGAATTAAACTGTATTGAGCATGAGAATGCAAATATGCTTGGCAGTTTTCTCCCATTGTTTAAAGTTCTGATGCATCCAAATGAACTATTCTTGTAAAGAATGTATACTTTTAAAGAATGTTTAAAAATTGTTATTTAATGTTAGGAATATCCATTTGGTTCATTGAATAGCATTTTGATCCTGTAAATTAGTGATTCTTAAGCCTGGCCAAATGTTAGCATCTCCTGAGAAACACTTAAAGTCCTGTGGAATCTGGCCTCCATCAGAGATTCTGATGTACTTGCTCTGGGGTGGGTCTTTGCTTCAGTGTTGACAAGCTCCAGGTGACATTTCCTCTACGGTACAGTTGGGAGAAAAGACCACTGATCTGCAGGTATATTTAGCAACATTGTGTCAGAAGCACAGTTAATATTGTGACTAGATCATACTGCTTTGTTGACAAGCTTATTCTCCGGTAAAAGATGAATGTGAAAACAAGATACAGTATTGAAAATGATAATGTTTATGATGAAATGACAAACTTTTATGTCAAATCCTTTGATATTACACTGTATGACTAATAGTTCTTATGGTCATTATGGCCATCTTGTGTTCTTTGCCAACAAAGGTTAAGTAATTTATAATCTTTGTTTCTTTTTGAAGACAGAAAAAGATGTGAATTGCCTTGAACCATGGTTAATAAAGGAAATGGATGCTTGTCTTTCTGACATATGGCTCCATAAAGATGTTGATGCCTTTGCTCAGGTCTTTCACCTTATTTTAACTGAAAATGTTAGTGGTAAGTGTAAATTATTTCAGTTTTTTAAATTACTCTTGCAGTTATTTATTATGATAGAGATATAGTTTAATTCATAAAATTCAAGATTCACTTTTTGTTCACCACCAATAATTTGTTCTTTTGGAGTACTTATTTCAAATGTACAAGTGAGGATTTTTCTTATCAGCATAGTAGAATAGATATTGTACAGTAGAATAGTATTATATTAAATCAAGGATTCTTAATGTAATGTCTCCAGAACAGTTTTATGGGGTCTGTGAATATATGATAATTATATGTAATAATGTTTTTATGTGTATAAGATTTGTGATATAAATATAGTCACCCCTAAATCACCCCTCTTCCTCCTTGAAAATCCAAATATCTTGGATTTTCAAAGAGATTTATGATTTCAAAACAGGGAAAAATGTTAATATCTTTTGATCTAGATTGTTCATTCAATAAGTGAAAAATTTTAGTATACCTTTAGTTATTTAGGCTCAAGTTCTGAATTACATGTACCTGCATTATATCATGTGACATATTTTCATTAATGATTTATTCTGATTTCATTTGTTGATTATAATGGGTATTAATAATCAGAGGTGAGTTTTAGAATCCTAAAGGCTTTTAGGCAAAAGGTAGAATGATGGTAATGGAAGGTCAGTACTGAAAGGGACTTAGGGGTCAAATAGTTTATCACCTCACTTGAACTTCTCAGCATTATTATAATTGACTACTCCCTTCTTGAAACATGTTCTTCAGTTTACTTCTGATATTCCTTCTTGATTTATTTTTTTCTCATCTCTCTGACTGGTAGGTCTTGGTTTCCTTGGCAGGATTTTTGTCTTTTTCTTGACCTCCAAATATGGAATGTCCTAGCCCTCAATCCTTAAACTACTTCTCTTTCCTCTTACTCCTGAATTCAATCTCATCTAGTCATAGCTTTAAATATTTATTTAAAATGACTCCTAACTTTATGTCATCTCCAATCCTGACCTCCCCCCTCACTTCAGTATACCTCACTAATTGACATCTCCAGTTGGAAGTCTGTTAAAGGAATAAAAATAGATTTACGCCAAACAACTTGATTTTCTATTTCCTAACCTCTCTCTGAACCTGCTATTTTGTGAATGTTCCTCTAGTGATCATTATCAGTTTTAGACCCCATTAAAAATGCAAGTGCTTGGCCATCCCAGGCACACTGAATCTAACTTTCGGGTACTACCATTCACCTAGTTGCTAAGATAACAAAATATAAAATCATCCTTGACTTTGCTCTCATACCTCACGTGTAATCCATTAGCAAATCTTGTTAGTTTTACCTTATAAATAAATCCTGAATCTCACCATATTTTACTGCCTATACAGCTGCCATCCTAGCCCAAACCAACATTTTTTTCCTGGACTGTTACACTGACCTGTTAACAGCTTCTGTTCTTATGTTACTTATAGTCTGTTCTCCAACAGTTGGATTGATCCCTTCAAAAAGGAAATTGGATCATGCCACTTCTTTTCTCTCAACTTTCCGATGGCTTTCAGGTACACTTTGAATAAAAATCAAGGTCTTTTCCCCTGATTTAGTCTCTGATATTCTTTTTAAATCTCATTTTCTACTGTTTGCCTTGTTCACTGTAATTTAGCCACTCTTATCTTCTTGCTCTTCATATATGCTGTCTCATTACCATCTTTGGGCCTTTGCTTTTGTTGTTTTTTTTTATGCTTGAAATGATCTAATATGGTCCAAAGCCTACTTCATTTAGGTTTCTTTCCATAAGTTAGGAAATTTGAATTCTGGGACACATTGCTTTAAAACATTTATGAAACATTTTAAAGTATTTTTTGTATTATCTTTGACCCTCTTTTCAGATATTTCTTTTGTGACTACTAGACTATTACTTTGATAATGGTCATCTCTCCTTTATAGTTTTATTGGACATTTTCCAGAGCCCACTATTCTAATGTCTTAAGCCATGTGTAGTGAACTAAAATGTTAGTATATCTCTATGAACGGTAATTTATTTTCCATATTTTTATTTCTCTTCTAAAATCTCAATGCTTAATTTTAAGGCACCAGAAGTTGAAAATACTTCATGTGATCCAGGAAACCTTTGGCTTCATAGATTTCTTTTTAACTGTATCAACTTTCCTGTGTGATCTTGTGTAGCCAGGTAGTAATTAGCTGGTTTAGTAGGACTAGGCATTCTGTGGAATGCTGGATGCTAGTCATCTATTGCTGCATAAGAAATGATTCCCAAACTTATCAACCTAAGATATTTATTATTTTACATAGTTATTGAGAGTCAAGAATCTGGGAGTGGCTTAACTGAGTGGTTCTGGCTCCTAGTCACTCGTAGACTGGTAGTTAAGCTGTTGGCAGGGGTTGCAGTCATCTGAAAGTTTACTGAGACTGAGGATCTGCTTTGAAGATGGCTCACTCTCATGGCTGTTGGTCAGAGAACTCAGTTTGTTTCTGCTGTTGGCAGAAGGCCTCTGTTCTTTGCCATCTGAACCATCCATAGGATTGCCTTGTTCTTCTCAGAATGTGACAGCTGGCTTCTCCCAGAGTGTGTGATTCAAAAGGGAAAAAGGAAAAACAAAGAAGAAACTGTAGGTACCTTTCATGTCCTCATCTCCAAAGTTGCACACCATTTTTTCCACTTTATTCTATTTGCTAGAATGAGTCACTTAGTCCAGCTCACACTCAAGGAGAGGGGAATTAGGCTCCACCCTTTGAAGGAAAGAGTATTAGTGAATTTTTGGTCATTTTCTAACTCCCATGCTTACCTGTACCCCTAATTGAATATTCCATTGAAGTAGTAATTCTCATATAGTGAACACAAATCATAATCTTTGCAGATCTTTTTAATAATGCATGTGCTTTCTCACCTGAGACTACTGAATCTGAATCTAGAAGTAAGGCATAGCTATCTGTGCTTTCAGAAATAAAAAGCCTGAGGTAATTCTCTTATAAGTCCCCCTGTCTACCTTAAGAACCATTGGTTTATATTAATATTTGATACCATGTTTTAGAGGGTTGTTAACCTGTTTCACTATAGAGGGTTTTTCTCAGTAGTGATTTCTTTCTGAAATTACCAATTTTGTGCTTTATGAACATTAGTTCTAAGTAATTATAATACGTTGCATTGCTTGAAATATATTTTAAGATGGAATTTAAATTCAATAAAAGTTTATTTTTTTTTCTCAAGGAGATGTTTTATGGGAAGTAAACTTTCTGCCAGTGTTACTCTCTTTAAGCATCTTATAATAAGACCCTGGNTAAGACCCTGGGTTGTTGGGGGAATAAAAGCAAAATAAAAGGATGTCAAAAAATCATTTAAAAATTTTCATTTGCCCTTTTAACTTTCACTACTAGATTCTGATGATGATTAACTTTTTAATTATATCTTGCTATTTGATTAAGGCAGAATCTAGATTTAAGAAGGTTACTTAAGAGTTCAACAAAGTTAGTAGCTTTCCTTTCTGCTTTGATTAACACTATCTTTCCTTCTCCTGCCTTCCAACTTGTGGTACTTATTTTATCCTGCTTATACTAATGACACATCAGTATCAGATCTTAGATGATCTGAGTTAAGGGTTATACAGTGCTGTTATATATTTAGGTAAATGACCATGTCCTAGGTTAATTCCCCTAACATTCAGAGAAATTAAAATGCATTTAAATAATTTGAAAATTTAACAGTTACATGTCTTTTCTTTCTTTTAGTTGATTATAGACATAGTGAAACCAGTGCAACAGCTCTGATGGTTGCTGCAGGACGAGGTTTCTCAAGTCAAGTAGAACAGTTAATTAGTATGGGAGCCAATATTCATAGTAAAGCATCAAATGGCTGGTAATTTTTAATTGCATCTGTTCTTTGTATACCTTCATATAGCTACATGTATCTTTTTTGATTTCTTATATTTGCCTTTATATTAAAAGCTATTGTGAGGGGTCTTCCCTGCTGGTCTAGTGGTTAAGACTCTGAGCTTCCACTGCAGGGGACATGGGTTTAATACCTGGTTGGCAACTAAGATCCCACAGACCATGCGACACAGCCAGTAAATAAATAAAGTTGCTTAAAAAAAAGAAAAACTTCAAAAAAAATGAAAGCTGTTGTGTAAAATTGCTCATGCATGTCTACTTTAATTGATGAATGAATAACTTCAAGTAATTAGTGTCCTAATTTTGAGAACATTATTTGTCTTTTTTAATTTGATGCCTTTGAATTTTGTCAGGATGGCTTTAGATTGGGCTAAACACTTTGGCCAGACTGAAATTGTGGATCTTCTAGAATCTTACAGGTAAAACTTTTTGCTATTTTTAATTCTAACTCCTTTTGAAAAAGGTTAGCCATATAAATCATAGAATGTGACCTATAAAAGCTATTTATCCAGCTATATATATATATCTGTAGTTCTAAGAACTTTTTCTAATAATAGTTTACAGTTACTTTGTAGGTTGCTAATAAGATTTCCAAGGCAAACCATTCAATATCACAGTAATCCAAGTCTGTGCCCCAACCAGTAATGAAACTGAAGTAAAGAATCTGAAGTTGCATGGTTCTACGAAGACCTATAAGACCTTCTAGAACTAATACCCCCCAAAAGATGTCCTTTTCATTATAGGCAACTGGAATGCAAAAGTAGGAAGTGAAGAGATACCTGGAATAATAGCCATATTTGGCCTTGGAGTACAAAATGAAACAAGGCAAGGGCTAACAGAATTTTGCCAAGAGAATGCACTGGTAATAGCAAATACCCTTGTCCAACAACACAAGAGATGCTTCTACACATGGACATCACCAGATGGTCAATACCAAAATCAGATTGATTATATTCTTTGCAGCAAAAGAATGGAGAAGCTATATACAGTCAGCAAAAACAAGACCTGGAGCTTTCAGTGGCTCAGATCACGAATTCCTTCGCACCAAATTCAGACTTAAATTGAAGAACGTAGGGAAAACCACTAGACCATTCAGGTATGACTTAAATCAAATCACTTATGATTATACAGTGGAAGTGGCAAATAGATTCAGGGGATTAGATGATAGGGTACCTGAAGAACTATAGACAGAGGTTTGTGACATTGTACAGGAGGCAGTAATCAAGACCATCCCCAAGGAAAAGAAATGCAAAAAGGCAAAATGGTTGTCTGAGGAGGCCTTCCAAATAGCTGAGAAAAGAAGAGAAGCTAAAGCAAAGGAGAAAAGGAAAGATATAAGCATCTGAATGCAGAGTTCCAAAGAATAGCAAGGAGAGATAAGAAAGCCTTCCTCTGCGATCAGTGCAAACAAATAGAGGAAAACAATAGAATGGGAAAGACTAGAAATCTCTTAAAAATGATTAGAGATACCAAGAGAACATTTCATGCAAAGATGGGCTCGATAAAGGACAGAAATGGTATGGACCTAACAGACGCTGAAGATACTAAGAGGTGGCAAGAATACACATAAGAACTATACAAAAAGATTTTCATGACCCAGATAACCACGATGGTGTGATCACTCACCTATAGCCAGACATCCTGGAATTTAAAGTCAAGTGGGCCTTATGAAACATCCCTACGAACAAAGCTAGGGGAGGTGATGGAATTCCAGTTGAGCTATTTAAAATCCTAAAAGATGATGCTGTAAAAGTGCTTCACTCAGTATGCCAGCACATTTGGAAAACTCAGCAGCTGCCACAGGTTGGAAAGGTCAGTTTTCATTCCAATCCCTAAGAAAGACATTGCCAAAGAATGCTCAAACTACCGCACAATTGCGCTCATCTCACACGCTAGTAAAGTAATGCTCAAAATTCTCCAAGCCAGGCTTCAACAGTATGTGAACCATGAACTTCCAGATGTTCAAGCTCATTTTAGAAGAGGCAGAGGAACCAGAGACAAATTGCCAATATCCGTTGGATCATCAGAAAAGTAAGAGAGTTCCAGAAAAACATCTATTTCTGCTCTATTGACTGTGCCAAAGCCTTTGACTGTGTGGATCACCACAACCTGTGACCTGTGGAAAATTCTTAAAGAGATGAGAATGCCAGAACATGAAGTTAAAATATAGTAAAATGTTTTTTATTCAGGAACACAAAATATTTATTTGACTTGGGTTTTTGTATTATATTACATCTATAGATTTAGTCTTGAATATTTGTTGGGAATACTAGACCACCTGACCTGCCTCTTGAGAAACCTGTATGCTGGTAAGAAAGCAACAGTTAGAACTGGACATGGAACAACAGACTGGTTCCAAATAGGAAAAAGGAGTATGTCAAGGCTGTATATTGTCACCCTGCTTATTTAACTTCTATGCAGAGTACATCATGAGAAACACTGGGCTGGATGAAGCACAAGCTGGAATCAAGATTGCCAGGAGAAATATCAATAACCTCAGATATGCAGATGACACCACGCTTATGGCAGAAAGCGAAGAACTAAAGAGCTTCTTGATGAAAGTGAAAGTGGAGAGTGAAAAAGTTGGCTTAAAGGTCAACATTCAGAAAACAAAGATCATGGCATCTGGTCCCATCACTTCATGGCAAATAGATGGGGAAACAGTGGAAACAGTGGCTGACTTTATTTTTCTGGGCTCCAAAATCACTGTGGATGGTGATTGCAGCCATGAAATTAAAAGATGCTTACTCCTTGGAAGGAAAGTTATGACCAACCTAGACAGCATGTTAAAAAGCAGAGACATTACTTTTCCAACAAAGGTCCATCTAGTCAAAGCTGTGGTTTTTCCAGTGGTCATATATAAAGAAAGCTGAGTGCTGAAGAATTGATGCTTTTGAGCTGTGGTGCTGGAGAAGACTTTTGAGAGTCCCTTGGACTGCAAGGAGATCCAGCCAGTCCATCCTAAAGGAGATCATTCCTAGGTGTTCATTGGTAGGACTGATGCTGAAGCTAAAACTCCAGTACTTTGGCCACCTGATGTGAAGAGCTGACTCATTTGAAAAGACCCTGGTGCTGGGAAAGATTGAGGGCAGGAGGAGAAGGGGACCACAGAGGATGAGATGGTCAGATGGCATCACTGACTCAATGGACATGGGTTTGGGTGGACTCCAGGAGTTGGTTATGGACAGGGAGGCCTGGCGTGCTGTGGTTTATGAGGTCGCATAGAGTCGGACATGACTGAGCAACTGAACTGAACATCTATAGATTTAGTCTTGAATATTTATTAGATGAAGTAAACATTTGATGTATCAAATTATTTTTATCAGTTTAATTTCATTAAATGATAGTGTAGTGTGTCAAAATTCTCTGCACATCCAAATGCTAATTCTGGTGTGGTTGGTTTTGTCATTTCATTAATTGCACCCAGAACTTGCAGTCCTTTTAGTGCTAACACTTTGAAAGTTCCATTTTTATGGTGTTAGGTATAGCTTACTGGATACTACAGATTACCATGTAGAGCAGTTATCTGGATAATATTGTAGGTATCCCAGCTAAGTCAGCTTTCTTTTTGTTCAATAGATCATGATATTAATTATAAATTTAAAATATTTAAATTCATTATGTTTCCTGGATTGGTACAGTTTATAGCTTTAAACAGCACAAAAGTAAAACAATAAACTTGAAATGGTTTAAGTTGAACTTTAAAATTTTAAATACTACAGTTATAAAGTTGAAAAAGGTTCATATTTTTCCTATTGAAAGCAGTCTTATTTTTCTCCTAAGCTCTTTAAGAGACATTGAGCTGAACTGAACTTTCTAGAAATCATATTGATAATTTCTAGTGATAGCAGTAATCTATATTTTTACATATAGCATGAAGAAACAAGTGGGTTATTCCAGTAATTTCTGCTGATGCTGGCTTTTGGGAAATAGCACAGTCAACCTACTTTCAGTTTGAAGTGAAGTGAAAGTTGCTCAGTCATGTCCGACTCTTTGCAACCCCATGGACTATACAGTCCATGGAATTCTCCAGGCCAGAATACTGAAGCGGGTAGCCTTTCCCTTCTCCAGTAGATCTTCCCTACTCAGGAATTGAACCAGGGTCTCCTGCAGTTCAGGCAGATTCTTTACCAACTGAGCTATTAGGGAAGCCTATTTTTAGTATAGGAGAAACAAATTAACAGTCATGTTAAGCTGGTACCTGTACAGTTCTTTTATTTTTAATGAGAACTATTTTTCAGAATATTGTTTATAATAATGAGTAGTTAGAAACAACCTATTAAAATATAAGTGATGACCAAAAGTTTGTGTTTTTTAAGTTTTATCGATATTCAATTCACATATCATAATTCACCTACTTTATTTTTATTTTTTTAATTTTTATTTTAACTTTAGTTTACTTTACAATACTGTATTGGTTTTGCCAAACATTGACATGAATTCACCACGAGTGTACATGCGTTCCCAAACATGAATCCCCTCCCACCTCCCACCCCATAACATCTCTCTGGGTCCTCCCCATGCACCAGCCCCAAGCATCCTGCATCCTGCATCGGACATAGAGTGGCGATTCGTTTCTTACATGATAGTATACATGTTTCAATGCCATTCTCCCATCTCATCCCACCCTCTCCCTCTCCCCCAGAGTCCAAAAGTTCACTCTATGGGTCTGAGTCTCTTTTGTTGTCTCACATACAGGGTCATCATCACCATCTTTCTAAATTCCATATATATGTGTTAGTATACTGTATTGGTGTTTTTCTTTCTGGCTTACTTCACTCTGTATAATCGGCTCCAGTTCCATCCATAATAGCCAGAACATGGAAACAACCTAGATGTCCATCAGCAGATGAATGGATAAGAAAGCTGTGGTACATATACACAATGGAGTATTACTCAGCCATTAAAAATAATACATTTGAATTCACCTACTTTAGTGTGTATTCCAGTGGTTTTTAGTATGTTCACAGAGTTATGCAATCATCACCACAGTCAGTTTTGATAACATTTGCATCACCTCAAAAAGAAACCTATGCTCATTAGAAGTCTCTTCTTATTTTCCTCAACTTTCCCAGCCCTAGGCAACCACTAATCTACTAACATTTTCTATAGATTAATATTCTGGACAATTCATATAAATGGAATTATATAATCTGTGGTCTTCTATAATTGGCTTCTTTCACTTAGCATAATGTTTTCAAAGGTCATCCATGTTGTAATATCCTTTTAATGACTGAGTAATATTCTATTTTCTGGGTAGACTACAGTTTGTTTATTTATTCATTGAATGATGAACAGTTCGGTTGTTTCCACTTTTGGGATGTCATGAATAATCACCGGTATAAATATTTGTGTACAGATTTTTATATGGACAGATATTTTAATTTCTTCTTTATACTATATTCCTAGGAGTCTAACTGCTGGGGCACATGGTAACACTGTGTTTAACATTTTGGAAATGGCCACATTGTTGTCCAAAGTGGTTACATCATCTTACATTTCCACTTGGTTCCAGTTTCTTCACATCCTCTCTCACGCTTATTTTATTTGTCGTTTGATGATAGTCATTCTAGTGGGTATGAAGTGGTATTTCACTGTGGTTTTGAATTTCATTTTTCTGATGACTAATGATGTCATGTGCTGGTTGGCTGTTTATATATTTGCTTTGAAGAAATGTCTTCAGGTTGAGCTTTTTAAAAAGCACCTGTTGCCAAGTTTTACTTTGAATAATATACTTGAAACCAAAATATGAGTTATATTATAGCTAGAGCATTAATTGTCACTTGACCTTTTAGAGTATATTGAAAATGTGAAGGTGGACATAATGGGAGTAATTGGCAAGGGTTACTCTTTTTAATGGAATTCGACTTGATCTTTTTTTTTTCTTCTAGTGCCTCTTTGGAATTTGGAAATCTGGATGAAAGCTCTTTGGTTCAAACAAATGGGAATGATCTCAGTGCAGAAGACAGAGAGCTTCTGAAAGCTTATCACCATAGTTTTGATGATGAAAAAGTAGACTTGGATTTGATTATGCATCTTCTATACAATATCTGCCATAGTTGTGAAGCTGGTAAATGAGTATTGTCTAAAAGAACGGGAACAAAAATATATTCTTTGATTTAGAAATTAATATTTTATGTATATAAATTTTTATATAATTCCATTGATAATAATGTACAATCTCTTTAAATGTCATAAGTATTAGAGCTTATCAGTACTTGAAAACACATATATAGTTCATTATATCTAGTTGTTTTGATTGATTCTTGTTTTACAAAGAGATTGAATGTTAAAAAAATCATTCTTCTTCAAGGTGCAATATTAATTTTTCTGCCTGGATATGATGAAATTGTTGGTCTGAGGGATCGCATCCTGTTTGATGACAAGCGGTTTGCTGATAATGCACATAGGTAAAAGCTAACACTTTGCATTTGTTATTTTTAATAACAGTTAGGTACCACAGTATATTTTCTCTTAATTGTCAACAGATACCAAGTCTTTATGCTTCATTCAAATATGCAAACATCTGATCAAAAGAAGGTATTAAAAAACCCACCTGCAGGTGTTCGAAAAATAGTAAGCTTCATAAAATCTTCATTTTTCCATTTTGTTAGTCATTGGTTTTGTGTTCATATTAACTGTGTTATAATATTCCATTGCAGATCCTTTCCACCAATATTGCTGAAACCAGCATCACAGTCAATGATGTTGTCTTTGTTATTGATTCTGGTAAGGTGAAAGAGGTATGTATGAATAAATTGCATTTTCACTTAAATGAAGAAGGTTAAATTCCATAACAATAAATATTTTTTTGAGCAGAATTCATCTTAATGGGGAAACTTCTGGTTCTAGGATGAATTTGACGTAGTAAATATTAGTTTTACTGAAGTGAGTGTTCTACCTTAAACAGTTCAGTTTGTAGGGTTTGTCTTGTTATTCTAACAGTTTACCTTCTGCAGTTTCCCTGTGGCTCAGATGGTAAAGAATCCGCCTGCAATGCAGGAGAACCAGATTGGATCCCTGGGTTGGGAAGATCCCCTGGAGAAGGAAATGACAACCCACTCCTGTATTCTTGCCTTGAGAATCCTATGGACAGAGGAGTCCATGGGGTTGCAAAGAGTTGGACATGACTGAGTCACTAACACACACACACACACTAAATATTAGGAAGAAAATGAGGCATTTGGCTAGTAACTGAAAGTTTTGTCAATGTGGAAATTTGATTACATATTTTGTATGTTTTCTTTCTACTTATGGGCATAGACTGTGTCCTTCTTGTTCATTGTTACATTTCCAGTGCTCTGCATGTAGTTTTAATGGATATTCAAAAAATGTTTAGTTCAAAAAAGCCTTCTTTAGTTCAAGAAAACACACATAAAACCAGGCTTCAGCAAATGATGGCTACCAGAAGAATTGGGCCCATCAACTGCTTTTGTAAAAATAAATTTTATTTGAATAATGCTGTGTTCTTGTCCACTTTTACCCATTGTCTGACTGCTTTCACACTGCAATGGCAGATTTGAGTAGTTGCAATAGAGCCCCTCTGCAAAGGCTAAAAATTTCTGCTAACACCTGCTATAAAAAAAGTCAGTGTTTATTTCCTTGTAGTATTGGTACTGCTGCTGCTGTTGCTAAGTCTCTTTAGTCGTGTCCAACTGTGCGACCCCAGAGACGGCAGCTTACCAGGCTCCTCTGACCCTGGGATTCTCCAGGCAAGAACACTGGAGTGGGTTGCCATTTCCTTCTCCAATGCATGAAAGTGAAAAGTGAAAGTGAAGTCGCTCAGTTGTGTCCGACTCCTAGTGACCCCATGGACTGCAGCCTACCAGGCTCCTCCATCCAGGGGATTTTCCAGGCAAGCGTACTGGAGTGGGGTGCCATTGCCTTTTTTGTGTAGTATTGCAGTGCCCACCAATTCTCAGTATTCCTAATTTTGGTCAGTCCTTTCATGAAAGAATTGAAAATTTTTGGTTTTTCAAGGAAATAAATGCTATCCATGTCAGGAAAACAAATCATGTTTGCTCTAGTGGATATAAATGATCCTTTTTAATGTGAAAAGATGTTTCCTTTGTGTGTTATTAAGAAAACTGATGGTAGTGTCAAAAGTTATTTTATACACAAAATTGATAAATGTAATATTAAAAATCAAACTAAGCAGCATCTTTTCTAAAAATGTCATAATAAACTTAAGAGAAACCATTTATATTTATCTATGTAGTTATTTTATGAAAAGGATGGTATAAAGGCACTAGAGTATAATATTCTAGTTAAAAATGAATATTTCTCTATAGTAAATTTTCACTTTAGTAGTGAAAATATGGGGTTAGTAGTGGTTCTTTTTTACTTTCTCTTTTGTAACATTCTGGATAGGCTAATACATTAGTAGTTCAGCAAGAGATAAAATGGATGGGGTTGAAAATTCTTCATTTGGGAATAGGATTATTTTAGTGATTATTACTGTTCTCTCCGATCAGCTTCCTGAAAAGTATGTCAGAAAATGTCTTTCCCTGATGCCTCCTATTTCCCACAATGATGTAAATCTGATAGAAAATGACCTTAAGAGAATAGATCAGTTCTCTCCAATCTTGATGCTTTATGAGAACTGACTGCCATTGTTCAAGTGTAGTAGAGTGAAACAAATAGCTTAGCAAGGCACAGCATGAGGAAGTGTCACAGCTCTTCAGAGTTTAGTTTTTCTTTTTTCCCTTAGAATGATTATAACCAGAAATCTGGATTTTTCTAAAAATCGGTACCCTGTACTAGTCAAAAGGGACTCTGAATTAAACTTGGCATGTTAAAATATATTCATAATGTTTTCTATTTCTTATTAAATACCTTTTATGTGTTAACATGAAGGTGATTTAAATATTACAGAAATCCTTTGACGCACTGAATTTTGTTACAATGTTAAAAATGGTATGGATTTCCAAAGCNACATTAACCTTGTGTATACCACATGTATCTCACATATATGTGAAGAAAGGCAAATTAATGAGATACTGGTTTTTGCTTATCAGATTGGCATCAATGAAAATTTTTAAGTTGGAAAAAACATAGATCAGTAGGCTTTCATAGTTTGTTATTGGAAGTGTAAATTGGTGTGACTTCTTCACAGGATGATTTGAAATTATTTATCAAGATCTCCCTTTTTGCAGTGGGTTCCACTTCCCATAATTTATCTTGAGTATACTTGCACATGTGTACAAAGATACATGTTTAAGAATGCTTTTAGTAGTATATTATTAGTAGTGAAAAATCTGGGCACACTGTAATGTCCATAAATAGTGAAGTGGTTAAGCAAATTATATTATTGCCATATAATGTCTTACTAAGTAACTGTTAAAAGGAAATATGTAGATATATGTGTCTTATGTGGATAAGTTTTCAGAAACTCGTATTAATTGAAAAAGTAAGGTATAAAGCATATATCTAGTATTTTCTTGTGCTAAAAAGTATCTGTATATGTTTATATATGTATTTAGACATACATTGTCAAGGCAGAGAACAATAGTAAAAAACAGCAGTTGTTGACTGAGAAGGAGGACAAAATAAAATATTATCTAAACTTAGTTGATAAAGCAGCAGCAGAGTTTGAGAAAATTGACTCCAATTTTGAAAGCAGTTTTGTGGGTAAAATGCATCAAATAGCATGGCATGCTTCAGAGAAATCATTTATGAAAGGAAGAATCCAAAAATGTGGCAAACTTCATTGTTGCCTTATTTTAACAAATTGCCATAACTTCCAGCCTTCAGCTGATCAGCAGCCATCAACATCGAGGCATGACCCTCCACCAGCAAATAGATTATGACTTTGAAGGCCCAAGTGATGGCTAGGATTGTTTTAGTGATAAAGCATTTTTAAAATTAAGATATACACATTGTTTATTTAGATGTCGTGCTATTGCATGCTTCGTGTACTACAGTATAGTATAAAACAACTCTTCTGTGTACTTAGAAACCAAAACATTCTTGTGACTTGCTTTATTGTGTGTGTTATATTGTTTATTGTTGTTTTTTATTATGTTTATTATGTGTGCTTTATTGCCATAGTCTGGCATTGAACCTGAAATACCTCTGAGATATGCCTGAGAATAATTCAGGAGGTACTCAGGAGAGTGATATTGGTGATTGTTCAGGGGTAGGGAATAGAGTGGAATGAAGGATGTCTTACAGGTTTCTAAGACAATTTTGTGGATGGTGGTGCTATTGTCAGGTGAAATGTGAAAAGTGGTGATAGGAGGACAGTTAATTTTTGATTGTGCTGAGTTTGAGTTGACTGTGGGAAATCCAGGGGGAGCTAAGAGGCTTCTGAAATACAGGTCCAGATTAGGATAATGAGACCTATATGGATGAAGCTTGAAGTTACGAGGATTATTAATGCCACTTATGAGAGAGTGGAGTAAGGAGAGCAGAGCTCTGAGGTCCGACCTCAGAGGCACGTCAGCATTTAAGGAGTGTGGAAGGACAGGAATTTCTTAGGGGACGCGGTAGATGGGAAAACTAGCGCGCATGCAGTCAGGGAAACGGTGAAGGAAGGGACGGCCCAACAATCTCAGGTTCTCTGACTTGCATCACACTGTGTTATGGTTGTTTGTCTCTCTGGATTGTGAACTTTGTGGGAATAGGGATATTTCTGTATCTCTGTCACTTGGTATTAGCCTTGCTATTAGCTGATATAAGGACATTAAATGAAATTAAAAGTCACCGCTTTTCTTCAAGGTATATTTCTGGTACTTTCCAGAAAATTATGCAAGTCTCTGATGATGGGGTAAATGACACTCCTTTAGAGTTGTATAAATGCATAACTTCCACAACTCTAATCAGTGGACCTAAACACAGGGCTTGGTAGCAGCTTCATAAAACTGATTAAATTTGAATTGCTATATATTTATTCATACTTTATTTTTTTATTCACTTTTATTTGTGTGTATATATATATATGTATATGCATTAATTTTTATACTACTTGTATAGTAGTATAAAAGTATTACTTGTAGTATAGAAGTAGTATAGAAGTATTACTTGTCAGGTAGATATCATTCATGAATCTCATTTGTAAATTAAATAATTGAATTTCACACCTATGAAGTGTCTTTTGAAAGGTTAGGGGATCAGTATCAGAGTACAGATTCAAACTCAGATGTCCTGATACTGGTTTATTGTTCTGTCTCCTAAATCACATTGCTTTTACAGTTTCCCTGTTATGGTTTTTATTCGTTGTTTGAGCCTTAATTTTGTGTTTTAATTTTAAGGGCAGGGCGATGCAGACCTGGAATTTGTTTCCGACTGTTCAGTAGACTTCGATTCCAGAATATGTTGGAATTTCAGACTCCAGAACTTTTGAGAATGCCATTACAGGTAGAAATCTACTAAGTTCTAAAATGCTATTTTTGTGGGTGAGGGAGGAGAGGGATCATTTCAACTTAGACCGATTGGACTTAAAAATAAATCAATTTATAAAATAAAATTCTAAAATATATATTATGGAGGGTGATTATATAAAACTAATATTTTTCCTATAAGAAAATTTAATTCAGAAACCTCCAAAATTTTGAAGAGCTGCTTGAGTGCATTTCAGTTATGGTATAGTTTGTAAATATACTGTTTTTTACTGTAACATTTTAGGATTCTGTCAACCACATCCGTATTCACCTTTTAAATTCTCAATGAGAAGTAGAAAACAAATCATTTAAGGTCCAAAAGATAATACCAAAATCTCAGTTCAAGTTGCTGAGCTTACCTTGTTAGTTTTGGAACTGAGTTCACTAAGATTTCCTAGTCTATATTAATTATTTTCCTTTCAGTTTTCTGACTTAATGGAACAATCAAGCACTGTGTAGTTTGTTGGGAAAACTATCAGAAGTACATTAATTTGATTCTTTGGTGTGCCAAGCTACATGCTGGATTCCAAATCTTAAAGAGACACTGGATCATATTATTGGCATCCATATACCTGGGTTACCTCCCACTTCTCCATGCCTATGGGCCATTTTCTGTTCTTCTTAGGATAAAATACAGAATTCTTAACCAGAGCCTAAATCATCTCTCTTGCTTGTGTCTCTGGTTTTAATTTTTAATTCGTGCCTTTCCTCTTCTCTCTACTCATACTAGTAGCTTCAATTTTTCAAACACATTTTGTTTCTTTGTATCTCAGGGCCTTTCACATGTGCCATCCCGTCTCTGTAGAATCCACCCCATTATTCCTTTTCTGATTAACTAATCTTTACATGGGAGTTAATGCAGGGGACTTAAGAGATGCAGATTTGATCCCTAGATCAGGAAGATCCTGTGGAGGAGGGCATAGAAACCCACTCCATTATCTTTGCCTGGAGAATCCCTTGGACAGAGGAGCCTGGAGGGCTAGAGTACATAGGGTTGCAGAGTCGGGCACGACTGAAGCTGCTTAGCACGCACAATCTTTACATCTTAATTTGTGTCATTTCTTTAGAGAATTGTCTTTGACTTCCCATGGCCACCTCCTCTTGCCATTTCTTGAACCTCATGTTTACGTCTTTAGTTCCTTTTATCCTTCATTATCACAACTGTAATTAAGTAGTTAATTATATAATTATTCTGTTTTTCACACACAATGAAAATCCATGAGGGTAGTGTCTGCTTATGCTCTTCTTTTTTCTTCCAACTTGATGTGTAGTGCCTAGCATCTGTCAAGCACTTAAATATTTGTCAAATGGATAAAAGGTTGTAGAATGCAGTATAAAGGGGAAAAAAGATTTTTGGACAGTGACTATTATTGTTATATATAAGGACTATGTGAGAAGACATTGCCAGCAGGGACAGTGGTAATCTTGATAGATGTTGATAGAAGATGACTATTAAGATTCTCACACTAAAGTATGAGCCCATCTTTCATGGAAAGATCTTTCATGGAATGACATTGTTTACTTTGCCGTTCATTTTAATCAGGGACTCTACTAGTCTCTGTTGGGGATCTATAATTTCTATGATTTTTAAAAAAATGAAAATCAGCTATAAATGTCAACATTTCAAAATGATTTGCTCTTTTTATTTACAGGAACTATGTTTACATACCAAGCTGTTAGCCCCAGTTAATTGTGCTATTGCTGATTTCCTTATGAAAGCTCCTGAACCTCCACCAGCTTTAATTGTAAGAAATGCTGTGCAAATGCTTAAGGTTGGTATCTTTATAGACTTATTTTACCTGGCTATTTTACTTGAAATTTAAACCAATTGATAATATGTCTTAACTAATTTTGTACCTTAAAAAATTATCTTAATAATCATGTATTTTGAATAATTCTTTTGTGGTAATTAAAGTAAAACAGTAGGTATAGTTCATTTTTACATGATATATTTGAAGCAGAAATTTTTTTTATGAGATGTAATAGCAAAAGAAAATTTATGTTCTTGTATCTTTGGATTTTTAAGTATAGGGTTTGATTAAACAGTTTTGATCATGTCAAGCTCTATTTTATATCCTTTTATTTAGACGATAGATGCAATGGATGCATGGGAAGATCTCACTGAACTTGGATATCATTTGGCTGACTTGCCAGTAGAGCCACACCTTGGTAAAATGGTCCTGTGTGCTGTTGTTTTGAAGTGCCTGGATCCCATTCTTACAATTGCCTGCACACTAGCTTATCGAGATCCTTTCGTCCTGCCAACTCAGGCCTCTCAGAAACGTGCAGCTATGCTTTGTAGGAAACGTTTCACCGCAGGAACTTTCAGTGACCACATGGCACTTCTCAGAGCATTCCAGGTAATATTGTTGTCATTTTATTTTTGAAATGTTGCTAAACACATTTCTAGAGTAAGTGTAACAAATTAAAAAAAATAGATATGATTCCA